>JABFDZ020000138.1:26908441-26919953 GCA_019775955.2 Pollimyrus isidori | reverse complement strand
CCCCTCACTCCAGACATCCAGCTTTTTGGGCTGCTCCATCTGTTGGGAGGAGGTGCACAGCAGTGCCCTGTCGCTGTGGTCTGAGGCCACTGGACGTTCAGCTTTCAATCTTCTTTACCTCACCAGGCCCCCTACTTACCGGTTGCCATGGAGCCAATTATCTGCCATTAACTGCAAGGCAAAGCTGGCAAAAGTCACTGCAAAACTGCCTCTTAACTCAGCAGCGTTCCATCAGAGGCGACGGGCTGCCTCCAGAGTGGCTGTCCTCTTGGGGAGCAGCTGTTATACTCATGACAGATTCAGAGTTTCAGATGTGTGTGTGTCTTGGTGTGTGTGTGTGTGTGTGAGTGTCATGGGGTGTCAGGACTGCATCCTAGCCTGTTAATGGTCATGGTATCATATGGCACAAACCAAGACGAGTGGAACAGCGGTGTAGTATCGATCACATGATCCCGGACAAGAAGTGGCTAATTACACAGCAGTCAATGACTCATCTACCTTAATGAGATCATTTGCCTCACTGTCGAGCCCTGGCCCCGGATGCTCCCCAGACTCTTACCCAAAACTACTTCATGCCCATGCAGACAGCTGCTTATTCTCCATAAGTCAGGACCTCCAATCAGATCGTCCTCCTTGCCGATGAGGCGTATTCCTGTTAGTATTCCAAGGTGCAAATGTCGAGATGTTATCCTCTGTCATACTGCGTTTGAAGTGATCACCCCCCCCCCCCAACACCCCCTTCCCCTTTGCGTGTCTCCCAGGCTGCCCCTCAGAAGAACCATCACCATAAATCTTACTCGTCTCCAAACTTGTAACAGAAACAGTATGGGAGAAGTAGAAATAACCTAACTGTGAGGCTGTAAAGATATTACCAAGAATTACTGAGGATTGCAATGAGCAAACAAGATGTTGATTCACCCGGAAAAATAGCTGATTTGCAAAAGCAGTTTAGGTTTAGGGGTTAATTTGATGCCGTGAGAAATGTTTCTCTATTTAAAGACATATAAATTGAATGAACTGACAGGCTGGAAAGGCTTTAAAGAAATCTGAGCTGTATTTAGCAGGAGTTAATTTAGGGCAGAGTCTGTTTCTGTGAATCATTTTTGCAAAGCATATCTGTTTACTTTAATAAATGAAGTAGACCAAGTCCTTTCATATATTAACACTCTCTGATGATATGTTTGAGCAAACAGGTTTATTGGGCTGTGCCTCTACCAATGGGTATGCAGTCATTTGCAAGGCCCCTCCCATGTGTCACCCAGGAACCCTGTCATCAGCTGACATCAGTCCTGTCACCACAGATGCTCCAGCTGGAATCTCAGAACCGTATTGTACATATTAAATAATAACATTATTATAAAGCTCAGACCACTATCAGGATCTGTCTCTGCCAGTCTCATTATGTTCCCATTTGGCCAGCAGATGTCGCTGGTCATCTGATCAGTTCCTATGGTTTTTAAGCCATATTTGTCAAGTACTCACACCTGTTTCCCCTTTTTCACATTTGATTCCTATTGTTTAGTTATAACGACCCGCACTTTTCCGTTGTCACACCCTTGTTATCAGTCTATATACTGTATGTGCCTGCCCCTGCCCTGTTTCTTTGCTGGTCAATGTAGATATTAGTGCTCTGTTTTTGTTCCCACTTCTTGGTAAATTGTACTGGTGTTCTCAGTTACTGTTTGCCCTGCCTTTTCCTGTGCTTAGTTCAGCCCCGTTCCCTTTTGAGTTAGACACCCTGCTTCCTATTCTGACCTCTCGCCGTCACTTTATTCATCAACAAGTGTGCCTTCCAGTCTTTAAATAAAGACCTCTTTGGTTATTCTCAAGCTAATTTGAATTGTCACTCCTCTTGACTCCAGTGTTGACAAACATACCCCCTAGACTGATAATCTTAGCAGTTTACGAATAGTCTGTGCTGCAAAAAAACATTGTGAAAAAATTGCTAATGGTCTGCAGCTCTGGGTCGAAGCAAGATTACTAAGCAGCCTTGACCTTTCTCTTGTTTCCTCTTGAGCCCGTAATCTCTCTACCAAACTAGCACTGCAATAAAATGAAATATTTATTGTCTTACAAGTGCCTTGGGATAAAGTCTGACATACTTAAATGATACTTTCAAAAAGGGATCCCATTTATCATTGTGGGGTGGCATGGGTTACATGTGTGTGGAGTTTGCATGTTCTCCCCGTGTCGTCGTGGGGTTTCCTCTGGGTACCCCGGTTTCCCCCACGGTCCAAAGACATGCTGAGGATGATTGGAGTTCCTAAATTGCCCGTAGGTGTGAATGTGTCCTGCAATGTTCCCTGCCTTGTGCTCATTGCTTCTGCCCAGTAGGATAAGCGGGTTGGAAAATGGATGGATGGATTTATTGTCATCATTAATGTGTATGCGTGGAGCTGTATATTTGTTCATTTTATTTGGTTATTCCGTATTGCAGTACGGCCACTGATAAGCACCTCAGTGTTGATGTGAGAGCCCATTATTCCTGTGGCTTTGCACATGGAATGGCCCAAATGATTTTTTGCTTCATATCAAGAAGGAATCATTGGTTTTGAAAACAAAACCCTTCCCACTTTTCCCATCTCACAATACAGGAAGTCCCACCCCTCCTGTCTGTCAGTCTCCAGGCATGATTGGTACATCAGAACTCATCCTGATTGGCTGGCACACAGATGGACAGTATGATGTACTCACCTGAAATGCACTGCTTAGTGTACGGAAATATCTTGTTTTAAGCCGGTTCTGCTGTTGCCACTATCTGGGTGGAAAGCATAAGTATTATTAGTAAGGGACAGCTGTCACAATCGTGTGACAAAGGGATTAGTCACTGGATCAGAGGTTAATTGAGCATAATCCCTTTCAGGACAAGGATTGGACCCTCAAACATTAAGGAGGAATCCAGAGAAAATTTTAGCAAAACTGTGGGAAAAGACAGACATCAGTTTTCTGGTCCAGGGTACTGGAGAACAGATGAATAAGACGAGACTATTTCTCACAATCAGACACTGAAAAAATGGTCCCCACAATTTCAAAATAACAGGATTTTATCATATTGTGGAGACAAATTGTCCCCACAATGTAATATATACATACTGTAACCCACACACACTGAATAAGAGGCAAGTAACCGAATGACTGAAAGCGTGATAATTGCATTCATCTGCCACTCTATTCTAAAGCACTTTCACTTGAAATATTTATAACAATAAATACAAGCATCAGAGAGAGCATCAGCATAACATTTCAGATGCAGACGAGTCAACACGATTTGACCTAAATGGATCAATTGTTAACTTCACCCACTGCCACCCCAACATACACCCAAGTGAAACTGCAGAAAAGTTGCAGCATTCAGGAATCATGAGTGGCGTCCATGGCAACACACTCTGACAGAGCTGCTTTATCAGGGTGGAAAGTGGAGAGAAACAGCTGGTTTTCAAAGGGCCTGTCAGAGAGCGGTCCTTCCTCATTTCTATTCCCAGTGCCCCCGCAGATGACTGCACCATGCATAAAACATCCCACACTGTGCCAATTTCACACCTGTGCTGATTCGGAGTGGATCGAGGCTCCGTCCTGTGTGCGCTGCCGTCTTAAAAGCCACACAACGGACTTCATTAAAGTAACAGCCGAGTGCCGCTCGCCGCTGTAGGGCCCGTCTGACTGTATCTCAGAGCCTCGTTTGTATATCCGTTCTGGCCACAGCACTAGAAAGCAGGAGTTCATCTGGATCATTGGAAGTGAGCTGTGAACATTACTGCTTATACAGGCTTGAGCTTCCTGAGGATGCAGGGCTGTGCTTTCCGGTCCCGGGTCGCTCTGTGGAGGCCCTGTTAGGCCTTTTGAGGTGACTCTGTAGTCGCATTGTACATGTTCGTTTTATTTTTTTTTCGTAAACTATTGCTGTTACAGTTGCATTATAAAAAGTGAAATTTATTTTTCCATTTATCATCTTCACTAAAATGGTAGTGCACTAAGTCCTGCATTATTTATGCTTAATTTGAGGGAATTATTAATGAATGTAAGGCCATTCATTGTGGAAAAATGACCTCACTGTCATTCTTCTGCACCCTGTCTCTCTCACAAACACAATCTAACTTTCTGGAAAGAAACGCAGCACACATAAAACAGCGATCTTCTCCTAGAGAGCTATAGAAGTAAATCTAGGAGATTTACTGAATCTCTGCTTGGTAATAAACGGGACTTTCTGCCAGCACTATTTATGAAGTAAATGATTCTGAGTTTCTGGTAATTGAATAACTTCCTTTATGGCGTTTTCCAAATAAATGTCAACTCTGGCTCCGTTTATGGCTTCGTACTCATTCTAGCAATGTACCAGCAAACACAGTGTGGTGAGAATTGTGACTGACACAATCGCTATGTACTGCGGCGATATCAGCCTTGCTATTGGTAGTATGCTGTTAACTAACCAAGCTAGGTGCACAATTAAACAGGATCTTTATGAAACTTAATCGACAGGAGATGATTAAATTCCAACATTTTATTGATTAGCTGTTGGTTATGATACAAGGTCTTCACTGCGACAAGTTATCTCTTTACTCGTGGGCCTGGAAGTGAGCATGTGCCTGCCAGAGCGGGAGGTCAGAATAAACCATTTTAATGGAGAGTAGGGGTTCTCCAAATAAAAACTTTAAATTATGCAATAAGATATATTAACCGTATGTGCTTTTTGTAAACCAGGCATTACAGTATGTGTGATGTTATGGAAGGTAATGATCCCCTATCCCCCCCAAAGCATGGCTATGAAGTCATTTCCAGACTACCACAACGTTGCAGAGACATCTCCCCCGATTAATGATTTCACATTCCGCCCATGTCTGTGCATTTTATTTCAACAGCAACATGATGTTAATGAGATCTCTACGCGATGCTTAACCTATGCTTATTTTTCCAGATTAGGCTAAATAACCCACAATAGGGTTATACTATATGCATTTATATACTGTATTATAGGGCAGCTTTATTTTGTTTACTTTGCATGTAGGCATACTGTCTAAAACCATTTACCAAACAAACAATTTAACTGATTAAAATTGATCTATTATTTAAAATGTTGACAGCATAACATGACAGAACCAGTAACAATAGGGCTAACAGTTATGCTGAACCGATTAAAGCTAAATTATTGGATAAAAAATGCACTGGTTGAAACACACATAGCATATGTAATAATTTAGATATCGTTAATGAGCCTAAATGGAACGCGATGATCGTGTTTAATGACATTTCGATCTTAAACCAGCATAAAATTGCTTTAACTAGTAACTAATTAGTTCTATGTGCAGAAATTAGTGAATTACTTTTGAATTAAGTAAAAGTGAACTAGTCGCTAATTACTGAGTTTCAATAACTTGTACAGCGCTGGTGTCATGTGACAGCGATGCCCCTTGTGCCCACAGACAAGGCACCCCACTTTTCCCGCCTGGGGGACGTGGAGGTCAATGCCGGGCAGAACGCCACCTTCCAGTGTGTGGCATCGGGACGGGCCTCGGAGTCAGAGAAGTTCCTGCTGGAGGTAGGTGGGGTCCCATAGGGTGTCGGCTGGGGCATTGTGGAATTGGCGGGGAGTGCGGCCACATTGACTGAGAGCTTCTCTGATTTATGGTGTTGGCAGGTGACCAGTCAATGTTCTTCACCTCTACACCCTTTGTAAGATGGCCATACTAAGAAACCAGTACTTTGAACGATGCTTATCACTGCATTAAAAAGTGATTAAAAAGAGAAGCGTTTCACCATCTCCAGCTTTCTGATGTTAATAGGCTGTTACAGATGTAAGATGATGTGCTGTGTTTTTTGTATCTCAGCACTTGGTTCAGGTGTCCCAGTGGTTGAATTGCTCTGGAAATTAAGCTGCTAAGAACTTGGTGGATTTAAATTGCCTGGAGTTTGATCATCAGATTTTTACTGGCGAGTTTTTATGGTGCGTTGTTCATAGGACGCACATCTAAGCACCTGTTTTCCACACCAAAATGGCCGCTGTGATGCCTGCGGGTTTTCTCTCTATGCTTAGCCAACCGAAAGGGAAGGGCAGCCTCTGCCTTGGGGGTACCATCCAGCTTCTTGCATCGGGTGGGAATTAAATCAGACAAATGGTCACATCACCTTTCAGAGGCAAGCATGCACCCAGACTGTCCAATGCCCTTGGCACCTCAGACCCTAAGAGGTTCTCCCCTGTGGGACAGGACTCCTATATGATGTTATGACCTTACCTACTTGTCCTGAGAGTTGATTGTTTACTGTTGTAGCCATATCTTGTTTTATTCGGGTTTGTTGTATGAGTTGGTCATATGGGGCTTCGTCCAAACACATTATTTCCTCCGACAGGCTGTTAAGTTGCTGTAAAATTATTGCTCTGTTGCTATAAGGTATTTTGCCTCTTTTCAAAAGAAAGCCACCCATATTGTCTCCTGCTCTTCAAATCTCTGCTGCTGGCTTGGGAAAGAGGAAGCGGGAAAGGGGTAATGGGAAAATGGGTAGAGGGAAAATGGAGGGAAGCGGGAGATTGGCCTGATACTCCCTTTCCTTTCCCCTTTCGTTTTCTTCTTTTCTCTTTTTCCTTTCCTTCCTTCCACCTTCCCCTTTTCCTATTTCCCTTCCCTCTTTCCCTATTCCCGTTTTGCTTTTCTCTTTCCTCTTTGTCCTTTCCTCAACAAAAATGTGCCACCCTCTAAATTAAGACAAAATAATAAATGCCATTTGTTTCTCTGCAATGGGGGGTGGCTGCTGTTTGTGTACGACACAAGCAGCCATGGCTCTCCTCAGCACGAATACTCTGGCCAGGGGCCTCACTTTGGGGTGTAATGGCCTGGTTAGGGGAGGTGGCGGGTGCCAGGCCCCCATGCACCAACGTTTGGTCACTGACATCACGGCCTTCTGTGTTGCTGTGGTTCTAATTAGTTTGGCCATTAATCAGAAAAAAATGTGCAGAGTGACGAAAGTGAGATAAAGCGTCAACAAAGCAAGATACAGTATTCAAATTAATCAGTGAGATTATCATCAAGCCCAATTATGCTGTGATATAATTGTAATAATTATGCCATAATAAAATAGCACCCGGAAATGACTGAGACATGGAATATATTTACAGCCCATATATGTATTAGAATATGTGTCACTGTGTTACAATGCATAGTTTATGTCTTAATCGTAATGAGAAGATCAGACCCATGTTCAGAGTTGCCCGTCTTCAATGGTTAATAATAGTCCATAATCACTGTAGATCCATAAATTCAGTGCCAGAACCAGGGGAACCCCAAGAGACAGAAATCCAAAAGCAGAGATGATAACGGGCACATACATGGTTCTGAAGGAGACCCAAAGTCAGAACAGAACAGGCCCAGCATCCGGCAAATAAGGAGAACCAGAGACGGATTGATAATGGCGACGATCACGCAGCACCTCACTGAGGGTCCAAGGAGGGGTGACTAATTGGGAAGAAGTGAGGCAGGGCTTGGGTGAGCTGAGATGAGCGTAGTGGAGGTCCTGTGTGGGATTCCATATACATCTCACCATAGCTGCTAATATGTGAAGGTTGTGTAAGGGTGTGTGCAACTCTGTGTCCAGGTCTAAAGAAGGTGTGTAACTGCGTAAATGTTGTCATCGGACTTGGAAGCTATTTTTCATGATGGAGCTGTGACTGAGATCTTTCTAGAAAGTGCCCCTCTGTCCCTGTGCCCCCCACGGCCTCCTGTGAGACTTGCTGCAATTGTGGGTGAATGTGATTCGGTTCCACATGCTGGCTGCGATGCCGTTTCTGTCGCAAATGTGTGAAACACGCCAAGGTGGAGAAACATCTCACGAACCTCGCCGCTGGCCCGCCTGCAGTGTGACACAGAGGCGGCGTGTAGCTACCCTGTTAGTACCTCTCCCTTTGTCTTTTCCCCTCCTCTTCCCTCACCTCCTGCCGTTTTCTTACTCATTCACCTCCTTCGAAGAGCCGTAGAGCCTGTGGTCCAGAATGATTCACTCTGCTTGTGGAGACCCAGTGTCGCCCAGCAGAGTTCAAACTCCGCAGTGGTGGGACGTCCACTGGGAATAGGGCTGCTTATGACGGGGAGACTGGGGACACGTGTGGACAGGAACAGCGGGGACACAGTATATGTTGACAGCTTTTCCAGCCTGGGGGTCTCTGCTCAACCAACACTGGAGGGTCGATCCCTTTTCCCTAACGATCACTTGACTGATTTGTTTATTTTTGTCACCCCCCAGCGGCATAATGGAGACCTGACCCCTGCTTCTTCGGTGAAGCACCTGAGCCACCGGCGTTTCCTGGCCTCCTTCCAGCTGGACGCTGTGCAGCACGCGGATCAGGACCTGTACCGCTGCGTCACCCAGGCCGCCCGCGGGGCCGGCGTCTCCAACTTCGCGGAGCTCATCGTCAAGGGTGAGGCTGGTGCCACTGACTTCTCAGCGGGAACGGAAACATTCTTCATGAGTGCTGGTCACAGGCTCCAGGCATCATGGCTGAGAGGGCGGCGGCCCATCACAGAGCACACTCCCAGAGCGATGACGTTTCTTACTTATTACATACCTATAGCCCACAAAAGCCCAGGGATGACATGCAAACTCTACTAACCCCGGCCCTGGAGGTGTGTGGATATAGTGCTACCCACAGAGCCATTGTGTTGCCTAATTAAGACATATGATGCTGAGCAGTGCAGAAGTGCAATTTAGTCTAATGACTCATCGTTCACTCTTTTCCCAGTTAGCTTAAGGCTACGTGCAAGGCTGCAGTGTATGAGGAAGCTCTGCTTCCCGGCATCTGTCAGTGGCCCATCATGCAGCATGCCCTCCCTGCTGGAGCGAAACGTTATCAGGAAGACAGGGGCGCAGCTTGGCTTGGGCATCGTTCTTGTGGGGTGTGGACTGGGGAGACAACGCTTGACAGGGTGTGGCCACCCTCTCTGAACTCATCCGGTGTTCATATGTGTGTAGAAGTGCAGGGTTTATCTGTCCATCTTCCAGCCACTTATGCATGACAGGGTCATGGCTGGACCTGGAAACTGTCCCAGGCAGCATATGGCACGAGGCAGGGGGCACCAAGAAGGGGATCCCAGTCCATCCCATGGCATACTCACAAACTATGGGCAACGCAGGGGCTGTCCAGAAAGGGGATTATCACACAGCCGTTGGCCTTTATTGAGCTAAATCCATGAGTAGAGTTGGTACAGAGTTGTAGATTTGTTGAAAAAGCAAAGCTAGTTAGCAAAGAGTAGTATAGACAGATCAGTCTGTGGGAATTGCCTGAGGTGTATTCCAGCGTTACTGGCTAGATTTAAGGCATTGTGTCTCTAGGTTTTCCAAGACAGAATGTCATGTTCTCCTAAGGAACCCTGATAGTTGTAGGCTTCCTGGGAGAGACTCTGGGTCAATGTGACTCTGGTTGGATGAGGTTTTTTTTTGCAAATGGATGGATGAATGTTTTAATAATTTCAATGATGTTGATAATTGAGCTCTGATGGTAAAAGAGTGTAACTTGGTGGATTTGGTGAGCTGAAGACCCTCCCCCAGGAAAAAGGAGCTCGGGATCCGTACTTTGGTATACACGGTCTACGTTCATGTGGATAGGAACAGGATTTGTGCGATAATCCCAGGACAATATCGAAATAAACTAATCATACGGAGATGTACCCGTCTGTCTCCTGGGATAATCACACCATTCTTGTCAAGGTCTGCAACGCGTTTAATTCCATGGCAACGGAGCTAATCCCCAGCTTCAAAAAAGATGTCGGTGGCACATTCCCCAGCCTGTGAGGGGGCCTGCTCTGAGCCGGGGGCTGTCAATCATAAGAGGGTAGGAAACCTGAAGCTGCCAGAACGGAATCCAAAAAATCTCAGAGGTGGGGGAGCTTCGTGATCCGTATCCATGATCACACTGGGAAACATCACTTTGGGGATTACGTTAAGTTTTGCCACTTCCTGATGTGTGTGAGGCAAGTCAGCGACCGGGGGGAAGCTGGACAGACCTCACTTACCATGTCACATTTAATCTCACGGGACACACTATTGAAAGGGTCTAAAATTCCCATAATACCCCTTTAGGCTAAATAGGACAGTAATATAGAGGGGGCTGTGGACAATCTGAAGTGGGGCGACAATCCCTTCGTATAGAATACCAGTAAACGTCTCACGGTGATATCTCCCTCCAGAGCTTGTATCCAGAGTGCCATTCTCCCACCGCACTGTTGATCAGGCTGTCTCCCAGGTGTACCTTTCATCCCCTCCACCCCCGGCTCCCGACGACCCTGCCCCAGTCATACCCCCCCACATACTGAGCTTGTTCGCTTCAGCACACCGCCATGTCTCTCTCATCCCCTGCCCCGCTACCGCAGCCCCACAGTGACCCTCGTAGTATCAGCCGTTCGCCCCCCCTCCTCCCACCATGTTCTGTGGTTCTGTGTGCCAGCAGTCCTCGCAGATGCCACTGGGAGGCAGACCTGAGCTCCATGATTAAGGTGAAGGTCACCCCCCTTCAGGGGGAGAGACGGTGAGGCATGTCTGGCGGTAAACAAAGGACACAGCAAACAAGCAGCCTTCAGACGAAAGTCACTCCTCCCCCCAAGACAGATGGTGCCCCCCCCCCCCCCACAGATACATTCTCACAATACCTTTAAAAGTGAGCAATTGCCACAGATCCAAATACTTTAAAGAGTTTCTTATCTTTCATGATTTAATTAAATTGTGTTATCTAGCTAATAGTATTAATACATCTTTTGAATCAGTGCAAGATAGCAAGAAAAAATAGTACTTTGTCCTTAACTTTTTGGCCTTCGTAAGTATAATTTGTGGTATCATGCTCTCTGTTTGTTTGTCTTTTTGTGAAGCATCAATTTTGAGCTGTATCAAGATTATAAAGATCTTGGTGTGTTTACCAAATTATATAGTACATGTTTACCGGAGAAGCTGTGGTGAGTTTCTTAGTGATAGGTGTTAATCAAGGGTGAGCCTGTGAGCCTGAATGTTTGAGGTCAAGGAAAATCTCCAGAGTTTTTAAGACAAACAAAACCATAAAAAAATAAAAAAACCTATTCTGAGGTTTGGTTAGTTAGGATTTCAGGGATACAGAAAAAGGTTAACGGATCACCGTGGGTGATTTTTGTTAGCAGTGCACATTCACAGTGCATTGTTGTGGGGTACTTAGCTTGCTTACCCTGTGTTTTGCGGTATAATACAGATTAAGATCATCTGATTTACAGGCAACTTGCGCTTAAGAACAGACTACCATAAAGCCTGTTATATAAAAAAATTAAGTTAAATAGTTAAGTGCAAGGTTTTGTAATAACAAACACATGGGCTACTTTGTGATGTTTGTGCAAAACATTGCACGGTTCTTTGGCTTATGGTATAGTACAGTATCATATATAGTTACTTTTTTATTATTACATGATTATTACTAACTTGAAGACAGACCTACAGTAAGGAGCGGATCTCATTTATATCCTGGGGAACCCCTGTACTCACTCAGTGCCCCTCTTTTCCTCCGCCCCCCACCCCC
>JABFDZ020000138.1:26882183-26904703 GCA_019775955.2 Pollimyrus isidori | reverse complement strand
CTCCAATCAGCCTCAGCATGTTTTTGGACTGTGGGGGGAAACCGGAGTACGCGGAGGAAACCCCACGACGACACGGGGAGAACATGCAAACTCCACACACAGGAAGCCCAGGCGGAGACTCGGACCCAGGTCCCAGAGGTGTGAGGCAACAGTGCTAACCACTGCACCACCATGCCGCCCCCAGTACAGGAATCTATGGCTAAAATACTAATGGGTTGCAGGCCATTACAAAGAGTGCATGAATGATCAATCGGTCTCAAATCAATCAATACATTTCTGACGAGCGAACACGTAATGATATTAAAAAGCCTTATTTTCTTCATATTATCGAGTATGCATAAGAGGCCGGTTGCGTTGGATCGAAGTGATTTTTTTTGCCCTATCACTGCAGGAAGATAATGTTGGGTGAATGGAGCAGCGTGAGTCATACTGATCGCTAGTGATGATTTTCAGGTAGCTTTGCTGTAGACACGGGATGTGCTTCTAGAATCATTAGGATTGAGGTGGGAGAGACAGCTGGTAAAATATTTAGGCTTTATTAAACTTTGATTCAAACATGAGGGCAGAGACAGAGTGAGGGATGGTGGAAGGAGAAAAAAATCTATTTTAGTGCAAATGTGGGGCTTTAATTACAGTCAGCACCCCCTTCCCTACCCTCCGGACAGGAAGGATGATTTGACATAAGCAGAGCTTGTGGGGACAAGAACCTGAAGGTGTTCGAATGTTCTCTTTCCTATTCCTGCATTGAGGTGCTGACCAGTTGGACAGCAGCGGAGAGCAGATAGCGATGAGGGCCCAGTGGGGGCCAAGTGGAGCCCCGGCAGGCAGTTTGGTGGCATGTGGCTGACAGGCGGCCCGTGCGCCCGTGAGGCGACATTTCAATTATCGATGGCCAACACTACTTTGAGCAAGTCACCGTGGAGACCAGCTGTCGGGCTGAGAATTGAGTCTCACCGCGCCAGTGCTGTGGAGACGAAATACCTCACAGTGGTGCCACCTTTCCCCATAGGGGTTTATTTTGACTGCTTTTTACGGCACAATTCATCCTGTCCGTGTGAGTAACGCACTGTGGAATTTCAGATCATGTTCCGGACGGAGGAAACATCTCCCCCTCGTCATTGTCAACCAGGAGAGAGGCATGGCTGGAGATGGATGTCTAGATGACGGAGGCGTTTGGACGCCATGCCCGAATGCTCCCATCTGCAGGCATTTCCGTTCTGCAGCACTCAGGGGCAGTGGAATCTGGGGTGCTTCCGTTTGGACACAGTGCTTCTCCTGACGGCATCACATACGGCCCTGGGTTTTGGCCTCATCAATCATGTGGTGTGCCGCTATTGGGGGGGGGGGGCAACAAGGGACAGGCACACACACACACACACAGGGCCTGGCATGGATTCCGGGAGCACAGAGGGGTGAATGAGAGGGATAACAGCCAGCTTGGAAAAGATGAAACCAAATGCCCCCCAAAGCACTCTCCACAAAGGGGACACAGAGCTGCTGTTCATTCGTAGTGCTGCTCTGACATTTGGAGGCCGCTCTCTGATGGGCTTGTGCTCACGTCCTGTCTTAGATCAGGACCTCCATTAAGGCGCAATCTGCAGGGCTCTGCAAGTATTTTTAGCCCGCTCCATCTCATCCTGCATCCGCGTGCCCTTTTTCCATGTCCACTCGAAGGCCGACCCTCTTTGTTTTTTGCTCCCATGTGGCGTTTCATCGCGCATCTCCCCGAGCACAGCCTTGCGGCGATGGAGAGCTCCACTCTTTATCACGACCAAAGTGTCAGCAGGCAGACAAAGAAAAAAGGAAGAAGAAGATGGAGTTGTGGAAGGCTTTGGTATTGATTGCTTGGTGTGCTATCTGCTTTTCCTGCTGATGTGTTGTACGCTTGCCGCAGTGGGAGTGATAACAGAACACATGGGGGAGAGGCGCTGTTTAAGGGAAGTGTTTCGGGACGGGATTCCACCATGTGAGTGAGCGTGTTTGCCCGAGGCCTTCTCAGTGCAGGATTTCCAGGGTCCCTAAACCAAATGCATCTCTCTGGCAGCTTTTTTATGCTTGGAGTTTGGTGGTGCCACTGAGAAAAGGACTGTTACTTTCTTGATCTGCTCTGCTTCCTTTGTCCGAGTGAGACGCCCTCTGAGTGTAAAAGCTGGATGGATTTAGCCACCAGGTCGTGACCTTGTGCTGCAGTCAGAGCCGCTCAGGTTCCATGGATCCACTGTCGCTCCATACAGCCTGGGGACATTAATCAGAATCTCCTAATAAAAGAACAAAGCGATACAGTACATCATGGATGAATATAGTTTGACAAAAGTGCATTGATTGTTTTAATAATGGACCATAACAAATCTCTCTATTGATAACATGATGTCTCCTTGAAGATCTCCTTGAAGAACCTTGCAGCAAACCATGGTGACACCGGGTGACATTCTTTAACGATTGCCAGCAAGTGACCCGAAATAATAGACTAGGTCTAAAAATAGGCGGCGCATCACAGTGACCCTGTGATGGCAATAATGATCAAAGCCAATCCCCCTTGAAATAGATTGTTTTCATCTGGAGTTGACCCTAGGAGCTAGACGAGTGGGGGACTCAGTTGGCTCTCTGACACCATGACGGAGAAGCTGCACCCGTAGCTTGTCCAATTAATTACTGTAATTGGCATCATTTCTTGCTTCTAGGGCAGTTGAATGTGACACCAGCCTGACTGGGCTAAATGCCCTGGCCTCATGTGACCCATTCAGCTCTGCCTGCAGATCTCTTTATCACCCCCTAGTGGTTGTTTTGTTCAAGGTCATGCACTATGTCCCATGCCTTCCTCTAACGATTTGTTTGCTGTGCTGAGTGTGCCGGCTGTCGTTTCTGTTTCCTGCCGCCTTGCTGCCTCTGAAGCACGCTAACCGCCGACTGACATGCAATGCTGGAGGGCCTGACCACCCTCCTACACTGCCAAATTCATGCTCGCCAAATCCCCCTTTCCATTAGATGTGCCAGTATATATGTGGGCCTGGAAATTGTGGCGTGAATCTCATGTTTGCACTGTCAGAACATTGTCGCATCAGAGGAAATATGAGTGACAGAGCTGTCACCTCCCCCTCTCTCTACGTGTCCCCCACTTCTCCACTCTTTTCTCCTCCCTCTCACCCTCTTTTCCTCCCTATCACCTTCCCCCTGTTTCAGAGCCTATGCGGCCCTTGCGGGGCCTGACCGCCACGGAGATCCAGGCCCGACAGCTGTCGCTGCAGTGGGAGACCCTAGCCTACAACCTGACCCGCTGCCACACCTACTCGGTGTCCCTGTGCTACCGATACTCGATGGCGGCGGGCAGCAGCGGGGGTGGCGGGGGCCACAACGCCACGGTGCGCGAGTGCCTGGCCGTGGAGCACAACGTGTCGCGCTTCACACTGCGTGACCTGCCGCCATACCGCGCCGTGCACGTGCGCCTCACTCTCTCCAATCCCGAGGGAAAGAAGGAGAGCCGCGAGGTCACCTTCCAGACCGAGGAGGACAGTGAGTAACACGCCCCTGACATACGAGCCACTCTTTAGAGGGAGCCCAGCCCCTTGATAAATGATAAATCCTTTATTTGCCATTTGAACACGTATGAGTACCAGTACATGGGAATGCTTCTCCTCACCTACCCAATCTCCAAATAGATTGCTTGGTCACAGTGCAGGGAGAGCCAGCGAGCAACACTCCAGGAGCTGGGGGTTAAGGGTCTTGCTGAAGGGCCCACGGACATGTGCCTGTTCTGCCGAGGCTGGAACTCGAACTGGCAATCTTCCAATCACAAGCACAGACACTTATGCCACTGAGTCACTCAACACCTCCTTTGAAAAGTTCAGCTATCAATAATTATGTCTCGAATAGACCTCAGGCTACGATGCCGCCACTGAGCAAAGCTCTTTCCAGGACCCCCGTCATCTTCATGCGACTGTGTGTTCCATAACAGTCATTTAAATGCACGCATGAGGCATATTTAGGCTGGATTTGCGTCTGGCACCTGCTGGCTTGAATACTTTACCCAAGCGATAATGACTTAGAGAGACGGGGATGGCATGGCGTGGAAGGTGCTTAAGCTGAAGCACCTGCATTAATGTCAAGCCAGAGGAATGGCTTATGAGCCGTCAACTGATAACGCCACATAATTTCTGCAGCTGACAGCGTCGGCCACGGAACGACACGATGTTCGAGGCGTTTATTGCCCGGGACTCCCCGAGAAGACAAAGATTTTCTGAAATCACAGTTCATTTTTTATGCCCGAAGAAAGTTTAGCTGTTGGGGTCCACAGCGTGACCCTGATCATGACAGAGTAAATACTAATATTGCGGTGTCCCGAACATGCAAGCTCAGCACGGCCCCCAGTGAGAGCGCTACGGGGCTTCATCCGAGCAGTAGCTGGGGCACCTCCAGAGGGTCCGCGGCACCAGCAGAACTGGCTGACGACTGCAGAATTAGTCATGCCACTATCGGAAACGGCGGAGGCAGAGGCAGAAGAAGAAGCGTGGAAAAAGCTTGTTTTTCAAAAATGCTTGTCTTCACATTAATCGTCAAACACGAACCGCAGAAGTGGGATAATTGATTCCCAGATGGTCATGCCCGTGGCCCTGTGATCGAAATATAAACAAACGTGTTGACTTCAACAAAAAAAGAGGAGGAGCCAAGAATGTTCACGTGCTGCCCACCAATCAGCAGCTCTCCCTCAGCTGCTATCATGAAAACCTTAAGAGAGGTAAATGAATGGCTGCTGTCTCTGAGGAGGAACAGGAATAGAAGCCCCCGCGGTGAGGCTGGGCTTGACAGCTCCTCACACTCTACACTGGTTTTAATGGGCCCAGCCCTTGGCTGCAAGTTTTTTGATGGTTTATCACCTCTTCTGAACTGTAACCCTCTGCTGATTTTACCAAGATGGTTGATCGAGTGGGTGGACATTGAGTGGGTGGAGTCAAGCTAGCAGCAGATCACCACAGATCACCAGTCACTCAGTCCCACTTCCTTGCCTTCGCAACCATGCAATGCTGACCCTTCATGAGCATGCTTGCAGAGACTTGGGATTCCATGGCACCTGGGAACTCCATCACCTGCTCCCCCCCAGCCCTGCTGTCCTCCTAACATGCCCCCTCCCACCTCATGCTGGAAGGCATCCATCACCCATGTCTCCACACCTCCATTGCTTTGACAGATAATACCCCTGGGAAGATTAATGCCCCCCTAAGCCTCTGGTTTCACATAGCACAGCCCTATGCAGGCCCCCTCACTGATGAAAGGCCAGCCAGGTGCAGGGTAAATGATAATCTGCGTCTCTGGTCATTTCACAAAAGGAATAAAATGGTCTGGATGTGCTAATCAAATCTTATTCATGTCTTTCCCGTGAAAACAATAAGATAGAGTAAAACCGTCACCTTTAATGGAGCACTAGAACGATCAGATCATGTCTTTTTTGGTACAGTATGTCTTCACAATCCTTTATTCGTAAGTCACACTCAATTTTGGAATAAAAAATACCTATTTCTGTAGCTAGATCTCTAGCTCCAGGTGCCTGGTGTTGAAAGAAAATCAAATCAGAGGCACGTGGGGGGCTGGAACGGTGACCCCAGCAGTTTTGGGGGTTCTTCTTCTGCTGTCTCCAATGACCTGCTCCAACTTTCAGGCCCCTCTCTCCAAGATGAATCTGCTCTAACAACCAAAGCACTGTGGAGAAGTGACACCCTCTCTCACCCTGCCTCTTTTTCCCCTTAACTTCGGTAGTTTCTCACTCTTTGACCCCATCTGCACACTCTTCTCTGTAAACACATGGGTGGGCACCCCCCCATGAGGGTTACATGCTGTCAGCCCCACCCTCGCAGCAAGCCTCTGCCCTCACCTGTCTGTTTTTCTCCTCCACCACAGTTCCTGGCGGCATTGCCCCAGAGTCGCTGACCTTCACCCCCCTGGAGGACATGATTTTCCTGAAGTGGGAGGAGCCTGTGGAGCCTAATGGACTCATCACCCAATACGAAGTGAGTCCCCGTGACCAAAAAGCTCAGTAACTCACCCACAGGCTCTGGCTGTCAGCTGAACACCTTACTGTGTGCCGTAAAGCTACAACAAACAGGTCGACCTGCCTGGCATCTCACGCTGCCTAAAGATCACCTTAGATCGCCCACTCCTCAGCCAAGAAGCTAACTGCCCCCAGGGACAGGGTAATTTTAAAATGCCTGGTAAGGGGTGTTTTCCGTATTGCATAGGCGGCCGAGGCCGGGAGGGCTGGGGGGGGGTGATGAGGCTCATTTGAACTCTCCGTGATGATGCGCCTTGAGGGGCCTAATCGGGGCTGCCGACTCTCATACATATGGCTTGACGTGCTTTCGGACTCTCACACTTCTGCAAAAAATCTTACGGCAAATCTATATTATTATAAATCTATAGATAGTTACATCAAAAGCGCTGGGGTAGTTTTCAAACCCAACAGACTAATTACAAGGTAATAAAACTGTTACATACATGGAAATGCATGTACAGACTTGTCTCCAGTTGAAAATCTCACACCAGCCAGCTGATCTAAGTTGGGAACCCTGTGCACCATGCTGACCCCATCCTCCGCTCTCCTTTGAGGACCTTGTGTCTCCCTCAGCACCCACCTCTCTGGCAGTAGGATGCAATTAAGTGGGATCTGTGGATTGACATGTAAAGTGGCGACTGAGCCGGATTCTCTCAGTGTAACTTGCTGATCTCCCTCCAAGTGGAGAGGGAGGGGCTTCACACGCAGGCACTGAGAAATCCTTTCATTTCTGCTAGATTAAAGCATTGACTGCTTCGCGATGATCGACCGCGAGTCTTTGGTCTCTTGTGCTCCTTCTGGTTGCCATTATCTATCAGCTTTTTAATTTTTTTTAGCTCCTTTGTAGAAGCAATTTAACTGATTCTGTGAAGAGCGAATCCTCATGTTATCGCAAACATCCAGGCCTCATGCTCTCAGCTTAATGCATAGGTGTGCGGTCGGCCTCAGCTGCAGGCTTTGAGCTCCACCAGACCCCCCTCCTACCTCTGCCTCCTCAGCAAACGGTAAAGGGAGATTTCCCATAATGCACATGGAGTGGCCTGCTGCAAGTCTGAAGTGAAGAACAGTTTTAATGTAAAAACCATAACCTTTAAACATGTTCTTAGACAAGATAATCTAATAATTAGTCATTTAAAACACAATCAATAATGTATGCATCGTAAACAAGGAAGTTGAATCAAGGTAATTTTTCTTGTAGCTGATTGTCAGAAGCTGATTCTTAGAAGACTTCTTACTATAGTGTTGTAATTATCATTCTGAGAAATCAGTGAATTTTGGCCAGAATGATGTTTAAACTTAAAAAATTAAGATTTTTACAAGCAACGACACTTTCCTCAGGCTGTTGTCTAAGCATTTGGCTGTTAGAGTTGGAAACTAACAGTGATTCAAAACAAAATACAGGCAATTACAGCTGTATCAAAACAAAAACAGCAGCTGTCGTCATGCTTTAAAATGGTATGTCACTCTGAGAAGAATGAGCACCAACCTCCCAGCTCCATAAAACCTAATGATCTTTCTTCAAATGATCTGGTGATTGTGAACACAATGCCTGAACTTGACCCTAGTTAGATTTTCAGGTTGTGTATTCTAATGGTTTGGTTTCTAATAGATTATTAAAGAGAAGATAAATTGGACCACAGTAATTACCAGAGCATTAGTGAAGGAATTGTCAAAGGCTGTTACATACAGTCCTACTGAAGACGGCGATTTTGTCTGATTATGCTGTTCTCAGATGTTGGTTGCTGTAAGCACTCACAGTTCAGAATCTGTGCACAACTTAAAGCTCTTCATGAATTTAACAAAGAAGAGGTTTTGTATATTTTACATACTTCAAAAAGGCACCGCATTATACTTCCTGCTATGCTATAATGATTATATTCAAGTCACGTGGGACGAGAGTTTACAGAATCATTAAATGGGTGTATTTGGATAATATCTGCTTGTGGTTCATGTTTGCATCCAAGGGTTAGCAAGTCATCTGGAACCTTCTCACACCCTGGCGGTAAACCAGATCCTCTGACTAATGATATTTTCTGAAATGGGGCCAGATGTCAAGGAATTAGTTGAATCTCTTTTGGGCAGGACTGCCCCAAATAACCTACAATTGTGCCCAAAGGGAATAGATGAAACAAGCTGTGCAAAAAAATAAAATATACAATTATGGCAGCTCCAGGCTATTTTTGAGTGTCATTCGGTCCATTGCATTATACGAATGCAAGTCCTGTTACAGTCCAAAAAACAAATAAATTAAGTGGACCACGTATCCAGCAGGATCCTTCTGAAGCCATGAATAAAAGCTCCAAATAAGGAGGTCAAAGCAGGGTTATGCAAATAACCTCAGTGATAATGAATATCTGAAGAAAAAGCACTAAAGACCCAAGACTACAAAAGCAATTCAGGTCAAATTCCTGAGAAACATCGTAATTAACGGCATCGAGGATGTGGTGGATTTGCTCACTCAGAGTCATCTGGTACCGAGGCTGAGAAATCCACAAATAGAGGCGATCACCACTGACCAGCGACAGACACACACACGGTAAATATCTTTGTGAGTCACACCAAAACTTCCCGGAACATTAAGATAAGCAGAGTGAGGGGAAAAAAACACACTCAAGACTGTATTGCGACGGAGCCCTGAAGAGGACGAAACTTCGTGAAAGTTTTCTTCAGAATCAGACTGTGGAATCAGCACTGAGGAGAATTCTGGTTCAGGTTCAGGTGTTTGCGAAACCAGCCTGACCAGAGAAAAAGAGAGAAAAAGAGAGAATAGATACCTGCCACAGTGCTGCGGGTGAGACAACCACCCCACACATACAAAAATAAACACTTGGATCATTCTTGTATTCGTTTTGTGACACCTGCTGTACGTAATGGTGCATGGTCGTTGTCGTGAAAGTATATCTGTTTTAATTTAGTGCCAGTGTGGGGAGGACGTTCAGGTTTGAGAGATGGTTTTCTGCCTCTGTCTGTCTCTATGTGGAATATTTCTCAGGGTGGACTGATACTTCTAGACCAGCGTTTCCCAATTCGGTCCTGGGGGACCCACAGTCAGTCCGTGTTTTTGCTCCCTCTGAGCTCCCTGCCCTCAGAGGGAACAAAAACATGGACTGTCTGTGGGTCCCCGAGGACCGGATTGGGAAACGCTGCTCTAGAGGCCTGTACTATTTGAGTGCATACAGTGCCATTGGTGGCCATTCTGTCCAGCCTTCTGCTCTGTACTTCCTGCATAGACACTGGGCTTCACATTAACAATTGGATAAGCAGTATGAGAAACAGAAGGATTGATAGTTCTTGTTTTTTCCTCTGTTTCAAGCAAAATTTTCTTTTTTATCGAGCAGATGGATACAGATCTGCACATTATCTTTCATCAGCTGGCATAGCTAGCAATAAATTCACAGCCGCAGAAATGGTTTTATCGAGCTTAGCGTGTCTGTGATTGTTAGCGACTAACTGTCAGAGTCGCTCTCTTTGTTGCGCAGATCAGCTATCAGAGCATCGAGTCATCAGACCCCGGGATCAACGTTCCAGGCCCGCGTCGGACCGTGTCCAAGCTGCGCAACGAGACCTACCACATGTTCTCCAACCTGCACCCGGGCACCACCTACCTGATCTCTGTGCGCGCCCGCACCTCCAAAGGCTTTGGCCAGACCGCCCTCACTGAGATTACCACCAACATCTCCGGTGAGCGTGGTGCCGTGGCCTTAGCCGGGGGGGACCTGTGGGCGCCGGCGGGGGGGGGGGGGCCCTGGGGCAGTCATGCGGAAGAGGTGGGAAAACGTTCAGTCAGGCAGATGCACAAAAACAAGGAGGCAGCAAGACTAATGAAGCTAGAACACATTGCCGATCACACAGAGCAGACCGGCCGGTGCAGAACACGCAGGGTGTGTGAGGATCACTGTTCTCCCACCTTATCTGCCGGCATCTCTGAAAAGTAACGCTTCTGTGTGACGGGAGCCCACGTGTGTCTCCTGTTTCCATTGACATGAGTATATTTAGGAACCCAGGAACAAGAATATAGCGGATTTTTTCATTAAATGAACCCTGTTCGCGTCTCAGTACCAGGAGTGCATTGAATTGGACGAGGGCTCCTTAATTACGGACCTGGGGATTCAGGCTGCGGGATGTTGAACAGGATTTCCAAGAGTGACGGTTCCCTGCCAGAACACAGAGCGCTTTCCAGCTTCTCACAAAGTGATGTTGCTGGGACATGAAGGCCTGACTGATGGATATCTCGGGCTTTTAACCTTTTTTACGGCTGGTGGGTGCGTGAGATGCGCTCGAGCGGTGTGTAATGCTGCCAAGATGGGCCTGGAATGACAAAACAGGCAAACCTGGGCCAGTTATGAGCCACGCCTTCTCCTCCCTAAACCGGGCAATCTCGTCACTTCTGTCGCGGCTGCCACAGCGTGCCGGCCGTGTAAATCCGTCCTGATGTAGCGAAGCCACGATACGCGAGTCACTTAGTTAAACCATGAAGGTGAGTATGGAGTGTCCTTAATTTAATGATATACGGCTTTGACATTAGAGAAGGCAATTACTGTCCAAATATGCTTTAAAGGGACATTATATGGACAAAAATAAAATGTGAAAATCCTAAGCTGAAAATGGAAGCCCCAAGGTGGGCTTTAGTCCAGAAATAGCAGTGCGATTCTGCGGAATATACTGCTAAATATCTTTTTGCCTGTATGTCTTCTCTTCAATGGAATTAGCCACCCCAGAAGTCTAATTTGTCAGGGGTTTCAATCTTCCCAGCAGTTTAATATTCAGGACTGAACCAAGACTGAATGGTTAACAAGGCAGATCTGTAATTGGAGGGTGACTGTTGATAGGCTGGTCTGTTTTGACGTTTTGGTGAGTTTCTCCCGGTTTGTCAGAGCCACCACATCTGTGTTCATATTCCCGCACGACTGATCACCAGTGTCCTCAATTGTAATTCTTCCTCCACCAGCCTCCATCCTACATGCCCCTCCCCCGATAATCACTTTTCACCACCCTCAGGCCTGCAGTAAACGAAAAGTAATTTCCAAAAAGCCCGTAGGTTTTTTTCCCCCCCTGAATGTTTGATCATACCTCAAGCATCCCTGAGTCATTACACCCCTTGGTGTAAGACGTGCCTCATAGCGGTAAGCGCTTTAATCCTGGCTGTTACTGAGGCCCTGCCATCCCCCCCCCCCGTTACCAGTAGTCCGCCTCTGTTGTGGATGAAACTTCGCCAGACCCCCTCTACCCTCCCACGGTGCTCTCACCCCCCAACTACTGACAGACAGGCCCAGGTTGCACAGAGCGATGCCCTCGGTTTCAGCTCCCGCTGTTCCACCGCAGAACCGTCATAAATCCCGGATGCGGGTTGCCATGGCGCTTCCCGCTGAGGCTGCGCAGTTCATTAGACGGTTATGCTTTTATTAATGCGACCGCAGCTGCGGGCACCTGATCCCGACAGCTACAGGGTGCTGAGCGTACACAGGGATGTGGCAAGCACCTGGCCGCTTCCAGTGCCGCCTGGGCATACCATCACCGTGTGCCCGCCGATCCCCGGGGTGCGGGCAATGCCGTCACCCCAGAGCTGGGTGACAGTCAAGCAGGCCACAGGAAGGGGGGGCAGCAGATGAGACCTATTCTGCTGTAGCCGGTGCAAGGAAGCCACGGGTTATTTACGCTGGGGAGTAGACTGCGCGTACGGAGATCCAGGCTAGCATCTCCTGGATCACGGTCAGAGAACGTAAAGCGGGACAAAGGCTCACTTGGGCCCCCCTTATTCCATGTCACTGCCCCTCCGCTGATGGAACCAATGCTGGGGTGGTATACAGGGTAAACTAGCTTAGGCGCTGGGGACTGCAGGAACTGACTGGTGCTGATCACCTCTCATTTCTCCTGCCCTGCCAGCTGAATTCCAAAGCCTTGGATTAACGTCTTAATTATTGATTCCTTTGCATTCGCTTCCTCTCACTAATTGACTACCGATATTAAACAGTAATCAGGGTAGTTCTGCCTTATTGCTCTGTGTTGCTCTCTGGCGATCTGCGTGACTCTCCCCACAATCCCTTTACAGCAAACCAGTCACACTCACTCGCTTTTAATTGCATTCTGAGCCAGTACCTGCAGGAAGCCTGAAGGAATAAAGAAACGTCAGGATATTAAAGGGAAGTGCACAGTTATTTAAAGGGGATGTCTAGCATGTGATTTTTACGTGCCAGTTGCGGACACATGAGAGCATCTGCTTGTCCTTGCAGCTCCCGCCTTTGACTACGGAGACATGCCCTCCCCTCTGAGCGAAACGGAGAATACCATCACCGTGCTGCTACGCCCTGCCCAGGCCAGGGGAGCCCCCGTCAGGTGAGGCCAGGAGGTTGTTCCATTCCTAGTTTCTTTCCTGATAAGGTAATTTTACTGAGCCTCACTATCACTTTCCCTGTGGTAACGTTTGTATCAACTTTGTCACATTTTATTAGTAAAAAAACAGCTCTCAGAACATGAAGATAACTGCCAGTATTTCATGTAGACCTTGATAAGAAAACTCCATAATGAATGACTGCTGGTGTATGATTACAGAGATTTCTGGAATTAATGTCTCTGAAAAGTCACATCTCAAGGTTGTAAAATAGGAAAAGAACAACTTGGCTGGCATTCAAACTTCAGCCAAGATGCTGATTTAATTTATCAGTTTTTTGTGTTTTTATCATGGTAAGTTGCTGCTTGCGTTTGACGCGATCCCCCTGGTGGTGCATTGTGGCTACTGCGCCTGGCTCAGAAGTCAAACCAGCAGGTGCCAGTGTCCATCCTCCACTTGTCTGTGCTCTGCTCCATCCACAGCACGTACCAGGTGGTGGTGGAGGAGGACAGCACCCGGAAGGTGAAGCGGGAGTTAGGGCCACAAGACTGCTTCCCAGTGGCCTCCTCCCACAGCGAGGCGCAGGCCAAGGGGGCTCCGCATTACTACACGGCTGAACTAGCGCCCAGCAGCCTCCCTGAGGCCACGCCCTTCACCGTGGGGGACAACCACACCTACAATGGCTACTGGAACACTCCCCTTGATCCCAGGAAAACCTATCTGATCTACTTCCAGGCCATGAGCAACTTCAGAGGAGTAAGTAGCTGCAGTTTGTGCATTTGTGTAAGAAGGCTTGCCACAAAGCACTCTACGAAATGTCACCCAATACACATCAGCCCGGTCAGGATAAAGAAAAACAGAATAATTTTGACTTAACTTCCAGTCAAAAAACCCAACAAATATTTGAAATACACAGTAAATTATAGTAAAGCCCAGTACTGTGATTCTGCACCTGCATGTTGATGTTCCAGGGTGCACATCAGAGTTCGGAAAATAATTACCGCAGATCATTTTAAAGCAATGCGGTTTCCAAAAGTGTTGGGCACATTCGAGTCTTTTGTTTAATCTGCCATGGACAAAGGGGCGCCTTTCATGTTGTTGACCTCCGAGAGCTCCTTGGAGAGAAAGGAGAGCCGGTCGCCAGCGTGCTCCTCTATGTGGGCAGCACTGTGTACCGGAGCTGTAGCCAGGACTAGATAATTGGGTGCGTTGATAACAGGATGGAGGCGTAGGGCGAAGAGAAGCGGGAGCGTCATATGCCTTTCGGAGAGAGATCTCAGCTGCAGAGTGTCTGCTGGTGGGTGGCTGGAGTGTTACTGTTCGACCTCAGACGCATTGCTAAGAGGCATTGCCTTCTAGTGCCTATAGGCAACTGATTGAAGCTTTGGACTTTAGGAGAATGAGGAGAGGCAGAGCTCCTCCCCCCTCTGCCAATCCCACAGATGCTGGGGCGCGTTAAGGCAGCTGTGCAAACAGCAGAGTTAACACAGCAGCTAGAGCTGGCATCCCTGTGACCCCGCAATCACCCCCAGAGCAGCTGGCGGGCACGACGCACACGTACTGACGGAGCTTGATTTGGCACTGGTGCTGCAGGCCGCATAAATCAACAGTACACAAATGCCTGGTGGAGTGTGGGGGGAGGGGTGTTAGCTACCTAGGATCTTTATCAAATTCTCTGGGCTGCGTAGTTTGATTCAAGGCTCTGCATCCTGAAAAGGCTGCGGGGGGCAGGTGTTCACCGTCACTGGAAACACGGGAGAGAAACACAAACAAGAGGCGCGGGAAACACAAACAAGAGGCGGGAAAACTTGGCTGTTAAGGGCCGGGTCGAGTGGCACAGCCTAACCTCCAGCCTAACGTTGTCCTGGAACGTGCTGAATCTTCCTGGGGGCTTCTTTCTGGCTCACAGCATCATGCCACCTGTAGAGCCTGGTCATTCTGCTTGAATCTGGGGTCAGAAGTGAAGTGAAAAGAGCATTTAATGCGACGCTGCATATTTCATTTTGTGCATGAGGCTGACAGTGTTACATTACTGGTTTGCTTCATCCCAAGCACTCGATTGCCATTGACCTCAGTGACTCAGCCGCTTGGCCCTGGGATGTCTGTGAGTGCGTCTCCACCCCTGTGGTAGATAGTCTCAAAGTGGTTGACACCTCAACGGCCAAAAACACATTTTTTAACATCATGCTGCTTCGCAAGAGGTGAGTGGTGAAAACTGGATACTCTGGATGTCTAGGTGTGCATTAGGTTTAGCTATACACTCTATAGCTCACTGTATAGCTCCATGACAATTTAATGTATAGCTTCACTTCAAGCACCCAGCTGCAAGCTCAGAGTCTTGCTTGTCAATCATGAAACAAGGACCTGTTAACCAGTGTGGATACAAAATGTTTTTGAATAATTGGTCCCTGTTTTTGTTTTTCTCCGCTAAGATTTATCAGGTTCATCTCATCTAGAAATAAAGCAGCCGGTATTGTTTCTGTTGTCAGCTTAGACTTATCGCACTACACACAGAGTTCCTTCTCTCTCGGCCTCTGTTGCCCTCTCTCACTTTCTCTTTCTTTTACATAAAACGCACATAAAACGCACATAAACACAGCTGGATAATCATGCATACATTCAGATTCTCTGACAGTAGGTTCTAGGAAAACCAGACTCAGTGCTACAGGTTGATGCAGAAGTCTGTCCACATGCTGGTGTTACTGGGCAGAAGGAGGGGTTTGTGGTCCCGGTGCCCTGCTCCATTGGAGGCCCTCCCTCCCCCCGGCTCGGAGCTGGAGGCCGGCTAATTATCTCCACTTCCTACCACTTCTGGGCCCTGGCGCCTGAGTCACGGACAGCAGCGGTGATCCGTCATGACTCGGGTCTCTTGCTGACTTGTCATACTGCGAGTGCCTCTCTAGCTGGGTGTTTTATTTATTTATTTTATTTATTTATTTTTTATTCTCCCTTTTTGGCTGCTCACACGGGGTGTTTGTAATTCATCCGTTAAACACAGGGTAGCTGACAGGCCTTGTGTGCGAGGGCTTGCACACGTAGGGTGGTGGGTTGGATTCAAGGATGCAAGTCAGTGTCTACGTTATTTGTTCCTTTCAAGTGCTACAAAAGCTGATCATTAGGCCCCTCCCCTGATATTTGTCTCTTTGTGACTCAGTCAGGGGTGATTGACTTTTGTCAGATCCAATGACAAAGTCAGATGTATTCTCATTTATGTACATAGTATTTCCCCCATGAGTCTTTTCTTCAGGTGGGATGGTGAATTGAGCCACATGAGATCGAGGATGGCAGGAAGCAATGGGGGATTTTTTTGAGGCCGGGGGGTGATGGATTCTACTTAACTGTGAGGGACGTTAAAACAGAAGGCAGCTGCTTGGATGTCAGCAGGTGGTATCAGGGCATGGAAGCGCTCCAGGGGGGTATGGGGACAGGCTTGGGGGATGTCTGTGGGTCGTGGCATGAGAGGAAACAAAACTCCTTGGAATTAGAATTAAAAACCAGGTGAAATGAGCTACTGTTGCATGACTTTGACCCATATAAAGTCAAACACAGCAGGACTATACAGCTGTAATGTTGGTCAGGTGATATGGCTGTGGGATTCTGGGAAAGTCACGCGCTTTTCTGTAGCCAAAGAAAAATTCTCCCAGGTAAAGCTGGCTCGTCATTTAAAAAAAAGGCAAATTGCTGCATTTTCAAAAATGTGCTTTTGTCATCTGGGGGTAGCAGATATGTGCATGTCACAGAATTAGTGTGTCTGAAAGTGCTGAAGGGTATTCCTGTGAGGGGGACGCATAAAAGCTTCCGTCTCAGTCTCTCTCTTTGTATGAAAACGTCCCGACAGTGATTGGTGTGAAGCTGGATCTCTGTGTTGCGGCCTGCGCCTTCTGAACACCATTAAATCACACCTGACTGCTGTTTTTCCTTCCTCTTTCAGGAAACGAGGATAAACTGCGTCCGCATCGCCCGCAAAGGTAACTCAGCACCTCCGTTACGTAATATGTTTGTGTCAACGCCGTGTTTTTTGAGCTGCCTACATCCCCCAAAGCACTCTGGGCCACGTCGAGCCGCCCTCATTGAAAAGACATATAGAGGCACCGCTGGCTCTCGCCAAATTGATGCCCGGTTCCCTGACGGAAGATCAGCCCCCCCGGTGTAATTGGGTAAATAAGTCCTGGTGCAATCACTCAAAACCCCCATGTGTATGATGAGTGTTCTGGCACAAAATAGCTTCTGTACGTCAACCAGGTCTAAATGAACTACTCCCTCCGCAAGCAAAGTTAATGGCTGTGGAATCCCCCAGATGAAAGGTTCTTTATAAATGTAATCCATTATCATCATTATTGTTATTATTCTTATTGTACCTGAACTGCCGGGCGGCCATCTTGATTACTGGGGCTGGCTTCAGGGCCCTGGGGCCCCCCGGGGCCCTCCGGGGCCAGAGGTCACCTTGAGTCATATTTGACTCAGCTTTTATGTTTTTTTCGCTTATGGGTGTGAGTCACACATTTCCCGGACATTGCGATGGAGTGCTCAGGCTGTGTCTGACCTGGGGGTGCCCAGGAGCATTGAGGTATTCCCTTTGGTAACTGACGCTGAGATGAGGGGCACCTTGGGGGATGGAGAGGGGCACTTTTATCATGTTCGACCGATGAAGTAAGGTAATGGAGTTGTGAAAAGAGCGTCTTGGGGGACTAGAGAGAAGAGAATGCCCCCCCCCCCTCCACCCCTCACCATCAAAAACCGACTGAGGCAACACCTGCGGCCCCCCATCTGAGGCAGTGCCTCCTCCTTTATTTCCTCACTGCTGCACAGAAGTTTCACGGAAACATGAAAAAGGACTCGTAAATTGGGTTTAAGTCCGGGTGACATCAAAGGGACCGGCCATGCTGCCCTGTGCAGTGGCAGGGGGAAGCTCCTTCGTGTGATATCGCCCCCCCCTCCACACCCCCATATTAGTCATGGCACAAAATAGAGGCCCTCGTGGGAGCTGCCACATCTCCCACACCAAGGCAAGTGGTGGAGGTGTCACATTGTGGTTATTTACCCCAAGGGATTATGGGTAAGGATCAGGGTTTGTGTGCCGGGTGGAAAAATGTTCATATTACACTGCGGTGCCCCTTACTGACCCCATTCTCTGGGACTCTGCTTAATTTGTGGAAACCCTGTAGATGGTGATCATCTGCTTTTTGCCCCGTCAGACTGAATCGAAGGATTCCTGGTCAGTATATTTCTTCACAAAACGACAGGTTCCTGCCAGTCCCAAAGGGTGCTTTAATCGAACCGAACACCTCACCGTAATCGTGCCGCACGTGTAGCTTTTTGAACTCCTTCTTTGTTGTTTCCATTGGCCGTCGGGGGCTAACATGGCTCTCATGAGAACCACGGCACGAACCTGATTGTTGGTGGCGACAAAAAACAGATGGGGGCTTGTGTTCGTCTCTGGAGCGACATATTAATTAAGAACCTCCTGGCAGCACCACAATAAGAGGAGAATCCCATTCATTTTCTGAAGTCCAGTTTAGTTATTGGGCAGTCAGCAGGTGGACAGATTCATTAGGAAGATAATTTGACGTTTGTGTCAGACATAATCGAAATTCAGAATATTAGCGTGACATCAGAGGTGTAATGAAAAAGAGATTGGAAAAGGAGCTCACCTGAATGGGTACCAGGCGGTGTTTACAAAATATGGCTGCCACCAAAATCAGCATGCATTCATCTTTCATGACTGCTTAACAAGTACGGGGTTGTGGTGAGTCTGGAATCTCTCCCAGGAATCCCAGGGAATGAGGCACGGGTACCCTAGATGGGATGCCAACAAAATGTAAATAATACAAAAAAAATACCTTCTCAAAAGTTCTTCGGTTCTATTTTTACAAACAACCTATTGGGTGACAGCATTTTCCATCAGGGTGGTTAGCGTCACACATGAAAAACAGGGTGACACCTTCAAAGGAAAGACCCCCCCCCATCACAAAGGGGAATATTTAGAATGGAGTGTTTTCTGTCTATTTGGATCTCCTACGGAGGAGCGTTTATGATAACGATGAAAAAGCCGTATATTACATGAAATGAGGCTGTGCTATTGATTGGTTGAGTCCAGTAAATTGCCCTCCAGTATCCTGCTTGCGTTGACAGTCTGAGGACCCGCAGTAAAAAAACGGTTTGGATAGTTCCTAGTTTGCCCAGGATAAATTGCTAGGATGCCACCAAACGCCAGCATGGCAAGTGGTTGTGCTGATTGATAAAGAAACCCCCCACCCACGGAGTGCCAACACCGCTTCTCTAAAGGGGACGTATATTTCAGCCAACAGTTGGAGAAACATAAGAACAACAAGAAGTTTTCTGTGTTCCAGGCCTTTTACCCTATGATTAACTGCTGGGACAGGCTCCAGCCCCCCCAAATCTGACAAGTGGTTGGAAAGTGGGTGGATTTTTTAAAAACATTATGCTCTCAGAGCCTTAACAAAACATTTTTTGATAATGCATTACATTAGTGGAGCAGGTGGCCACAGAGACTGTCCCTGATTACCTGTGATTACGTCCTGTGATTACCCATTGTTCTCACCTATGTGGCGTTGCCGCACGCCTGTCTCGTACCTGTCTATCATATTTAGGTCTGCGTTTGTGTCTCTTCCGGCAGATGCGGTATTAACATTGTCCTATGTCGGTGTGTTCAGCAATAAACCCCTCGCTTTGCCCGTATACCGGCCTGGACTCCCTCCTTTGCCTCCTGGCACTCCAACGTTCACAACATCAAGGTCAGGTGACACTCTGGGATGGCAGTAACTCCCGGCTTCCATTGCAGTCTGTCTGCTGTGTTGAGTTTACTAATGTGCCGATTAGGCCCACAGTCTCACTGGATATGACCTCATCAGGTAAAATGCGGTCACATGGGGCAGCACCGGCAAATGGGAACAGAGCACTTTGAGAGAATATTTAAGGTGAGATGTTGGTGAAATGGGCCAGTATCAGCAGAAAATTAATCCAGTTTGAATTTGACTGTAACTTGTGTTTACCTGTTGAAGCCGTAATTACTGAGCTGATCAGGTATAGGCAGCTGATCCTGGCCTGTCTGGGATGTCCAGGGGGCCCTGTGTTCCCCTTGGCTATAGGCGGCAGATCTAGGCCTCTGTGGGTCGGCGTGGGGGCCGTGCGTTCCTCTTGGCTCACTTGTTTAGGGGGCTGATGTTGAAAAAAGGCACTCGTATGCAGACTGCTCTCTGTATCTAGGACACAGCAGGACCTCAGAGAAGCAGACCACCACCATCCTGTAGAATAAGTAGATATGCCACTGTGACACATTCACATGGTTATTTTTAATTCCGGAGCCATTTTCAGCTGTTGACCATTGCAGTAGTAGCTGCTCAATCACCAGACACTGTAGGCAGTTGAGAATTACTCAGCATTCCCGCCGGGATTAAGAGATGCCAAGTGTAACATCATACTCTCTGTCTTTCTTCTTAGAAATGTTCTCACCTTTTTGTCAATTTTAAATAGAATTTCACTCAGAAGGCATCCATGACCCAACTAATTCTTTAATGTTTTACTCTGTTTTGAGGTTAATTTAAAATACATGCAAATTGGATTATTTTTCCACTCATTTTAAGTAGCTAAAATTTCTAAACATAAGTGTTTATGCATTTCTAGAACTGTGAAGTCTCATTGCTAAAACGGCAGGTCAGATCAGTCATGGTTCTGTGAACTGCTCATGAAACTTTGAAATTAAATTGTTAGGAGGCAAAAATAGAAAAAAAAAATCATAGAGTGACTGTCAGACATTCCTAGGGGCACAATTAAGCCACAACCCAGACTGGCTCATCCTACTTAACTGCCCAGAAGTGAAGGGAAAGTCGCAACAGACTTGCCACCCAGACCGAGTGGCATCGTTATCAGCCGAAAAAGGGTTCAACAATGATATCTTGAAATGGGATCAGCCGTCCCTTCAACCCAACATCGGTCTCTTTGGAGACTTGTGGGATGAAGGCTATTTCTGGCAAAGGTCAACATTAAGTTATGCCTGGTGTATTCCAAAAGTCATGTGACAGACCCCCAGGCCTTTGGGAGTAATGTTCTGTGGCATAATGAACCTTTAAAGGTTACATTTGGTGCAAGTCAAAAACACCGCCATTACCGAGGTAAAGACTATGGTGGTAAAGACCATGGAGGTAAAGACAGTGGGGTTAAGACCATGAAGGTAAAGACCATGGATGTAAAGACAATGGGGTTAAGACCATGAAAGTAAAGAGAATGGGGTTAAAGACCATGGAGGTAAAGACAATGGGGTTAAGACCATGAAGGTAAAGACAATGGGGTTAAAGACAATGGAGGTAAAGACCATGAAGGTAAAGACAATGGCGTTAAAGCCCATGGAGGTAAAGACAATGGGGTTAAGACCATGGAGGTAAAGACAATGGGGTTAAAGATCATGGAATTAAAGATCATGGAGGTAAAGACAATGGAGGCATGGAGGTGGCTGCATTACACTTTGGAGTGGCGTTTTATTGAACTCATTTGCAACACGGACAGGGTGGATGGATGCAAATACAGGGTAGTCCTGGACAAGGATCTGCTTTAGTTAGTGGGACATCAGCATTCAGCAAAAACACAGAATTAACAGTACAGAGGAACAGCTTCTGTACAGGCTCAGACGAAGGCCAGACTCCAAAGGCTAGATGTGAAAATTGCTGTTCACCATCTCTAACTGAATGGAAGCAAATTTGCTTGAAGAAATGAGCAAAAATTCCAAATTCTTAATGTGCACAGTTCATAAATCCTTACCCACAGCAGTATAATTGCTGCCAAAGGCTTATCTCTAAAATGTTAACTTGGGGGGACTGGGGGTGGGGGTTGATTACATTTGAATGTAAAAATATTTTTTGAAACGTGAATGTGCTGGATTTGCTTTAATGAACAGGCGCAAAAATGTAATTTCCTTGCATTCAGAGTTTAAGGTGTGACTAACAAAACGTGATGAAAGTGAAGGGCTGTGTAAAGGCACTGTGTGTGTGTGTGTGTGTGTGTGTGTGCGCGTGTGTGTGTGGATTAGGTTTATATTACATTGTGGGGACCATGTCCTTCAGGTCCCCACAAAGATCTGTGAACGCAATTAAAAAACTAAAAATATCAAAAGTTTCATATTTTGTTTGGTTACTTATGGTTAACATTAGGGCTGGGTAGGGGTTAAGGGTACTATGTTGGGATTACAGTTTTCCCATTAGAAATTAGTAGTGTGTCCCCACAGATATATAATTAATAACTTGTGTGTGTATATGTATGTATGAGTGGATGCGTGCACCTGAGGAAAGATGTAATTACATATTGGTTGTCAAGGGATACAAGGCGTGCATCATTTTATGCCGAGAACAGCTGAAATGAAGCGTGCAGTGACGCAGGGCAGTGAAGCAGGGCAGTGAAGCAGGGCAATGTGAATGGAGTCTCTCCCTTTATAGCCAGAAGGGTAATTAAGAAAGGAGCTGCCTGCTGCAGGGAACGTGAACTCAACAGAAATCATGAACTCATGACCTTAGGCAGTGTGAAAATGTGCCCATTTTCCTTCTGGTTCCTTCTGGTAGATAATGTACCCTGTCCCCTTCATCACATCCACCTCCAGTCTTAGCTTTTAAAACAGGTCCATGCTGTTTGTCAGATTCCCTATAACCCCAAGACTGCATCTCTGCTTCCATTTCGATTTGATTTGCAGTAGTGCAGTTAGACAGAGAAATCTTCAAACAATGAGGCTGCACATCGTGCCTCCCTCCTTTTTCCAGTGTTGGCAATGTCAGGGCGATTCCTAGTGACACATATCACTACCCCCCCCCGCCCGCCTCACACACACACACAGAGTCAGATGTGTCACAGCTGGGAGTTATTGTAGTGTCATGAGCCTGCGTTTTGATGAAAACGACTAACTTTCTTGTGCCACCATCGCCTGTGCTGTTATGCGAACGACGAGCTTCACAATATCGAAGTTTCCAATGTCACCATTGCCTATGCTCTGATGAGAATGACGAGCTTTCTGATACCATCATCACCTTTGCTGTGATGAAAATGACGAGCTTTCTGATACCGCCATCGCCTGTGCTGTGATGAAAATGACGAGCTTTCTGATACCGCCATCGCCTGTGCTGTGATGAAAATGACGAGCTTTCTGATACC
>JABFDZ020000138.1:26833997-26852821 GCA_019775955.2 Pollimyrus isidori | reverse complement strand
CCCCCCCCCCAGCTCCAGGAGGGTCAGCTGCTTGTGCGACAGTTCCAGTTCCTGCGCTGGTCGGCGTACCGCGACGTTCCCGACTCCAAGAAGGCCTTCCTGGGGCTGCTGGGTCACGTGGCGGAGTGGCAGCGGGAGAGCGGGGAGGGCCGCACCGCCGTGCACTGCCTGTGAGTCTGCACCCCCCCGCAGTCGCCCCCGCACACATAGGCAAACCCCCGCAAGCAGCGTCACGTCAAGGCAGCAGGTATTACCATCCTCACTTAAGTAACTCCCTGCAGTCCTATTGGCTGCCGCTACGTTCCCATGAACCCTGGTCCCCGGCGCCACCACACCGTCGTACCCGAGGCTGCAGCGGGCGGCTCCTGCGGAACAGATCAGTCTCCGGATCTTTCCCTGATCTTAGCGCTTGGCCCCTCCCACCGTTTGCTCCGCGCTCCTTAATGACGAATCGGCCCAGTGCTCACTGCGCCCATCGCTGTCTTTGAGGCTGACGTGCCTGTGGACACCCATACAACCTACAGCACAGTCACTGTACACACTGTCACTGTACACACAGTCACTGTACACACTGTCACTGTACACACTGTCACTGTACACAGTGATGTAGAGATGAAATTCCATTCAGTCACTGGGACACATTTACCACAATTTTTTATATAGTTTATGTGCATGTATTATTGTGTATGAATATGAAGCCGTACAATAAATCATAAATCCATAAATCATAAATCAAATATTATAAATCCATGAATACACCCGCATAAGCAATAGCAGTATTAAACCCACACAGCCATGGGGAAGACATGGAACTTTCACACACACAAAGGAAGGGCTTCAACCCAGTACCCTGGAGGTGTATTGTATGGCTATGCCCACTGAAGCACTGTGCGGCCCACAATCAAATAAATGCTTGGATGAGCGATGACTGAAGCTCTTGGCCCGGTTGGTTTTCTGCATGCCGCCTCAGCTGCTAACGGTGTGGGCAGTGACTGTATGTAAGCTCATCCCCGATTGGGGAGGTTCTGATGTAAGACAAATCCCCATTGGGTATTCTTCTTTATAAATATAAACAGAAAAAATGTGTGTGTTTTGCAGCCACGGTAGCATTTTCCTGTAATATTTACATATTTATATATGTACACATTTGTGTGTGTGTGTGTGTGTGTGTGTGTATATATATGTACATATAATTATAAATATATATAATGCAGCCTTGGTAAGGTCTTGCATTGAGGTGTATCTGCCTGTATGCGACAGCAACGGGGGTGGGCGCAGTGGAACTTTCTGCGCCTGCACCATGATCCTGGAGATGATCGAGTCCCAGAACATGGTGGACGTCTTCTACGCCGTGAAGACACTGCGGAACTCAAAGCCCAACATGGTGGAGTCCCTGGTGAGTAGGCGCAGGGACAGTGCCCCTCAGCACGTCTCCATGTCCTATTGCTGGGTTAATTTCATGGGTACAGTTCCTCGTTGGAGTTACATCTGTGCCTCAATGCACGCATCTGTGAATAACAGAAGCAGTCTTGATGAATGCCATCCTGCAATTTAAATCATGGCTCTGAATAGTTTTTTTACAGTATGTCATGTAATTCTAGCTGTAGTGTCCCCCAAATGATAATAATCTAGTAATGAATGAATTATGTAATTAACTATGTAATTATGTCACCCAGTGTTTCCCAACCTGGTCCTTGGGGACCCCTCAGACAGTCCATGTTTTTGCTCCCTCCCAGCTCTCTGTTAGACAGTCCATGTTTTTGCTCCCTCCCAGCTCTCTGCTAGACAGTCCATGTTTTTGCTTCCTCCCAGCTCTCTGCTAGACAGTCCATGTTTTTGCTTCCTCCCTGCTCTCCGCCAGACAGTCCATGTTTTTGCTCCCTCCCAGCTCTCCGCCAGACAGTCCATGTTTTTGCTTCCTCCCTGCTCTCCGCCAGACAGTCCATGTTTTTGCTTCCTCCCTGCTCTCCGCCAGACAGTCCATGTTTTTGCTCCCTCCCAGCTCTCTGCTAGACAGTCCATGTTTTTGCTTTCTCCCAGCTCTTGCTTGAGAGCGAGAACGTAGACTGTCTGAGGATCCTGGGGTATCGGATTTGGAAGCAGCGATGTAACCAATTTATACTTGCATTTGTTTTTCCTCAGGACCAGTACAGGTTCTGCTATGACCTGGCACTGGAGTACCTGGACTGCATGGAGGTGAGATAGCAGCACAGTGTGACTCCACCTCCTCACCCCGGACTGGAACCTCCAGCTCAGCCACCATCTCTGTGTGGTCGCCACAAGCTTGTTTCCCTTTTGTGCATCTTCAACACTTTGGATTAACAGGCCTTACCTGGAATCGATGGTGTGGCGAACAGAGCAATGTCAGAGACGGGAAGAATCTTGCCTTTAACCTTAATGTATGACTTCTGTTTTGTTTTCTGGTCTGTTTTTGCTTAAGGGGCGTGTGTGTGTGGGGGGGGAGGGGGTCTCAGGCTGTTCTGTGTTGAGCATCCTTGCCAAGTTCTAAGCAACAGAATGAGCGAATCCCTCTGTTTGAGAGCACTGCTCGCTTCCTGTGACTCGCTGGGCGGTTCCCTGGTCACGTGACCCACAGATGCCAGCTGTGCTAAGCCCGGGGTTCACTGTGGTTCCATCTCCTCGGACCATCTGGCCGTGTTGTGCTGCTAAGGACACATAAAGCCAGCAGCTGCAGCGAGGATCATCACACCTACCGTCAATGTAACGAATTACGGTGGAAAAAAAACCACCTTTTCAGAGGAGTTCTCGACATTCCAGGTGCTTGTGTCGTGTTTTCTGGATTTCCTTTCTTCGTGACGTTTGTGGAGTAGACTCACTGGTTTTTCCATCTGGGATCAGCATGGACTGGACTCTAAGCAACTCTTAAAAAATTGGTGGGGGGGAGGTTTCTGTCACGACTCATTTAATGGTGCCAACCCCAAAATGAGAGAATTCTCCTGCTGTTTTTATGTTAGGCTTTGCCCTGTATATGTGTATATAGCTATCTGAGTTTGTAGATGTTCTCGTCTGGAAGTCCCATCTCCTATGTGTGTGTAAAGCGGGGACTAATATTACCAGTGTGCCGGCATGCCAGTGTTCTTCAGTGTAAAAGTGCAGTGTCTGACTATATTTCCCTGGGTGCCGAAAGGGGGTCTGTGGCCTTCGGGATGAATGCAGTGCAAAGGGCTCACTGCTGAGGACTGCTGCAGCTCTGAGTGTACGTACAATTGCAGCTCTGAGTATACATACAGCTGCAGTTCTGAGTATACATACATCTGCGACTCTGAATGTGCATACAGCTGTGGCTCTGAGTATGCATACGTCTACAGCTGTGAATGTGCATGCAGTACAGCTGCGGCTCTGAGTGTGGATTCAGCTGCAGCTCTGAATGTGCATATAGCTGCGGCTCTAAGTGTGCATACACCTGCGGCTCTGAGTGTGCATACACCTGCGGCTCTTAGTGTGCATACACCTGCGGCTCTGAGTGTGCATACACCTGCGGCTCTGAGTGTGCATACACCTGCGGCTCTGAGTGTGCATACACCTGCGGCTCTGAGTATGCATACTGCGCCACTACCAGCCACAGCTGTGTCTTTGTACCCACACTGCTCTAGTGTGTTGGTTTACTGTTTATTTTTCCTTGACATAATGTCCAGTACATATAATTATTGAACCCTCCCAATCCCCAAAGTTGATCCCTCTCCACATCCCCCCCACCCCAGTGTTCTGAAGTAAATGTATAAGAAAGCAGAGGTGGCCAGTCACGGAGAAGGGGGTTGGATTGGCACCTGGGTGACTCATCCGTGACCCTGAGCTAATCTCGCCTCACGTCTCTGTCATGGGATCACGTGTGGGAGGTGTTACTGCCGACCATACCCCCCCCCCCCCTCTCCACACACCATTTCTCCACTCCATTCTGATCCAACTTCCCCTGACAAAAATGACCATTGCTTTATTCCACCTGCTTCATCTTTGACTCCTGTTCAGCTCTGATATTTTTTGAGGAAGAGTCCATGTCAGTCAGATGAGGGTGCAAACCGGCTCCATGAAGGACGGCCATGCCATGTGCCAGGCGGCCGGACGTGTGGCTCTCTCAGCGGGTGGGGGGAGCTCCCCCGGGGTGACAGCCACGGCCAGCACTGGCAGTTGGTATAAAAACCAACACCCGATTCGATCAGGTACATTGGCGGACTGTGGATCAGGTCGTGGTCAAAAGATAAAGCGAAGGCACATTAGTAAGTTCTAGCCTGTGGGTGATCATGGCTTTATATGAAAATTTGAGACACCTGATGGGGCTTATGTGAAAGGTCACATCACATGGCAAACTGTTCTTTGGACCCTTCTTTAGAACCCCAGGGTGTCACCCAGAAGTGCCTGGACTCTGACGTTGAAGGTAAAGTGCATTTGTACATATTGGTGTATATTTGTGTAATATTTTTGTGAATAGAATACTACCTAACGGCCAGTCTTAAGACTTTATTATACACAACCGGAGAATATGCCATGGGCTTCTCATCCAGTAGGATCATTTGCACATGTGCAGCCAGCTGTGGGCAACTCTTGACAAGCCATTCCAAAGCCCGCGCAGATCCAGACCACCCCAACTCACTCTGCAGCAGGGAATCCAGACCGCCCCAACTCACCCTGCAACAGATAATCCAGACCGCCCCAACTCGCCCTGCAACAGAGAATCCAGACCACCCCAACTCACCCTGCAACAGAGAATCCAGACCACCCCAACTCACCCTGCAACAGAGTATCCGACCGCCCCAACTCACCCTGCAACAGAGAATCCAGACCGCCCCAATTCACCCTGCAACAGATAATCCAGATCTCCCCAACTCACCCTGCAACAGAGAACCCAGACCACCCCAACTCACCCTGCAACAGAGAATCCAGACTGCCCCAACTAACCCTGCAACAGAGAATCCAGACTGCCCCAACTCACCCTGCAACAGAGAATCCAGACCGCCCCAACTCACCCTGCAAGAGAGACTCCAGACCACCCCAACTCACCCTGCAATAGAGAAACACCCAAAATATCCTGTTCTCACTAATCAGCCTTTTTTAATCGCTCCTAAGATTCTGTGCCACGTTTTCATTCATTTTCAGGTATTATTGATATTCCGTAACATGTGTGCTTCAAAGTAACTGGATCTCCGTGGACACTGATGTACTTTATCATTCCAAAGTCCTGCTCATGTTCATGCTCTCGCTGTGATCGTAGAGATCTGGGCAGGATCATCTCATTCTCATATGGGTTTCTCTGTTCTACTACACCAATGGAACAAGACTACTGTGTAACGAAGTATTTGTGAGGCTGGGTGTTATGCATCGTTAACTTAATTAAAGACCATGCAGGAAGTGAGGTGCAGGTGTAACAATATGTGTATTTTTGGGTGGGTGGGTGGGTGGGACTGAGTGGATTTGTTCTTAAAACTAAGAAGCAACAATAAATAATAATTTAAAATGTTCCAGAAAGGCGTTTGTACCATTTGTATCATCTGTGTTTTGGGACCAAATAAAACTGAACCGCTGGTGGAAAAGTATGGGTGGGAGTATCCATCATAAGTTATTGTTTAAGCAGGTTGGGGCTGCCTATCGCATAATATTGGCAGTGTGAGACATCCTTAAAATAACTGGTGACTCTGCTGGGTGGCTTCCCAACAAAACACAGTATGAGGACATAACAAGGTCCTGTCCCTGGCGAGGATAAGATTAAATCACACTTTTTGAAACACCTGGATATTTGTCTAATATGAATATCAAGGAGTCACGTGTTGGGTCCGAACCAACCGGGTAACTGGAAAGGCACAAGCCACGATAATCACATGATTACATGTGTGATACCCTCTCTCCATTCTTCAGCCCGCTGCCCCTCTAAAGCTGCTCAGAGGCAGGTGCACCTGGAGGAAGATGTTTGTGATACTAGCTGGGTAGAAACCTGTCTCCAGTAGACCTGAACATACAGTTTTGTGCATCAGTGAGCAGCTGGAACAAGGTTGGAGGGAAAAGTAATCCATGTGAAACAGGTTCTAGGGATGGTCGGGGTCCTTTGTGGTCCTGTGAGTCGGTGTCGTCTGCTAGCACCGTGGTCTGTGTCGTCGGGGGCTCCACGGAGGAGAATTTCTGCTGGAGCTCCTTACCCCTTCGTAATGTTCTTGTAAAACAGCCTTGCTCTTGCCACTGATTTACACAGCGATCCCACACCACTTTAATAATTCAAAGCCACCGTGATGTGATCCTGTGATTACAAAGAGAGACTGGCCTCATAAATTATGAAGCAAAATGTGCATCGGTCTGAGGTCCGGTGGACCGCAGCCTCCGTGATTCTCCCTCTGGACCCACTAAAGTAGCTCTGGTGAGACTCAGGAAAGGACTGCGCCACTGCACTCTGTTTGACCGCAACAGGCCTATTATACATATGCTAAGATGCTCAGTAATGTAACTACAGACATGCTGTAACTGCAGAAAGAGAGAGTTCATTTCTGAGTCAATAGATTCCAATCATTCGGCTTATTAAAAGTTACACTAATTGAAAGCCTGGCTTGAAATAACCCTACGGCCCTCTGTCTGTGTGAAGCTAGGGAGAACAGAGCAGACACAAAGCCACTTCAATTAGCGCTTTCCTGAGGCATTATTCCGAACGTCATCAATGTGTATTAAGCTGCGTGGCGCTTGTATCGTGCAGATACATTTACTGCTTGTTCATCCCACTGTGTTTCAGTGTCTCGTCTCTCTGCTTTCCTCTTTTCAGGGGAAGACGATGAGTTTCCGTTACATTTTCTTTCCACATTTACATTTATTTCTTTAGTTCGTACTTTTTTTCTAAATGACGTACAAGTCAAGGAGACAATTTCACACGCTAATTAGTTTCCTACAATAATTAGGTGGAATGTTCTGTTTAGATGCCCTGAACTTCTTTCGGTTCTAAAAAACCCTGACTCGTCATTAAAGGTGGTACAGTATGATATAACTCCTGTTGTCTTGTGTATGTACAGCTTGTGCCTGCACCATATATATCTTTAGATACATCGTACCGATAGGCTGATTCCAATTTTGTTAGAAACATAGATAAACTTTCTGATCTGACAGGCTTATTTTATATATACTTTTTAATTTGGAGGTGTAATGAGGATCTTATCAGTTAATTACCAGCTGTAGCAGGAGAAGCTTTGTTTTTTGATATCTGATTGCATAATTTCTTTCTTTTGCCGCAGCAATCGTTTCTTTGTCACCCAACATCTTATTAAAGTCTCGATGTCCATGTCCACCCCAAACTGGTCTGGCAGGAAAGAGCCTGACTCATATTATCTGACAGCTCGCTGGTACCCCCTGCTGCCTCTCGGTAAGGGCCGATATACTTAGATCACCAGCTGCCTTCTCTCTCTCTCTCTCTCTCTCTCTATCTTTATCGTCATCTTCTTGCTGCAGCCTCAGTCCCCACTCTTCATTATTTACCAAACATTATTAATGAAACTACACAGGCGAATACAATGTGCAAACAGGAGGGTGTTATTCATCACCCCTTTGCACCGAATGTCCACCCAACCATCTAACCAGACAGCTGTTTGTTCACCGGTATGATCCAGCCAAAGATAAAACTGCCAGGAAAGAGACAATGTCCATGGCATCCACTGATTGGACAAGTTGTCCCGCCATCTGCACATGTCTGATTGCAGAAACTGGGAGATGTGGCTTCTAATGCTGGTGATTCTCTGTGGATATTTCCCATTGTCCATTGTAAGACACGTGCTGTATCTCCTGTCACCAAGCACATTTCAGGGTAAATGCTACCCATTGTTTGTCAGACAAAACTGGCCTTTGTTTGGCACAATGCTAGACGTTTGGGGAGTGACTCGGAGCATGCCAGTCGCTCAGAATAAGGGAGGTACAGTCATCCATCATGCAGGCCGGGAAACATGATTTCTATCCTGTTTGAACAGAGATTCAAACCGTTCCTCTGAACGCCCAAAAGCAGGGTTTACATTCAAGTGTTTTTCAGTGGCGAAAAACTATCCAACTCATGAGCTCAAAGGATAACGAGCTTTGATGTGAGGGTCGGACTCAGTTCAGCATATTATTGGTTCCTCTGGCATAACATTCCAGTTCACAAACCGAGCGTATCCATCACTCCTGTCGGAACGCAAGTGGGCCATTTAGAGACATAGTACAGTGAAATTCAAAACGAAATAATCTATGCTGGCGTTTCACAGTGAGAGAAATTCATTTGTATCCCTAATTTGGCTCAGCCGATTTGATTTGCTTGCTTGTTTATTTAATTTTCAGTTGGATGACAAGACCTTACACGCAGACCGATGGCTAAAGAAGGCAAGAGAGGCTGGACTGAAGCCCAGGCTACAGATAGAGGCGGATTTGCATACCAATGAAACACCAGCTCTTTGGAGATGAAGTACCCCTCCCCCGGCCTTTTTTACCCCCACCCACTCCCCCTGGCATTCTTGCATTCCATTTCTTTACTATTATATAAAGAAATGTGTTTGCTAATTAACTAATTAAATCCCTAATTATTCTTTTTTTTAATAAAGACCGCTTGGGGAGAGCACGCACTGCAGAATGGTCCCCAGGAGAGTTGGCTGCCAAAATGGGCTATTTTGGTGTGTGTGTATCGGAGGCACTTCAGCAGCGCTATGAACCCCAGCGTGCAGTGGAGCGCGGATGTCAGTCACACTTCCTGCCTTGGGCAGACAGCAGGTCCAAGTCGGAGCCACAGGATGACACTGCGTCTGCCACTCACCGCGTGCATGTTCATAGTGCGTAGGGAATGAGCAAGGCCGGGTGTGAATGAGATTTATTAGCATTTGAGTCCACAGCCATTCATTAGTGACAGGATGTAACACATTAGTGACAGTGTGCATACATCAGTCTATGTTAGTGACCATGCATGTATCAGTCTATGTTAGTGACTGCATATATATATGCGGTGTGTGTGTGTGTATGTTAGTGACCATGTTTATATCAGTGTGTATGTATATTTCAGTGTGACTTAATGACCATGTGTAAATCAGTGTGTGTGTGTAACAGTGTGTATATGTCAGTGTGATTATGTTAATGACCATGTGTAAATCAGTGTGTGTGTGTGACAGTGTGTATATATCAGTGTGATTATGTTAATGACCATGTGTAAATCAGTGTGTGTGTGTATGTTAATGACAGTGTACATACATCAATGTAAGTTAATGACCATGTGTAAATCTGTGTGGGTGTGTGTGTGTGTTAATGACAGTGTGTATACAGTATATCAATGTGATTATATCAATGACCATGTTTATGTCAGTGTATGTGTTAGTAACATTGTGTATATATCCTAGTTTAAGTATGGTATTGACAGCGTGCATATATCAATGTGAATGTGTTAGTGACAGCGTGCATGTATCAGTGTGAATATGTTAGTGACAGTGTGTCTAAATTAGTACCTCAGTGACAGCATATATATCTCAGTGTGAGTATGTTAATGTAATGCATGTATATATCAGTGCGAGTATGTTAGTGACAGTGTGCATATATCAGTGAGAATGTGTTAGTAATAGCATGTATAAATTAGTATGTCTTAGTGACAGCGTGTATATCTCAGTGTGAATGTGTTAGTGAATGCGCATATAAATCATATGTACAATTGCAACATACAGTTCATAAAGCATGGACAGACAACCCAGGAGGTATTGTGGTTAAGGACCTTGTTCAGGGGCCCACTGTTCATGACATCTCCTGACATCACACTGCCGCCCAAAGGATCTAAATCAGCAACCTTCCGATCACAAGCACAGCATGTTATCCCTCTGAGTCACACAGCACATGCAGATTGTTTGTTGCACTGAGTGGATGCTATAAAGTGAATATACTTCATGCATATTAAGGAATGTTTGTATTTAATCATTGTGTGGTTGTGAACAGCATTATTGTTAGTGTCTGTTGTCAGCAAGCCTGATGGACCAATGACAGTCCAAGCAACATCTGTTATCTTGTCTGCCTTTTTCCTCTAGTCCTCAAAGCCCCCATCCTTAGAAAGCCGGGGAACAGTTGGAGGCTTCCCAGTCGCTGGAACCCCACGGACCAATCCCTCTCACCCACGTGCCCTCTGGTCTGGAGGTGTGCTTCTTGGTGGTTCTCCACCTTTATCTCACTCAGTGCAGCCATGCAGGCTGTGCTGCGATGTTTCCCCAGGTAGGTGGTGATGCCTCCCAGAACAGACCGACAGCCAGGGGCAGACACTGTCCTGCTCCTTATCGCCCTCACCCTCCGCCCCGCTGGGGCAAAGGGAGACCCGGGCAGCCAGCGCCGGCTCCAGTATCCATGCAAACACTCACATTCGCTCCCGTTATCTACTGGGTCCAGCCCTTAATTGACTCTGCCTCGGCCTGGTTCGTGTGCAGATCTGCTGGCCCGGTTCGCCTGTTGCACATGGACGAGCAGAATTTAATGCCTCTGTCATAAAACCCCTATTTGCATAACAGAGGCAGAGACGGGCTTACAAACTGGCACAATTACTGGGTGTTGCAATCCAAACAAATTAAGGGCTTTTGATAAGCAGGGACGTTTTAAACCAGTTTGGACTCCCACACCAACATCTGCTGGACAATCAACTGCTCTAGTGGCTCGATCACAAAATCATCCCCATACTGATATAGATTGAATCAAGTTTTATTGTCGTTCAAGCTATAGTTTTTTAAATGAGAAAATAAAGCAGGACATTCAGAAAACAATTCTCGCAAACCATTTGTCAGTTTTATTGCATGAATATCTTTGTTTGTCAGGGTGAGTGTGAGACAGATACTGCCTATATATTGTTCATTATAATAATTTATGATATAAAATTAATGGCTTCAGTGGATTAATGCGTGTCATTGTTCTGCTACTGTACATACATCACTTTGAGAGCATAATAAAGACAACAAATAGTCATTTAGGGCAGGTGCCGTGGAATAAGGCAGGGGATCCCCCTGAGGAATAAGGCACGGGATCCCCCTGAGGAATAAGTCAGGGGATCCCCTTGAGGAATAAGGCAGGGGATCCCCCTGAGGAATAAGGCATGGGATCCCCCTGAGGAATAAGTCAGGGGATCCCCCTGAGGAATAAGGCAGGGGATCCCCCTGAGAAATAAGGCAGGGGATCCCCCTGAGGAATAAGGCAGGAGATCCCCTTGAGGAATAAGGCAGGGGATCCCCTGAGGAATAAGGCAGGAGATCCCCCTGAGGAATAAGGCAGGGGATCCCCTGAGGAATAAGGCAGGGGATCCCCCTGAGGACTCCTGTGACTTCTGACCATTTAGATATACTAAATACATGCCACCTTGCACCCTGCTTTCATTCTGATGCTGCTGCAGAAGCTGGTATCACCAACCTCAGGATGTTCCTGTTCTGCGTAGCGGCTCATTGTCTTAGCATTTTGACTGTACGGACGTTCCTGCCATAATGTGACAGATGTCTCGCCATAAAATCTCACATTAGGTAAAATCGTGCAATAAAAATAACAGGACTTATGGTGAAAAAGGGGCTTGGGGGTAGAGCACTGGAACCATAACCACACTATTAACCATTACCTTCAAAACGCTTTGTACAATATTTACCTTTTCTTTGAGGATTAAAGCTTTTCTTCTTTTCATATCTTGTGAACATTTATTAACACCTGATATTTTACCCACACGCTTTCCAGTAGCACTGTTCAGTCATACTTACAGAAGTTGAAGAGACTGAAACTGAAGAGAACAAAAATTGTTAGGGTGTTAATCTCTCTTTTGCCAATGGTACAACATGATCTACGAATCATGAAAGTTATAATTAAGTCCTTGATTATATATGATTTACAACATGCATGAACAAGTAAAAGCATATAATTTCTTTTTATTATTTTGCACAGTAAAAGCTATCTTAGACTTCAGGTTCCTGAAGTTAATGAAGTTGAATGAGATTGTATTACAGCAATATGCAGCGAAAGTGGTGGGTCGGATGTATCGATTTGGGACAGCTTAGGGTTTTTAGCAGATTTCCTTATAAATCTGAGCTGGATTGGGGGTTTTTGAATCGATACAGCTGTAATACAGACACTTTCCGAATGAGTTTTTTGTTACGCATTTCCAAAACAACCAATGCGACTGAAATTATCTGAGTATTAAGTGTCTTTCTCCTCAGACCCATGTTGTGCTAAGCTACGCAAAACTAGCATGTCGCGGATGAAATCGCATATAAGCCAATAAGAGATCTGTGTTGTGCTGACATCTTTCTCCTTTTTAGCAACTGCTAAATATATGCAGTACATGTGTCAGCATTCCTGGGTGGCACAGACGTTGAAGTGGTACACTGCTAGTGGCAAATAAGAGCTGACGTTGGTAGGGACTGAATGCTTAATTCGCTCTTCTGGAGGACAAAAATGTTTGTGAAAATGAATTACTGACTTGGGAACACTGCTGTGATCTGATTTACAGTGATCCCTGTGGATTGGTGCGAAGTGTTTACCAAGTGGCACTATGAAATACAATTGCTCATTTCAGAGACCCAGAAAAAAACGTAAAGATTTGAATATACTGTAACTGTTTCCCGTAAGTGTAATCATACTTCTCAGGGGATAATCATGTCAATGATGATACGTCTGTACGCAAAATTCAAAGACTTTCATGAAAGTCATCTCTGCACGTTAAGAAAAGCTGTAAATAATAAATGATATTTAAAGTAGATGTGATTATGTAAATATTCATAGTTGCCATAACTATCCCAAGACAGCCTTCTGACAGACTAAAGAGTGCCAAATAAATCCTGTTTCACCTTAGTATATTTTCTCAGTGTGGGAGCAAATTACTGCAGAATGTCCACACCATTCTTATTGTTATATGTAAATTATTTGTTCAGGGACAGACAAACACAGCTGCAGGCGTGGGTGCTGCACCCAGTGGTTGATTCCGTTCAGATGCTGGGGGCTCCTGTCTAAACTGCAGTAAAGATTGCATAAACATGTCTGTTGTGTTTGGCACTTTAGTTCCTGCGGCCTGAATGTTAATCCATTTAGAGATCAGCACTGCATAGGCATCCCCTGTGGGAATACGCTATTGTTAGTAGAGACTAAATAACATTATGGCCATTGTATCAATAATGTGATGTGGATAGAAAGTTCTTGAAGGAACAATTGTAAAGGATTTTCACTGATAGGAGAGCTTGAACCCAAGTGATTGTCTTGCTTGAGAGCCTCTGTGCTCTGCGTACCCTGAGCAGAGTGACCCCCACATAACAATGGAAGCAACAGCAGAGTTCCTGAGGGGGTGATGGGTGGAAGGCACCTGGAGGATGTTATGGGAGCAACTTGCCCATCCCCTGTCCTTCCTCCATCGCAAACTGTCGTCTCTGTCTCTTATAGAGAAGGATGAACCCCCTGTTCTCTAACCCTAACCTAACTCTCTCTGACTTCTGCCTATAGATGTTGGGTGACCTTTTTGTTTGTGGAACTCCTGATCTGAATGCCATGTGGCGAGTCAGGTCGGGAGGGGCTTCACAGCCTGACAGCTGAGTTTTAGAGTCTGTCTTTCTTGTCTCTATGCTGGTGCCTGCAGGAGAGATCATTTCCTGCACTCTGATACATTTGGCAAGCAGTCAGGATGAGAGTGACACAGCCTTTTATTGTTTCCTGGGCAGAGCCGACTGAGGCTGACACAGACTTAAATATGAAATCCTCATTATGACCAGATTGTTATTTATGGAAATAAGGAGGTGAGGTCAGGACCACACATGGCTAGGTCGAACAGTCCCAAAAATCATCTTGGGTCAGGACCTTCACCTTTGGTGGCTGTTTACATCAAATCAACCAATCATGTTGGCTTTAGCATAACCAATTTCCACAAGTAGGCTGCCACAAGGGTCTTCAAAGTAGATTTTCTATAGACATAAAATGTATAAGATGTACAAAAGATGAAACCTTTCGGAGTCTGTATGTGAAAACTCATTCACTAAAGTGCAGATGGGGGTGTGGTAGGACAGGAGGGGATGGCGGGGATATTCATGCTGAGTAACCTGCCCTGCTGATGAGGAATCAGGATCCCGCCTGATTAGGGGCCGCTGGCATCAGGAATTCGGCTTGCGTGGTACCCAAGGCCTGGCACTGTGCTGATGACTCAGCCTGATTAGGGGCCGCTGGCATCAGGAATTCGGCTTGCATGGTACCCAAGGCCTGGCACTGTGCTGATGACCCAGCCTGATTAGGGGCCGCTGGCATCAGGAATTTCACCTGCATGGTACCCAAGGCCTGGCACCGTGCTGGTGACCCAGCCTTATTAGGGGCCGCTGGCATCAGGAATTCCGCTTGCATGGTACCCAAGGCCTGGCACTGTGCTGGTGACCCAGCCTGATTAGGGGCTGCTGGCATCAGGAATTCCGCTTGCATGGTACCCAAGGCCTGGCACTGTGCTGATGACCCAGCCTTATTAGGGGCCGCTGGCATCAGGAATTCCACCTGCGTGGTACCCAAGGCCTGGTGTGGGGTTGGGGACATGAAAATGAACTCTTTAATATTTGATTTTACGGGTTCTGCTAAATGGTTGTCTATAACTGGAAAACCCTCTGTATATGCCTTCAGAGACTGTCAGACAGTAATAATTCATAAGTGTATTTTCTTGTACCTCCCCCCTGACTTTTGCTGCCCCCTTTTTCTATAGAGTGAATCCAGGAGAGGACGGTCAGCTCTGAAAAAGCCAACTAATGCACTTAATGAGTAGAAAATAACAAGTTTGATCTCTCACTCTTTCTACCTTACAAGCCCTGTGATCTTCTCTCAATCACTGTCTCGTTTCAGTTGAACTTCTTGGTGGAACTTCTTTGTTTCCCACATCATTCATGCTAGTTATAGGTGCCACATGTGGTGAGTAGCTGCATGTCACAATGCTAACACGTAGCATTGTATGTCTCTCCAAACAAGGTCTTTCATCCTGTTGACAAGACGTAAATAATGAAATCAGTAATTATTTTTCAGTTATGTGTTTTTGTACATGCCTAGGCATGCCTAGATGCATTTTGCACTGATTGATTATCACCAGACTTACGAATGATGGCAAAGCAACATGCTAATGAGACTTCATCACAAATGTTCATTAAATTCATTTGAATATAACTGGGAACAGGTTCAAATGTCATTTTAATTAGATTTATGCGAGGAAAAAAAAAGTCATAAGGGATTCTCTTGGCGGATTTCCAGAAGATTCCAATGAGAGGCCGAATTTTGCACATTCAGACACGAAGAACAGCTTGTCAACAGTCAGAGGAAGGAGGCTGTAATCCAGTGGGCCTTCTTATGTACCCACAGAGGACTCAGCCCAACTGCTGTGCCAGTTATCTCTCATGTAACGTAATTTAACAGTGCCGCAAAAACCAATGAGGCGTGCGTTTTAACACATTCAAATTTGTTTCCTCGTTCTCTGTGTGCAGGAGAAAGAAATTGCGACAGATCTGAAGACATGAAACGGTATCAAAAGACTACATCTGGAAGACACTAAGCATCCAATTACTGAGAGGAAAAAATAACTAGTCTGCGAAGAAAGGGGGAAATCACTCCATCTATCTATTTTGAAACAGGAGCTTGTTTGATGCACCCACAACGAAGTTCATAAGAGAAGGTAATCTTCTCTTTGCTCTGGCTCAGAATTCTCTAGTGATTCACAGCACAAAGGCCTAGTTTTATTCATCACGGAGGCCGTTCCAAAATCCTAGAGTTCGATTAGTTGTAGAGATATGTCACAGGAGGACTCCATTCTTTTCCTGTAATTATATCCTTTGTCTGAGCTTTCCTAGGAAGAAGATAAAAAGAAATTGAAGGAAAGATTTATAATCAGGAATGTGTTATACAGTCTGTCACCATGGAACCATGCATTTCGCTTTCAAAGCGAGGCGGCCATATTAGTTTTCCGCTCCATTTTGTACTCCCAGCCAGCTGGTGCACTGTTTGCCTGATTAGCCTGCCCAAACACTGCTCTAACTTACCGTTAATTCACTGCTGTTCCGGAAACTTAATCTGTCTCTTCATGGTTCTCTTACGTAAGTTAGAACAGCAAATCTGGTTCCCCATGCCTTCCGAGCCACGGAGCTGATGATACATTGAACGTCTCCTCTGCGGCAGTGTAGGGTTTCTTTGCACCAGCTGAATCAGTAAATCATTATCCAGTGTTACGGCGCCAGAGCATCAAGGATGCTCCTCAGAAATGTGGGGAGGATGTGATATATGACTGTATCATGTGTGACCGTGGAAACCACACTGACTTCTGGATATTCCTCAGTGAGTTATTCGCAGCCAATCTGTGTCTTACAAAGTAAGGTGATGAATTTGGCATTTTGAGCTCCTGCTCAAAAGAACAGCAAACAAACCCTGAACAGCGGAGAATGCTACCTGTGAGGCATAACATTTAAGGCCTTAGCTGCTAACTTTAGTAGCATCTGTCTGGTAAGTATTGGCTTATTCCTTTGTATAGCACTGTTATGTCTTATTTTATGGAAATAATAGGGTAGTACTACAATTTCCCAAATACTCAATCAAACTGCTACAAGTAAATATCCATCAGTGTAACGAAATAGTTCCAAAGATCTTTGTAACTCGATTTGTGCTCAGTCAAATCTGTGCTTATCTTTGAATCGTGACCAGAGTGGAAGAACAAATGCAGCATTTTATTGAAGATGCCCAATGAATGTTGTATCTATAGGTGAGCTGGCCCATTGACCTTCTGCCTATATGCAATGCTAATTGCACAGAAAATTGATGAATCGATCAGTCGGACAGTTGGCGTGGTCCCCAGCATACATGAGACGTCTCCCAGATGTGCAGATCATGGCTATGTGGGGTTGATCCGTCCAGGTCTATATCTGTACGTCTGTATGACGTGCAAATTAGGTTCAGTATCTGGACGTCTGTATGACGTGCAAATCAGGTTCAGTATCTGGAGGTCTGTATGACGTGCAAATCAGGTTCAGTATGTAGACGTCTGACTATGACCTTTCTTCCACGTTGATATGTAGTTTAATATCTGAACATCTAGGTTTTTGACATTGTCAATTCAAATTAATGCTCATGAATTCAACCCCCTTTGAATTAAACAGATTAAAAAAAAAGAACTCCCTCGCATCATTTTCTGAAATAGTAAATGTAATCATGATCACATCTATACATCTACAATTCCTCTTGTGTATGGTATAAACTGTCAACACATTCAGAATTTTTACAGCCTCTAAATTTGAACCACTGACTGTTTTGCTTTGTATTTCCATATCCACGTCCCTTGCGGACAATTTTGTGTACGTGCAGAGCGCAGGATTTCAAAATCTGGCAGCAGCTCGATAGCTGGTTGAACAAACGTCCAGCTTGTTAACCCAGGCAAATGCTATGTTATGTTCATGAATTTCCTTCAAGTTAGCTTTTTTGGTATTTTTTATAACCAACTTAAACCTGCTGTGGCTAGTTAGCTTGCTAATTGTCAGTCTACCACTTAATTAGCTAACGATAGTGACCATGAAGGAACAACAGTTGGCAACTAACCAGACAAAGAAAAGTTTTGTCAATATTTATGTAGCTACAAATGTTGGTATCATGTTATAAGCTAACTGATTAAACAACGTCAAGTAAATGAGTTAACACTATAGTTGTGAATAATTTTATATTATATGACTTTTCAAATGCAATGTTCGGCTAGCTCCCAATGCTAACTGTGACTGATTCCACCGTGAGTTAATGATAGCTAGTGACTGACCACAATGGAACTATTAGATGGCAATGCTAAGCCACAGCAGATGTTGTAGATTGTATTTTGAAAATATGCTTTTTCTTTTCATGATACTTTAGCTCTGTATTGTTCTGTTGTATGTACTGTAACGCCGGCAGGGCGCGTATCCCAGCATGCCCCGCGTGCAGTTGTAAATAGCCATTGTTGTTTTCTTGCTGTTATTGTTAATAGGTAATTCCTTATTGTTGTGCATGTGTTTACCTGTGTCTTGTGTCTACCCGGTCTGATCCTCGTGTGTAATTAGCTTACATAAATCTCCCACCGTGTATGCGTCTTACAGTTCAGCGCCTGACAACCTTGTGTTTCATAAATGTAATTGTAGAGAAGACGTCGATGATGACCACATATCAACTCATTTGAAACCTTGAATAGCGGTCCAGTGGACGTCTGCATTCGATGTTCAGAAGACATCGTAAGAAGACGTCATGAAAACTTTAATTCCGGCTTCTCAGGGGACGTCTTTTCTACGTCTGACAAAGACGTTGAAAAGTCGTTGTTTAGACGTATCTTTGCTCAGTGGGCATGATATTAACTTCCTTATTCCAGGAACGAAAGCCCAAGCCTCAGTAAACCCTAATCAAATCAACTCTCTGACCTTCAAGTGAAGTGGGATGCAGCAGTGAGCGTCTCTATGGAAGCAGTGATGCATCACCTGCAGTGTCCGCTGGAGGAGCTTCGGGGGGAAATGAGTTTATCACATACGCACATCGCTCTTCATTCCAGCAGTCACTCAGATTCAATGCAGCGAGCACAGCCTCATAAGAAAGGCATTTAAGAATTAATCAATGGCGTAAATATATGAATCAATATTTAAATTGATGTTCCACAAGTGGCCACTTGAGTGCCTCTCAAGCTCATCCTGAGTTGCCTTTAGGAAGATCCTCCTACCTTAGACTGATATGCCATGGTCGAAGACTTTCCTTCAACACAAACCTGCTTATATCAAAACTGGTGGAAAAACCCACACAATGCTGAGTGGCTCAGCCTGCCCCCCCGCCGGGGGGGGGGGGGGGGGGGGGGGGGGGGGGGGGGGGGGGGGGGGGGGGGGGGGGGGGGGGGGGGG
>JABFDZ020000138.1:26738502-26754343 GCA_019775955.2 Pollimyrus isidori | reverse complement strand
CCCCCCCCCCCCCCCCCCCCCCCCCCCCCCCCCCCCCCCCCCCCCCCCCCCCCCCCCCCCCCCCCAGGGGTGAGCAGCTGATTAAATTAAAGCATGTGCCATCGGAACGTGTGCCTGTGGGGGATGATCAGGCATCTGATAGAGGCTGCAGCGCTTTTGGGGTTCTTATCTCCCTTGGGAGGTTGTCTAGGGGACAGAGAGGGACTGGTGTAGGGAAAAAATGAAAAAGGGGGAAAAATAGCATGAATTACCTCAAACCCTTGACCACAGAACTGGTTTCCTGACTCTACAAGCGCTAGAGCAGGGGTGGCCAATCTTATCCGCAAAGGGCCTGTGTGTATGCGGGTTTTCACTGCAGCTCCCTAATTATATTACTAATTAGAGGACTGACTGGCTGAGGAATCCTCACACCTGTGTTTGGACAGCTGACCTAAAGGCTACCCCAAAAACCTGCATACACACCGGCCCTTTGCGGATAAGGTTGGCCACTGCTGCACTAGACCATCACATCATCTGCAATTTAGAAAAAAAAGACTGATTCTGAAACAGTGGTGGATTTAGGTATGGGCATGTCTGACACCTGCACAAAAAAAGAAATCGAAACGGTGGCATTTGCACGATTGGTTTTCTATCGCTCATTTACATGCCTCATCAAAGATATCATGCCACCGTGTGGCTCAATTAACCTTGTTGGAGTGGGCGCCCTGATTCTAGTTTGTAAGCTAGGCAGGTGACCACTCAGAACTACCAGATGGGAGGGGGGCGGGGGTGGGCTGATCTAAGGTCGCCACACTGGATGCCAGAGGTAGGGGGCTCAGGGGATTCTACCAAATAGTGCAAATATTGCACCTTGTAAATTGCTGATATAATTAGTAAAATCAATCGCTGTATTAAAATGCTACAAATAAACCACTATTCATTCATAATACTGTGTATATGTAGTTTCGAAAACATTTTTTTCTTGTTTGTGAAAAATCGTTAATAATATAAAGCCAGCCTGCCCAATGCCAAGATGAGTTTGTTTAGTCTTGACTCTTGGTGGACAGCGTTGGGGATGAGTGATGTATTGGTGCTTCAGTGCAAAATTAACACAGATGGATAAGAGAAGGTGTAAGGCATCGGGTGGCCAGTTTAGAAGGAAGAGGAAAGACAACGAGAGAGAACTTGTAGAAGATAAAAGAATGCAGCTCTTTCAGCTCTTTATGAGAATAATTTTATACATGAAATGAAATAGCCTGGTATAACACTACTGTGTTTGTTAGCAAATAGGGTTATAGTGCAATAATTTGGTCTTCTTTATTTTTTATTTCTATACCACAGTTAGACTCTATTTGACTTTGTTACATATTTTTGATATTTACACCGTATACAGAACAATTAGGCAAGTGCATATTTTGCTTGCATCTTCCGACCAATTGTCACGCCCCGCCCAACGATCCTCCTGTTTCCTCACCCAGTGTGGCCTTTAATCATACTTCTCATTCCTGCCTTTCTGTGATACACTCCGGCTGCCTCTTCTTTTGTTCCCTTGTTAATCTTTGTGTATTAGTGCTTCCCAGTCCTGTGCTCCCTAGCCCTAAACGTTAATGTCATAACGTCATCACCACTGCGTTCCCGAGATCTTCCTCGTGTGTGCCGTCCATGTTTTGAACCCTCATGGTCAGTTTTGTTTTCTTTGTTCTTACTGTAACAAAGTTCCTTTTGTTTAAATCCCAATGCCTTCCCTCGCCTCCTTCCTTTCCATGCTTTGTCGTTCGGCACCAATTTTTTCAGTCCAGTTGAATCTCTAATAAAGAATTAACTGTTTAAAAACAGATCATGTGCAGTATTTGGCCGGAGTACTTTCTATTTTGATAAAAACAGGAAAACAGATACTTTCTTATGCAGATTTATAACCAAATTAGTATTGCTATTAAAATGGACTAAAAAAAGAGCTTAGAGAGAGCAGTCAAAGGGATCATTGTTAGTAGTCTAACAATGAAATCGCTAAACTTTTGAAACAAGATCACGGTGCGATCAAATGTTTTGCGGCCAGCAGCCAAAGAAGACTGAAGAGGCATGCAGAGAGACAGACACACATTAACTGCCAAAGTGCTGTGTTATATTAAAGGGGAAACTTCCAGAAATTCTTTAGCATTAAGTGCCATCATTTTCATTTCATTCTGAATGGAATCTCCAGAAGTTACTAGATGCAGTGTGCTGTGTGACACCGCTAAGGTCACCAAGGCTGAAACACAACCTCAACTCCATAAGGCACGCAAGTAATGTCCCCAAGAATCTGTATTGACCTGTCTCAGGACTGATTTTATACGGGGTTTATGGACAGATGAGATGAGAATGACTCTTGACGGAGCAGATGGATGGGTCCATAGATGGTCACCTTCTTCAAGCACCAACAAGATGGTGGGGGAGAAACAGTGGGGACTGCAATTATCAGGGATGAACTTCTTGGACCTTTCTGACTCGCAGATGGCGTAAAAATTAATCACAAGGTCTACTGCCAATTTCATCTTCAAATACAGGCGCAAGAAGAAGTGAGCAGCTTCCAAGAAGGTTATGAAATTTAAGCAGGACAATGCCCCTCCCCTGCATCAAAGTACTCCAGAGACTGGCTAAGGAAAGCTTGAAAGGTGACAGAATTATGACCTGACCCCCTTCATTGCCTAACTGAACTCCCATTGAGAACTACTGGGCCATACTAAAGTATGAGATTTAGCAAGTCACTAATCAGTACACCTCTGAGCAGCGTCTCTGGGGGGGGGGGCTCAGTCCCAGGTGCCTCAGCATATAGGATATGACTAGATGGACAGCAGACTCATGATGGTCATTGAGAAGAAAGGTGGAAATGTAGAACACTACACCTGGTAATCTGAGCTCTATGGAACAGCCAATAGTTCATTATTCCTTATATGGACTGAATAACTAAGATTATTGATATTTCTGATGGTCGTGAAGAGAGAGAGAAAATCCCTAATAACCTAATAATTGTGCACTCTGGTAAGTGTTTTCCTTTTATTTTTGTTTTTTGAAGGTGGAAGGTAACATATTCACTCTAAATAAATTTACTTGGAGCAAAATAAAACTTCTCAATTATTTTTATTTTTTATTTTTATAAGTCTGCCCAACTTTTACTAAAAATCTCCAGGAATAGTACTTGCCTAATAATTCTGTACAGTGTACGAATCCTACTTTGTATATGTTTTAATACTTATATCCTGCTGAGACCCCACCCATTCTTTTATGTCCATTGTAGTGGGCATTTTATTGTTTTCAATGATTTTAGGTTGTACACTAAAGAGGACATAAAAATGAATTTGGAAAAATCTAAAGTGTAAAATGTCTTATTTCCTCCAAAGACAAATATAATGGTATTTAGATATTTAGCGGCATACAAGTCGGCAACAGGGAAAGCCTCACTGAAAGTAACTCTTCCATATCTGCTGTGTTGGAATACTGTTTACTTCTGGGTAGGGTGAACAGGTGATCAATCAGACATTGAGATGGTGTAACTAGTGGGATCAGATGAAAGATAGGCCATGTCATGAGCGGATATCAATTAGGGCACTTTTAGAGTGTGAGTTTTCTGAAGTCTCCATTTTCACTCATCCACACCGCAACTCAACTCTAAAACGGAGTCCTAGACAGTGTACGACTGCGAGAGCATTTACAAAAATCTGCGTTTGTGGGGATCAAAAACTCTGAGGTATTGTGGACAAAAGGAGAAAATGGAGTCTAACATCTGCATTTAAAAATAAAAATGTAGCAGTTTTGATATAACCTCATCCTTGCAGCAGAGCTAGTAGTGGAGGTGACCTCCACCCGCTTGGACAGTGAGAGCAGACAGAGCAGGGGAGGAGGGTCCTTGTGGGGAATTCCTGACGGTCATCACCAGCGGTCACACCCCTCACTCCCATGCTAGCTCTGCTAACATCACTCTAGCTAAGTTAGCCAACGTGCTAACATTGTCAGCTGCTATTAATGCACTACTAATATATTTCCAGCTAAGAAGATACACATCAAATGGTTTGATTGTTTGCTGATGTTTGTTGAGCTCTGTTGACGCTTTTGACATTACGATCACTTCAGGAAAAAAAAACAAAAAACTAATTTTACATTTACTCTCCTTCTGTAGCTAGCTAGTTCCGCGACCCAGAGTTTATCTGCACGTAGTAACTGACTGAAGGGCAGGGAGGAGAACAGTAAAGGGTGTGTGTTGAGTGTGGGGACAGGGCAGTGGGGTGACATTACTTTCTGATTTGTTGCATATTTCGATGGCATCAACTGGAAAAAATGCCAGGCTGCAACACATGAAAAATAAACTCACTCAACGTTATTGTGTATGCAACCAATCAGTTTTATTTATGTATTAAATGAAGGTCCGGAATGCTCTTTCGGCTCATTCTGGCCCACTTTGGGACAGACTGAATAAGTGTGTGTCAGCGTCCCTGCAAAGAGAGGTAAGAGGATATCCCTGTGTGCGTGACTCCATCCGTACACAGGTGTCCCTGTCCTTCTCCGTGAACATCCCCATAACAACCGTACATATCGTAATACACATCTCAAGATATTATATGGACATTCACATTTTTATCAATTGCATTAAAATGTATGACCCCACAAACATGCATTTACAGCCATTATGCAAGTACAAAAATACAGGGATGCAGCTACGATGGGCCGGGCGGTTGCGGCAGGGTTACGTCGAGACCCGGCGAGTGCGCTTCTGGGGAATGGCTGCAGAACGAAGTGAGAAATGGCCTTTTCGTTTGCAACTGGGGGTCATGCTTTGGGTGAAAAGAAAACCTTGTGTCAGTCAGAGATTTTTTTTTTGTGAAAAAGCATGAAATAGACAGACTTCTTACCTTTACTGAAAAGAGAGCAGCAGTTCCCAAAACATTTTCATGCATAATGATTTCACTGCAGCCTTGTGCTGCTTCTCAGCTACATATTTTATTTGCTTCGGTCTTACTTTTGCAAAACATTGCAACAAAGGGATAAGACAGCAATAATTTAGCATCGGCATGCTCAGGCTAACCGTGCCAAAGCATAATGAGGCCAAAGACAGAAGAATATGGCTTTGAAGTAACTTAAATGTTGCAGGCAAAATCAATCCTGGCTTCCATGTTTGTGCTGTTGAGTTCCGGTTGTGCCCACACACATTGGTCTGGCTAAAGGTTACCTTGAGTTTGACTCTGAAAAATATCAATACTTTATCTTAAAGATTGAATTTAAACTACAGCCCATAAAAAGAAGCCAATAAGTATTTGAAGATATGCAGCTGAACCAAGCAGACGTCATTAATCTGCCTTGTCAGTAATGTCTTTCTGTTTTGCATGGCAGTGGGCTTTCAGATCAAATAGCCTTTCAGTCTCACCAAAGGCGTTTAAATCTATACAGAATTCAATGCACATCTCTAGAAGTTGATTTTAATGGAAAATAAACACACACACACACACACACACACACACACACACACAAAGCCATCCATCTCCTAATCACTTATTAGTTGGTGTTCCTATCTAAATAAATCACAAGTAATCATCCCAAATACATGACTTTTGGCATTTTTATTTTTGATTGCATACACAGATTTTTATAAAACTGAGGTTATCCAAATGGGGACCCCAAAAGATGTCCCCACAGGCAGGGAAATTTCAGGTTTTACTACACTTTCGGTATTATTTGGTGTTCAGATGTGATCTATGCAAACCCCACCCCCACACACAGACACCACGCGCACACACACAATCACACTCACACACACACAAAGCCATCCATCTCCTAATCACTTATTCTATCAGAAGCAGGAGAGGGCACAACACTGGAGTACTGCACCCTGAACATGATGCCAGTCCACTGCAGAGAACATGTACCATCCATCAATCGAGAGGTGCCAATTATTCCAACTGACATGCCTTTCGGCTGCAGAAGAAAACCTATGTAACATAGGCCGGGCATGTAGGCGTGCTGCTACTCACTCTGCCTTCATTGGGAATCGGTTCAGCCGCCGGTTTTTCAGGGAAATGATACAACTTTCTATAGTAGGACTTGATCATGTGAGGTCTGTTCCTCAGCTGCAAAAATTGCTGCACCAATTACTTACTGTAGGGAGTCATGTAGTTTTGAAGAGAAATCCAGTTGCTAGGGTGTAGTTTTAAAAAACTGAGATGGATTGTAGATTTGTTTAGGCTGCCAGAAATAAATAACATGAACATTGACAGGATCATTCAAGAAAATATATTTTCCATAAAAATTATGGAAAGCAATAGAAAATTCTCCTTATGTGTACATTTGGAGCTGCAATCAGGGGTCTCTTTCTGCCAGACATGGAAAGTTTGGGTTCAGAATGGGGAAATCCAGACCAGGTTTTGTTTCAAGCAGCCATTTGAGTTCTCTATGACTGTGACTATTTATACTCAACTGGTTGGTTGAAACAAAACCTTGGCCTGGATTTGTACTTTCTGAACTTGAAATTTCCACCTCTGCTCACGTCCCTATGTAGTCTCTAAAACTCACCGCAGTCAGGGGTGTCTCCCTACCCTATACAGTATGCAAAAGTCTTTACAGTGAGAGGTCTCAATGCTCAGGTCTCCAAAGGTTTTTGCAGTCAGGAGTCTCTTACTGCCGTATATTGTATCTAAAAGACTTCACAGTCAGGGGTCTCTTACTGTCCTATGCATTCTCCAGCGGACTTCACAGTCAGGGATCTCTTACTGCTCATATAGTATCCAAGAGTCTTTGCAGTCATGGGTCTTTTATTGCTTTATACAGTTTTCAAAAGTGTTTGTAGTCAAGGGTCTCTTCCCACACTCCTCAGCCTCAAGGTTGCATGGTCACCATGGATTTCTGTCGACAGCGAGTGCCCCAAACCCCTGCCCCCCCCAGACGCTGAGAGAGGCCTGTGCCTCGCTGCTCGAGGTGATTGGCAGCAGAGTCCAGCAATGAAAGGTGGCAGGGTAGAAACGCTGGCCTGATTGGAAACCTAAAAGCTTAATGGAAGTAATCTCTCTCTGGACAGATCTGAAACAGAGGTATGCTCCCAATATCCACATGAAAGCAGAAGTGCTAGTGTGTATTTTCTAAGCCCATAGCTCAGTACAAACAGAACCCACAAATATTTCTCCTTTTTCCTCAAAGACAAGGTCTTTTAGTCTCATTTTGTAGGTGACAATGTGGCACTGTGATTAACGCAAACCTGGGCATAAGAAAAAAATATCCCGTACAATTAAGTGTTCCGAGCTTTTAATAGCTCGCCAGTGGCATTGATTACTCAGCAGGTGAAAGATACAGTCGGCAGCACTGTAACTCACACCTCGAGGGGTGAGGTGAATTGTTGTCTCTAAATGGCCATTGGAGTGTAATAGTGGGAGTGTATGCCCTGTGATGGATGGGAATTCGGTCCAGGTAGTGCTTTATGTTGTTTTGGATAGATTTCAGGATCACCATGACTCTGTGTTGTAGAAACACTTATGGAGGTTGTGAAATAGGATTCATTTTTATTCATGTGACACCTCGCCCTGATTTGGGATTTCTGTCATTTACTTTGCATCTCAAAGGGGACTAAGTTTGATTGATCCTGGAAGAAAATAAAACTGCAACTGTAAAGCGCTGCGGCTGACTTTGGAGCATGACGAGTAAAGACCTTTTGAAGCTGTGTTCTCTTGAATTGTCAACAAAAGTACAGCGGTGCAAAATCGTTTTCCTCCCCTGTGACTTTAAGTGCATGTCAGACCCCTTAGAACCCGACTTATTCTAACCTTTTGTTCTGCTATCAAAAAAAGGTTTCCAGTAGTTTTCAGGTTAAGCTCTGAAGTAACAGAGGTACCTGAAGAACAGATTTTAAAACCAAACATTGTTCTTTATTTTTTTTAAGTATCTCATTGGCCAGTTACTGTAGATCTTATTGGAACACGTTGTGATTGTTTTGTGCCTTTTTAGAATAAGAATAACTTGGAAGAACACATTTAGTTTTCTTTTTTTGGCACAAGTAGAATACACGACATGCTCAGCCTTTTCTTTCCTGGCTGGACTGCCCACCCAGCCTGGTCACCCACAGAGATCCCTGTACACACGCTCTCCCTTCTTTTCCTTCCGGCTCACAAACCCCCATGAGCCCCTTACGAGGTGCCCTGACGTGTCTCCCACCCTTCCCTTGTGCCTGGCAGGCTGACATCGCTCACCATGACATCCCCCATTCGCTCCTTCCTGTGTGCCTCGCGAGTCACATGAACACACCTGTGGCACGCTTGAAAACAATCATTGCTTGATCCATTAATTATGGTGCCACTGCTGAAGACTGATTATTCCCCATTGCAGGAGGAAGTACTTTGGGATTTAAAATGATTAAATCTAAACATTGGACCAGCAGAAATGAAAAGCTACCTTCAGACACCAATTGTTTGCCTTGTGAAAAGTAGAAAAAAGGAAGCCAGACACTGTTGAAATGGATTCATAATGAGCTCTTTCAGGTAAATAACATTAACAAAATTGCAAGGGCCTTTAAGTTAAGGTAGTCTTACTTAATACTGCTTCTGGTGATCTAACACTTGAGATTCTAATAGGGAACTGTTACAGCAAGACAAAGAGACAAATGACAAGCATAGATTCGTAAATTCTTGATTTTAAGTAGCTAGATAAATACATTCAGCCTGATGAACGGAAAAGGTGATTTGCATACTACGTATGATGACGCAAGATGTGGTCGAAGATTTCTCTCTCTGCATTTTAAACATGATCTGCAATCTGTTCATCTTGTATTCCACTTCCACAGCTGAAGGTCACTGCACACCTGGGTAAGTTAACCATAAAAAAACTTCCATGCTTGTTTGATTGAACTGACTTCAATTTTCAGCACAAATATGCATATAAAGTACTTCCCTGTATAAGTACTCTCCTGCATTTACTCAATATTATCCTTTGTATTTCTTCTGCCATAAATTTAACTGGTAAAACCAAACACTTAACTACAAACGTAATGCAATGAATGGTGGTGATTATAAAGGAGGTTGAATAAGAATTGTTATCTGCAGATTTAAGCAGCACAAAAGGAAATACTGCAGTACCCCACTTCTGTTTTTCCCCATATTAATGCTTTTTCCATCCATCCATCCATCCATCATCCATCATCTCCAATAATCAGTGATTTAGTACATGGTTGCAGTGAGAACATGCGGCAGGGCGCTCAATCGATGGCATGCTACTGTAGCATATCATGGGCATGCACTCACACCCTGTGAGTGATTTCAAAACACAAAACTAACGGCAGAATGTTCAAATCCTGAACTACATGCATTCACATTCACATTTATTAATTTAGCAAACACTTTTGTCCAATGTGGCATACAAGTGAGGCAAATAACACACTGCAAACATTCTAAACAAGGAGTACAGTATAATAAGCACAAGTGCAGTTGCGCTTCCAAAGAATGGCCAGTAATGAGTGTAAGCAGCACTGGAACAGGAGCTGCACAATGCATCTCAACTACAGCAAGTGCCAAATCTGATTATACAAAATGCAACACTTAGAGCAGTCAGTGAAATGTAAAAGACTAGCAACAGAATGCTGGAGATCCAGCAGCTAAAAACACAGCAAAGCTCAAGAACCTGGAGGATGTCTCCCCAAAAATAGGGAGAATATGCAAACCACACAGCTCGAATGGGATTTGAACCTACAACCCTGCTGGGGTAAATCCACTGCACCACCTTCATGTCACACTGTAAATCAGGGGTGCCCAATCTTATCCGCAAAGGGCTTGTGTGTATGCAGATTTTTGGGATAACCTGCAGGTCAGCTGTTCAAACCCAGGTGTGAGGACTCTTTATACAATCAGTCATCTAATTAGTAATCTAATTAGGGAATTGCAGCGAAAACCAGCATACACACCGACCCTTTGCGGATAGGATTGGGCACCCTTGCTCTAAATGTTTCTAATGGAAGCAACTTTTCCATGCAAATAGCAATGACTGCAATGGCAATAATAATGACTGTAATGGTAAAATAAACTTCTTTCCCTTTTGTTTTGCCGTCATCATGAACACCACCATCCATGCCGTCCCCAAAGTGGCACCGTGGTCCTCATTCTGTCACTAAAATGCACACCTATCTGTCCCATATTCTGTGTTTATGACCTTGTGGCCCCCATTCATTCTTCTAAAGGGTATGAGGCAGCGGGTCCAGATCTACACTGCTCAGGCTGGGGGATGGAGTGGGGTGGGGGGTAATTTAAGACTTTTAGACAATACTACCGTGCAATAGCAAAGGTGGGATCACCGCTTGCTCCTTTTGCCTCTTCTGATGCCTCTTCTAAGGAAAGAGGAGATGCTGTTGTGTGCCTTCTCCACATTCTCCCCCTGACATTGCCACCCACTACCTGGGAGATGAGTGAATCAAGTGGTATCTCTCACCAGGGTGTAAAGGGACCAGGAGAAGCGGCCTTTACTGGAGCTTCCCCATCTGCCCAATCTCATCCAATCAAACTGCTTTTCTTTTGTTATTTTCTCTCACTTCATCTCTCGCTGCTTTGTTGCAGCCCCACAACATTGGGTTTCAGTCAGATTCCCTTTCGATGAAATCCCTGACATTTGAGGTGGACCTTGCAGGAAATCAGATCCTGTACACAAACTAGCTTCAGTTTTACTTACACAAAAATGTTCTGAGGGCATAATGAGAAATTATTGGTTAAAATAGATAACCAATCAGATATGTCCCACCTTCTCCAGTTGCTTGGACCTACCTCCTCTACAGTCTGATTGGCTATCTCTCTGAACCAATCATTTTTCATTCTGCCCTCAGAGCATTTTTGTGTAAGACTCCCATGAACTACATCCTCCTGGGCTATACTTGGGGTTTTCAGCCTTTTGTTTCATTTACCCCATTGCTGACCAGTCACATACCTTTTTCTGTTTCTTTTTCTGTGGTCCAAGGAAGGGTGGCATCCTCCCATGACACAGATGCTCCTCTGTTGATTCCTCACATGATAGGAATGCTTTCTCTGTCCTGCTACAAACAAATTCCTTGATCATTGAAGCCACCACACTCAAACAGATGAAAACCTTCCATAGTCTGAAGCCCTGCATGAACATTGGGGTGCAGTTGCTATGCGATACTCAGATTTCAGATGCAATGGCCTGCAGCTCCTCCAGAGTCACTTTGAAAAGGGTGTCATGAAAGCTACACGCAATTATAAACTTCAAATCAAAGAGCACAACTCCGGCTCTTGCCGCAAGTAGAAGGGCATTCAAGCCATTACTGACTATACAGTATATGAAGGACCAATACATCTCTCCTGCTGCTGATGATGAGCTCAGAAGCATCTATGTTGGTCGGCCTCATCGACAACAATGATGAGTCAGCCTACAGGGCTGAGGTCCAGCTTGTACTGGCCTGGAGTACTGACAATCAATAGAATATCCTGTCTCTTAAAGAACTCATTGTGGGCTACAAAAAATCCAGGGGTTGCAGATATACGCCCATCTACACCAAAGGCACTAAGGTAGAACGTGTCTTGATCTTCTGGTTACATGGCGTGCGCATCTGTGAGGATCTCACCTAGACCCTCAGCATGTCCATCTTTAGTTCCTGCAGCTTTACTTCCTGAGGAGACTGTAGAAGGCCCTCCTCCCTCCTCGGACACTGGTGCATTTTTCCCACTGCACAATGGGCCCCATTTCAGGCCCCATTTCTACACTCATACAGCACATCACTCCTGCACAGTTTGCTGCCGTTGAATACCTCCAGCACAGGTAGTGTCTGCAGAGGGCGTACTGCATTATCTAGGACTAGACTAGCTGAGACAGCTATGGTCTGCTCCCCTTCCTGACATTAGGGAAGCACTACAGGGGTCTCCATTCCAGTGTCAGCAGACTCAGGAACAGATTCCTTCCTATGGCCATTACCCTGCTGAAGTCTTCTTCCCAGCACAGGCACTGACCACATCTCCCTGAACTCATCCCCACCCTATCTACACCTCATGTCTCCCCCCGCCAACAGCCTTCCCCCATTGAACACTATCCGGTGCGCGGTTATGTATAATACATCAAGGATGGAGACAGATTACTTTGTGAGTAGCTACACTTTATACGCCCATGCATGGCCCTGTTTTTTCCCCCACCTTAACATTCCCCCAAACTCCCTGTTGTCACAGGGTCACATGACAGATTTAACCAATAGCAATTAAAAGAACTCTATTAAGTATATTTGCTAACCTATTTTAACCTTAGAAACCGATTCAACACACTTCCTCAACTACCATAATCATAGTACATATGCAGAAGCATTTAACAGTTTGCCTAATTTAATTATAAAACAAAAATTAACTTCAAGAAAAAAGTAAATCATACCTTTGCAATTATTTCCCCTCCCACAAAATAGCCGTCCTCGTTTATAATACTATATTATAGAAACACACACATTTAGCTCAAAAGAAAGTCTTTCAGCCAACCAGGAGGTTTTATGTGCCACAGAACCACAGGAGAACTGCATCGCATTTCCACTGGTGCCACGGCTGCTGTTTTCATGAGAATATTCCATGACATCTAAATACATCTTCTTATGCATATGCTTAAAAGAGAAAGGCACATCTCCCTAAGAAAAGGGTTGCATTTGCTGAGCAGTCTTCACGCACAGTGTTTGGTGCAAGAGGGAGTAATGGTCACTTTGAATCCTGTGTCCTGATCTGAAAGGTAAAGTACAATGAAGTTAGTGGTGGAGAAGAAAAAGATACCTGTGAGGGTTTATCAAGACCTTGGTTTACAGCTGCATGGTATGGTCATATCTGGTTGTAGCACTTGATACTTGTTGGGTGGATGTAAAAGGTACTGTCTCTTATAGGTAACTCCAACCATCCAGTGATTGGGAGTCGGCCCAGGGCATTTCAAGAACTTGAACAGGCCCTTCCAATGAGGGGAAATCTACTAATTATAATCTTCTGAGCTACACAAAACTAGCTGCTTTATATGGAGATGTGTCTGCCATAGTAGTAATTTTGTTGTGAGCGGGCCCTGTTATCATCACTCTGTAGATCTGAATGCCAGCCGAAGCTTGTCGATCAGTTCTGAGGCATAAGCTGCAGGTGTTCCAGGTGTAGTATGACTTGTCTGTGGGTCTGAGGCAAAGAGAAGGATTGCAGGTGTTCGAGCCTCTACAGCAAAATGGAGTGAAACCAGTGCAAGGGTAAGGGCTGGTGTGAGGCTGTCTGCCTCAATTAATCACCCCATTCACCGGGCCGTCGATGGAGCATTTTGGCAAGTTGATCAATAAGTGACCTATTAAAACATCCTTCCCTGTCATCACCTTGCAGATGGTATGAGCTGGTTCTGGGTTTCTGTATTCCAGGTAACCCACAGTGTCAGTGTGGAGGACTTAGGAATACCACGTCACAAAAGTTCTCAAAAAGACGCTTCCCTCACTACCCTAATCAAAGTACAATTGTAGAAACAGTTAACAGTTTTCCTTATCCCAAGAAAGGTTACTCAGGGCAATTGGACCTATTTAGTTCTTTGAAAATCTTTTTACTCATTAATCCAGAGGGCTTTCTCAATTCTGACAGTTCGCCATGTTTAACTATACAAGAAAAATGAATTAACTTCAAGAATAATTATGTAAATCACACTCATACAACATACCTTACATACTGTTCATTGCATTATATCCTGTACTGTTTACTGCTCCTACTGTGTATTGCTATACACATTGCACTAAATCATGTGTTACTCTATATTGCCATTCGCATTCTACATCCCTAGTATATTAACACTCACATATGACGTGCACTACTCACCTTGTGCTTGCACTCTCACTAGATGCTAAACTACATTCCTTTGCCCTTGTGCCTGTATTCATGATATGACAATAAAGTTGCATCCATCTAGACGCTATACACTAGAAAACAACAAAAAGCCTGCAGGATTGTGCATCATGCTTTACGTTAAGGCATGCTAATCCAACCTCGAAAGAATCAGAGGTGGCATTGGGTGCAAATCTGTGCTTTAGGCTAACAAAACAACTTTTCGCTGAACAGAATACTAATGCTCTGTGTATCAGTGGTCTCTGCAGGACTTACATATATGGTTATCCACCCAAAAATGGCCATTCTTGCTAAAACAGTAGAGGGCCACAGGACAATGAGAGACACCATGGCTTTGGTATGTGAATCTGCAGGAACACAGGCGCAAAACACCAGGGCAGAATCGGACCCCTACTCTGGAGGTGCTGCCCTGTGATGTTGCCCTCACACCCACCCTATGGCATATTCGTAGTTCATAATTCGCGATTCAGTTTTTGGTTGTTTATTTCCAAACAGCCTTTGTAAAATTTAAGGTTCACCATTATCAATATTTGGCTTATCAGTAGCCTGTTTTGGACCGGGCCATATGAGAACCTTTCATCTGAAAATCCTCGTCCCTGCACTCAGATTTATCTTCTCCGAAGGGCTGCCATCATCTTCCTCCCCATTCCCCATTTCCCTTTGGTCCTCCATGTTCTGCTGTAATCCTTTTATCACCACTTTCCAATCCGCACCCTGGCCGGCTGGCCCAGCTCGTCCCTGCCCCCTCCTCCGCACCACGACCAGGCTGAAACTCCCCAGCCCAGATATTCCTCTGGCCCCTCAGATCAGTGATGATTCCCCACGTTACTGGCTATCACTCATGGAGACCAAGGACCGAGGAGATGACAGTTGAGGAATGGGGGGGTCATCGCAGGGAGCTGGGTGCCGCACTACAGGGAATTTAGTCATCGGGGGGAGGGGTGCCTCTTACTGTCCATGATAGGACTGCAGGAGTGATGGGGCCAAAATGCTGATTGTGGGGGGGGGGCATGACGCAGTGTCGTGGGATGGTGGGGATTGGGCTATTATATGAAAGCATATCAAGCCATTGAAAGGGCGTCTAGCATTTTAGCCTTGTAGCAGTTTTACATCTTTCCTTTTTTGTATTTCTTCTGGGATGATATTTCCCAGATAGAGTAAAACCGGGCTGGGAATTTGGGCAGCATGCCAGTACGAATGATCCACTGCTTTAAAAACCATTTTGAGCATGCAATGCCCTAAGTTTATATGCATCCTTGAATGGAAGCTACAAACCATCAGGGTTTGTTAAATCAGGGGCAGCGCCTTTGATGTTTGTTGCCGAATAAGGCTTCTGAAGGGTACACAATCCTGTTGTCCATACAAACTTCCTCTAACAACCTCTTGATAACATGTTTTTTTACTCTTACTCAACCTCTTGATAACTTATTAAGGAAGCAGTGCTTCAAAGTCAGAGGGCAGCAGAGAAACGTGCCTCGTAGGACAACCCACAGACCGACCACTTCACAGCATTCACCATGCAAAATATGCCAAATACGCAAACGCACATTTGGAACTGAATGCTCTGTTACATATGAGTCTAACCTCTCCACCTTCACTGTCTGCTTTAATTCCCTGATTGTCCTCATTTTGGATTTTACTTCCACAAATTGCTCAAAGGCAACTGAAAAGGAATGAAAAAGTCCAGAGAGAAACAGATTTCATTCTTCTTCATCTGTCTTCTAAAAGCACTTATCTTCTCCAGAGTCTGAAGCTTACCCCAGGAATCACAAGAAGAGGGGGCGCCGTGGACAGGATACGAGTCCATCACAGGGCACACACTGGGGGCAATTTAAAAGCACCTATTTATCGGAGCTCAGTTTCTCAGCCTGCGGGAGCATGAGCCAAATGCACAAAGCCAACAAAACTCAGGACGAGAGGCACCGTTTGGAGCCACTGCCCTGGGGCTGTGGAGCTGCGCAGTGAGGCAGGGCACTGCTTTGGGGATGTGGAGCTGCGCAGTGAGGCAGGGCACTGCTTTGGGGATGTGGAGCTGC
>JABFDZ020000138.1:26702311-26717688 GCA_019775955.2 Pollimyrus isidori | reverse complement strand
GGAGTTCAGGAGATTGTCTTGACCAGGACCACACCCCTAAATGCATTGAAGCAACTGCCATGTGATTGGTTGATTAATTGCGTTAATGAGAAATTGAACAAGTGTTCCTAATAATCCTTTAGTTGAGTTTATGTAACTGTATAAGAATGGTTACACCTGGGCAGGTTTTACAAAGAATTGATTGAAAACCCACTATTTCTTAATCCATGACACTCTCAGACTGGAGTAATTTCTTGCTTTACAAATTGGGGTGGAATAACTATGACAGTGGACTAAAAGGATTCTACTTTCGTAATTTCTTAGTGAATGTCATCCTACAGGTATTTCCTTCTAGAATCCACTGTGACCCACTCACCATCAAAATCAACGGCAAAAAAAAATATTTATTCACAGTTTTTGATATCCACACATTCTAGACAGTACGTACTACCATGTACGTTTGTGGATTGTTAAGAAGACAGAAGAAAAAAAAAACACTTTTCCATACAGTATATATATGTAGCGCTGGTGAGATCTGTGCATCCCAGCATGCCTCACGAGCTTTCGTGTATATAACCCTGTGTCTGTGTAATTGTAAATAGCCCTTTTATTGTTGTTGTTATGGTTATATTGCATTTCTGATCGTGGCATATACGTTTGCCTGTATCTTGTGTGTACCCTGCCCGATCCTTGCGTGTTCCTAGGTTGCATAACTCTCCCACTGTCTGTGCACCGTTTAGTTCAACGTCTGGCTGCCTTGTGTTTCTACTGTGTGTATTTGGGTCTGGGGCTCGCTGCATATGTGCTACAGTCCCGTTCAGGACTATCGTAAAGAGCGCGTTCTGTCCCGGCAAGCAAATCTCTTTGTTCTTCGCTGCTCTTACAATGCTTTGGTGCACCTGCTGCGACACTGGTGTCAGAAGGGGGATTCCAGAAGCAATCCCACTGCGGCGGCTGCGGATGAACATCATCCAGCAAGGCTGCTCCAGCCCGGTGGACCTGGAGGCATCAGGGAAGCGACGAAACAGAAGAGGTTGTGGTTCGAGAGTGAACACAGCCTGCATGGGAAAGCTGCTCTACTGGAACCGCAGCAAGACGGGGTTCCGGGCACGTGGTCAAAGCCGCCAGTCGAGGGGCAACGGTGGGAGAAAAATACCACTCTGTCCTTCTGAGGTGCCTCGGACGGGTGCGGCGTGATCTGAAGCTGGCCCTAGAGCTGCATTCTGCTTCAGCATGTGTAGAAGCTGCCCCTGCCAGTCCATCAGACCCCCAGTCCTGCGGCAGCATGCCCCGAAGCCACTTCTGCCATCCCCTCAACTCTCAGTCTGAGACGGTGTCGGTGCCTGAGGAAGGCAGGAGCTTCAGGACACTCTGCTTCTATGCCGGGCAGCCAAGGCTCAGTGCGGGGCAGCTGCGGGGAGCTTCACCACCCCAAGCACAGCAAGCTGGTCAGCTGGGAGCAGGAGCGCGACCACCAGGCGCTCCTGGCTGGGGTAGCGGAGGTGGCATGAGGGGGCCGGGAGACGGCGTTGCTCAGCTGGGAGGAGACGTGTCACAGTTTGGAGGCCCAGCTGGCCCAGAAGCACCACAAGCACATGAAGGAGGGTGCGAGGAGGAGGCCCGCTTGGCACGCCTCCGAAAAGCCGTCCGCCTGGAGCGGGAGCAGCTATGCAGGGCCAGCCGACCCTGCGAGGGGAGATCCTGTGGCAGGACCCACCTGCCGCACAACATTAGAGCTGGGCGGGGAAGGAAAAGGAGCTGGGGCCCAGAGAAGGAGCTGGGGCCCAGAGAAGGAGCTGGGGCCCAGAGAAGGCCGCACCGCGGTGTGACCGCAGCAGCTCCCTGCACTTCCAGCCCCAGGTGCCCCTGGGAGGTAGACCCCCCGGAAGAAGTATTAGGTCCGCTTAAGGTGCGCCAAAGGAAGGGTCATTTTTCGAGGGGTTATGACACGCCAGCCCCTGCTAGCAGCTAGCCACCCCAGCGCTCGGGGAGCTACCTGCCCCGTCACTGGAGCCGATGCGCCGACGCCTGGGACTCACTTCTGAACTGAGGTGAGGACTGGGGTGTGGTGGTCGCCAGGACTGTTGACAGTGTAGCGCTGGTGAGATCTGCACATCCCAGCATTCCTTGCAAACATGAATATAGCCCAGAGTCTGAGTGTTGCACATAACCCTTGTATTGTTGTTGATATGGGTAACTCGGCGTCTGACCACCTTGTGTTTCTGCTCTATGCATTTACTTTCTCAGCCCTAATTCACATCAGTGCAGCCTTCAAAAATACCATTTCCAGGCAAAGGTTTTGGATTACAGAAAGTCACAAAAATTCAGGGGTAGAAAATTAGCACAGGAACATGCTAACTAGCACACCGGTGAAGCTGTGGAGCAGCAGGTGTGCTCATTATGATAGTGATTCTCAAATCTCTCTTTGGGTCCCCCCAGCTGCTACATATAATTGCTGCATTCTGACACCAGGACACCTGATTCAGCTAACAAAAGGCTTTGTGACTGAGTAATTGGCCGAATGAGCAAATAATTGCTTGAATCGAGGATAGGTTTGAAGGCTCCTGGACTGAGGAAGTGGACATGGTACCAAGATTTTATGGCCAACATGGTGCAGTGCTGCTGGTCCCAAGAAAAAAAAATAATAAAATGAATTCTAGGGAAAGATTTTATAATATGTAAATTGGCTTTAACAAAAGCTGTACCTACACACGCACACAAAAGAATAAGGCAATGAGAATGATCAACCATACTTATAAAATTCCATTAATGGGACCCCACTTTCTTACATAAACTGTGGAATAACTGCAGGAACTATTACAATGAAATATTTTCCAGTAGATGGTGTTTCTGTATGCTTTTAACTGAAGCATGTTCATTTCTACTAACCTGACATGTTGCCATTCATCTTTTATTACAATCTATCTTATTTTTACTGCCATTTATCTATCTGTATTTTATAAATAGTGTCGCGTGAGTTTTGTTCTGGTTGTATGTTTTTTAGTGTTTCCTGTAAAAAAAGAGGTAAAGGTTTATTATACCGTTACACAGTAAAAGAAAACATCATGTCTATATTAAATGTTTAATTTATATTCATCCAGAAATATTTCTTCTTGTCTAAATTTACAAAATGGCCAGCTAAAGATGCAGCAGCCAGTCCTCAACATTCCCACTGATGTTCCTGTGGCTGCAGTGCCCTATCCAGCTCTCACCCAGTGAATTTAAAATCATACAGGAACTATGTGTGTTGCTGGAGTCCAGTGTGGAGGTGGTAGGTGTCAGGCAGAGAAGGTGGTGCCTCCAGTTTGGTGACTGCCTGTGCTACCGGCTTAAGGCATGTAGGCAGGAACATGAAGACGACTGGCAGCAACAAATCTGTCTCCATTCTCCTGAGGTCCTCTGAGACCAGTCCTGCAAAACTGAAGCTTTTTTTTGTTATTTCATAAGAAACATTTTACAGAAAATAAAATAAATAGGAGAGACTACATTAAATATAATTATTTTTGTAATGTATCCTTTTACTTTCTTTAAACATTAAAATATAAACAAACTGTTTAGATAATAACACTAACAAAAAGATATGATATAATACATTTGATATTTGACACAAATGTTACAGATAAGTGGGCTTGCAATTATACAAGTAACCCTATCAATCTGACAGTTTATGGACACACAAGAAAAGCAACTACTGACTTCTCAAAAATGTAATGCACATGAAATGAATGGCCAACAAAATGCAGTGTATATTCATAAAATAGCTACACAATTTGTCTTTTTCCAATTTTGTGGGGACTTTCCATTCATTTATATGGGGAAAACCCTAATCCCAACATGACAACTTTAACCTCTCCCCAGCCTTAACCATAAATAACCAAACATAATAAAAGACTATTTAGTTTTTGATTGCATTTACAGATCTCCGCGGGTGGTCCCCATAATGTGAAAATGACATTTTATCCCCACAATGTAATATAAACATAATAGACAGGCACACATGCACACACACACATACACACAGTATGTATAGATCTAGCATCCAAAATGTCACCAGTATGTGATATAACTATTTATGCTTTTCTAGCTTAAATGATATTCATTGAAATCTTTGAATTGAAATTTATTCAATTCTTCTTCCTGCCATTCATATTCAATATCCCGTTATGTATGGCCAATTCAATTCAAATTTCAATTCATGAATGTAATGTGGCACAACTCACAAATTCTGAATTTTGCATGGCCCTGATGCAGAGACCCCTTTCCAGCATCAATGAGCTGCTGATTCACAGCTCTGCTTTGTTTGTGCCAATGTACTGTAGTCACTCGAGTGGAAAAGAGGACAAATGCATTACTGCTGGACAGAAGTCTTCGTGGGTCAGAACCGTGAGGAGAAACTGAAAATAATAAGGCATGCGACTCTGCCTCAAAGTTGTTGTTGTTTTTTGTAGCAGAGAGTTCTACTGGAAATTTGATAACAGTTCACCCAAACCCTGACAGAAATAGAGATTGACTCAGTCTAAGAAAGATTTTTAGCAGAGCACTTAACATCCTATGGTCAGAGTGAGAGATGTTTTGAGGTCACAATGGCCTCTGGAGTCCCTGAAGGTGAAAGCGGTGGACAGAGGGGTACCATTGTCACTCCCTTCCAATCCTGCTTGTTTTGTCACAGGCTGCCTGCGAGCTCTAATAGACGCACAGATGTTCTGTGTTTTATCGCTGGCATGGGAGAATGGGGAATGTCTATTTATCAAGGAGCAGGAGAACAGCATCCAAAGGTGTCAAGAGAGACTGACAAGATTAATAGCGACTTTTCACTTGGTCTCTAGCTGCCTAAATAACATCAACATCAACAACTCAGATGGATGTAAATCACAAGGGAGGCAAATTGTTCCGAATATTCTAAGAAGCAAGTATTTGGAGGCAAATCACATGTAATGTCCCTAATTCTTCATTTTAAACTGTTAATGAATTTAAACACACACACACACACACACACACACACACGCACATTGAAAAATCATTCAGTGGTGGTAGTCTTTTGACATTACAATATTTTCAACATTTGTTAAATAGGCAATCATTTGGAGTTCTGGAATGGATTAACTTCATTTACATTATTTCTTATCTGGAAATTTGACTTGGGCCTCAATCAACTCTCAATTTGACCAGCCTTCTGGAATGAGTTAAGTTCAAGTCCAAAGGTACCTTTGTACATATATACATGGGTAACTAAAACTATAAAAGAAACAGGTGCAGGCTATTGACAATAAACCAAATGCTAGGGCTAAAAATAACAAGGAACAGGTAAGGATCATAATCACTAAACGCTAGGGATTCAAACATCAGGAATGGGATGGCTAGGAAAACCTGCTGGCCAAAGAGGAAAATGAATGCCAGTACAGGGCAGGGACTGATTCTGACAAGTACTTCTGGTTAAAACCCCTTAAATCAGTGGTTCTTAACCTGGGTTCGATTGAACCCTAGGGGTTTGGTGAGTCGGTCTCAGGGGTTCAGCAGAGCCAGCGCCGCGGAGGTCTGGACACACCCGAATTATCGTGTAAATTCATGATGACACGCCCCACTTGGCCATCACTGGCTGCAGATGATCATGCTACACTGCTTGGCCAATCAGTGCTGAGGGGAATTTAGCGCGCGCAGTAGTCAACGTGTGACTGTCGTGGTAGTACTTTGTGTGATTTCTTTGTTAATATTTTAATTCATACTAACTATGAAGAAAAGAAAGTGGTCGGACGAATATGTACAACAAGGATTCACATGTATCACAGAATGTGATGGGAGTGTACAGTATGTAATTTGTTGTAAATTCATGTATTGTGTTGGTTCTGTTCTTTGAACAAGGTGATGTTCATTCACGGCTCATTTTGTGCACCAGTAAAAAACAAATCTATATCTTGAATTTGAAAGAAATCACATTTTATTTTTTACTAAAGAGGGTTTGGTGAATGCGCATATGAAACTGGTGGGGTTCGGTACCTCCAAAAAGGTTAAGAACCACTGCCTTAAATACTAACTTACCAGGTTCACTGAGGCAATTTCTTGCTGTACCCAGTAGTTCATTTAAACTGAAAATGTGAATCTGTAGACAGTAAAATAAACTTTCATGCATTACCTGTATCTGCTACAGGGGTTAAGGGAACATGGACCTCACAGGGTAGGGATATGGTGGACTTCACAAGACACCAACCCATCTCCCACTTGTATATCTGCTGCATCCTGTGCCTGAACGGGGAGCGGCGAAGGAACTCCAAGGGACAGGGGTCCAACAAACAGGGAGCAGCACAAGACAAACGATAATGACCGATCTGAGCAACTGTGGAAGACGTAGACTGATATACATAAGACAAACCAAAACAACAGGACTCAGGTGATCACAATCGGGAATCACATGAGGTAAATGAGGGGGTGTGGCACACAGGAGGATCGTACGAGCAGGTCATGACAATATCCATCTGTCTTCCATACTTGCTTCCTATCCAGGGGCACATTGGATTGTCATATCAGGGGACCACGGAAAACCAGAGAACCTGGAGAAAAGCCCACAATGACATGGGGAAAACATGCGGACCAGAGATTTGGTCTCTAGAGGTGTCATGCCATCCCCAATCCCTTAATCACTATGAACAATTTAAAGATATCAATGAGCCGAATGTGTTTAGATTACAGGAGGAGGAGTATGCCAGAGTGTACAGAGGGAGGACATTTTAGAAATGTAATTTGGATGCATAAACTCTTTTATCCTGCCTCATGTGTACGGCTGATTGAGGTGTTGTTGAATTCCATGCAACAGAGCGGAAATCAACCCTAAACAAAAAATCTGCTGATAACAAGAAAGAAGCATGTGACGTCTCAAAAGTTTAAAAGTCCGATAGCATCCCTTACGCTCTAAAAGAGGCCCAGGCACACGTTTGAATTTAGGTTTTAGATGTGCAATCATGATAAAAGGTTAAACAATGACTCACAGTTGTCAACATGGCCGTACAGGATTGTTTCCCAGACACTAGAAGGGTGATTCAGTGGAAGAGGAATGGTAGGCCTTCAACCAAACGCAATGTCTGTGTTGGCTGCTTGGGTATAACATGTATTGACTTTTCCTAGAATGCAGCTTTATTCTATTGGTATTTATATAGATGATGTTCCCAAACTCTTTAACAAAGCTTTCATAACAATATTACAAATTGATCGGAATCTAGTTGAGGTCCATGTGTGCTTCAGCATTTGAGTGGTACTTATTCCATGGCCTTATGATGTGGACTTCAGGGTTAGGGGATTGGAGCCCATAGGATTGTAGTTAGTCTGTGAGGTTGTTGAATAGTGGGTTGGGTGGGACCCTTCACTAGAAATGTAGCTTGAGAAAAAAAGGAGATAAAAAGGATAGCAAGAAAATGATAACAGTAGGACAGAGGAAATAAATATTCCCTCGTTGGGTATAGATGGCGGGACATAATGAAGCGGATAGAGTGGGTCGTCCCTGTGTTCATCAGAACTGTCTGTGGGTGGCGTAGCATAAACTCCTTGGTCTGAGGTAAGATTCAGGGCTTACAGCTCACGGAATTTAAAATTCCTTTCAGGCTTCAAGAATATTTTGCAAATGACAAAATGCTTCCAGCTCAGGGGACATCTCCCCCCCTCCACCCCCACTACATTTCATGTCTTCAAAGTCTGTGTAAGGATGATGCTTGTAGGGTTCCTGTGGGTTAGGAACTCCTGTAGCTGTAAGCTGAACCTCGACGAGACGTACGTCTGCCTCAGGAACACAGCACAGTTCCTCCAAAAAAGGGCATGGAAAATAATCCTCAGCTTTGGACCGCCCTGCTGACCCCTGAGAGGGAGAACAGTTCAGTCGGTGGCAAGGAGATGGATGAGGCGAGAAGGAAACGCAACAAGGTCTCCATCTGGGGCACGTTAACAAAATCAAAGATGACCCACCACATAAGTCAAAGGCAGAAAAAGATCAGGAAGAGATACTGCAGTCTACCTGCCCAGCTGGACAGAAGCCTTTCCTCCATCTTGTCTTCAATCAGAACAAATGACAGTTCAAAGCTCCTGAAGATGTAACCTGTTCAGCTGGAGCCCCTATATGGAACAATATGATTGCAATGTGTTTTTGTTGGAAAGGCTTGTTTACCTTTCCCTGAAGCTATCTGCTTCCTTCAGACCACACAGGTCACTTGAAGAACATGTGCAGCATCAATATCTATGACTCGCACTACATCTGACCACTCAGTGTCGACTCTCTCAGGCTTCAGTATCAGTCTATTTCCTGGGAACCTGTAAGATGCTCTGAATTAGGGCCAGGCATCCTTGGGCTCATTCTGGAGAGCCATATGGTCTGTTAGTGTGTTCCCAGGTTTAGTAAATTAGACTTGATTGAGTGGTTGACATATCACAAAATGTATATTTATATTATGGTGGAAAGACTGCCATTGAGGAAGCACCATCATTTTGTTTCTTTATAGCATACGGAGTGTAGGGGTTGACTTCACCACGAGGTTGTAAGTTTGAGACCCACCCCCAGCTCTGGGTGAAGTATTTTGCCTATATTCGCATTTCTGCAAACAGCGCATTGATGTCTCCAAACTGCCTTTAATGTGACTGGGATGTGGCGTGGCCCCCCAGGGTGTCTCCTGCCTTATGTTTTTGGTTTCTGTTTCTGACAGGGCTTTTGACTCACCCTGACCCTGCATCATGTTAATGGCTGTGGAAGATGGAAGGGTGACACAAACCTTTTAATGCATGGATCATGTAGTAAGATAATATACAAAGTAATTTACTCGGTAGGTAACCAGATTGTCCAGTTACTTAACTGGTCAACTAAAAATTAATGAACCATTGGTTTAAAGAAAAAAGAAGATATTGCGAAAATGTATTCATTTTTAAGCATTACATTTTCAGGTCATATACTACTCAAGATTTAACTGAGATTCATCATGGGATAACATTGAAAGCATTTGTTTAATGTACATAACACATTGACTGTATTATTAATTCAATAATTATCCAAAGTTACTTTACAGTAAATGTCTGCCAGACATTGTAAAGCTTGGTTTTATTTTTCCAGCATTTCCCCACCTACCACCTCTCAGTTAAACAGACACAGCACACTGCCTTGCATCCATTGTCAGAAAAACCGGATAGCCCGATGATTTGATGTGTTTTGTACTCAGCATCTACTTTTTAATGATGGTGATCTTTTCATAGCAGTGGATCCCTGTCTGGTAGCTATTGCTTTTATTACAACAGTGTCTGACCGCCATCAACACTTTTTTACATCCAGATAAGCTTGCTTTTCCCACACCTAATCCAGGGATAATGCAGGAAAGAAGATCATGATCTGGTACCATATCTGTAAGGTGAGCTAACCATGGGCAACAGTACCTATACTATGCTGTTGAAGTGAAGAAGCTTACATACTGGTTGTAACTACTGGTTTTAGAGGACAAATCCTGAAAATCTTTTGTAGATCAGAGCTTCCAGCTCACTGTTGCTGTTCTGTTGTTCCAATATTTGATTGCTATCCTTCTGTAGAGCATTTACAGCGGTGTGTGACTACTACCGATTGAATAGTATGTTAACTGCAAGATATTTCTGCAACTATTCAACCTAAGTGCTTATTTTAAGGGGATTTCATGAATTCCCCTTCTGGGAAATTGAAGCCATTTCCAGGGTCGAGCCATTCAGCGTTGCAACATGTTGATGAATTTTCAGAAGACACAGCAGGTCGCTATAAAATCCAGGACTCAATTTTTCAACTAAATTACAAACGCTAGAATCGCTCACCATCAATTCCGCCACACACAAAGACGTGCATATTTAGGGTGACATTCTGCTCACGGTCATTCAAATGCAATTAATCCAAACTGCAGGAACGCAGAAGCACAAGAATGTTTTTAAAACAGAAATGCTTGCGCGTCTCAGCCAGGAGAACATCTGCTTCATTAAACTTGGATTCATAGCAGGATGTAGCTTCTAAACGGCCTTCAGACAATTCTGCAGCAGCAACCAGAGAGAGGGAGTTGACAGCGTAGTTGTACACCTTGGGCCTCCCACCAGCAGGACGGCGTCACCACCATGCAGCTTAGGGTACCCGAGTGTTCTCCAGGCCCACTCTGCTCCAGGATATCAATCAACCGAAAGAGTAGCTTGATGGTACCTTTATCTGCTGCTCTATTCCTGATTTCAAAGAGACATAGCATGGTAATGACAAGATGATGTAAAATCGAGCCCTACCTTCATGTAGTGATGACGTCAACATTTGTAAAATGGGTAATTTTGTATATAGTGTGGCTCTGCTGTACCAATCAGAGCTGCATCAGGGAATGAGGAAGTGTTTTGCCAAGAAGACAAGGAAATTCACATCAATTCATTTTGTGCAATCAAACAGAAAATGAAAGGAAAACAAATAATCGTCCTCGTGGAATGTTACATTTTTCAGTTAAGCCTGGCATTCTAATGTGTTTACATGATATTTTTCTCTTCTGTTTGCAACCGACTAAAACATAACAAAAATAAGTATGCACCAAGTATGAGGCCACCCTCTAGCAAAATTTTGCCTTGTCGACATGCTGGGACACTTTTAAGTAAGGTCAGTTGAATTTGATTTCCTTTGGAATATGCACAAATTACATGAGGTTTATATTTATATTTGGAGTGAAAGTGATTTGCATTATTTCACATGAAATGTAGTAGTCTCAGTTGGGCACTGAATTCAAAGCAAGTATATTTCCATATCCAAGAACAAGGAGCTTGCTTTGAAAACAGCCTGGGGATGATGTGGAAATGAACCGATTGGAAAAGGGCGACTACAGGTTTAAAAGGCATCTGCTTGCAGTAAGACAATCTAAGCAGCTGAGCAAACGGGTATGAATGGCACAAGTGTGGAGATTCACTGAGGCTACTGGCAGTTCTTCAAGATCTACAGAGTCTCATTGATGTCAGCGGCTTCTCAGGTCATCCAAAAGCTGCCTTGCCTGTGAGACAGTCAGTAAGCCTTTTCAGAAGATGATAGTCAACGCTAAGGATTCTGTCACCCAATGAAACGGAAAGCATCTTCAGGGCTGTCACAGGTCATCACCCGGGTAACTGCACTTCAACTGTGAATATTGGTGGCCGCAGCAGTGCCATCGTGTGGGGGGGTGGTGGGTGGGGGAGGAGGGTATCATCGTCAGGGACTGTGAAGTCTGGCGGGATGGAGAAAAAGCTGGTGGAGTTAAGTGCAGTTACAGCATATCCTTGAGAAAAAAACTTACTTCCACCTGCAAATGAACTAGGAAAGTGATCGTGGATTGTGACCTTTTGTGACAAAGATGACCTGAACCAGCTTAAAAACCCATTTTAGAGTTGGAGATTTTGCTGTCAACCAAAAATCCTCATCCCATTTGTACAATCTAAGTTCGCTATGCCTGTTGAAAAGAGTGGGAACCACTATAGTGCTGTGGGTTTACAATGCAATACTGGAGTTCTGGAAAAATCCACCTTCCTTCCTTAAATTCTCAAAGACAAAAAAAATCCAATTTAGATGCATCAAAATTTCAAGTTGCAGCACAACAAAATTTGAAACGGGGGGGCACTGTAAATATCATATGCCTCTCAGTTATAATTCTAGCGGTAGGGATAGAGAGCTACCACCCGCAGAGTATTTTCAAGGCCTTTTGTGAGTAGCGAGGTGGGAATATAGCGGTAAATTATTAAAGGCAATAATATCTATGAAACAAAGCAATAAAATCATCCCCACCATGCATGGAAAAGAATATGGAAAGGGGATTTGCAGTGGCAAGTGGCCTTTGGCGACAAACGCAGATATGGAGCATTCGTCTGCTGCTATGAGAAAGGTGTGCCCCACCCCTGTTCAAGGTGATGGGGTCACTCTCACTTAAAACAGTATTTGAGCAGAAGCTTAGAAGGACTGCATTAATCTGTGCGGTGTGCTACAGTTAATCAAGCTGATTTGCTCTGGACTACAGATCCTTAGGCACAGTGCCACCTGGTGGTAAGTTGAAGAAGGCATTGTGTCATGAGCTGCTGCTAGACTCCAGATGCTGCGATTGTCCTCAGCCCTTGTCCCCATTGTAGTGAAGGCTGGGAGTTACAGTAGCATCCGCCACAATGAGGTTAAAAAAAACAAATTAAGTAAATGAGCAGAAACAAAATGGCTCCGCAACATGGGGGACACTGAGATGAATGTGCTTTGCTCTCTGCACACGGAAATTGCTTAATATCATTGTTTTGCTGGATATATTTTCATCATTTCCATTTAGGTTTTTTTTAAATCAGCTTCTAGCATCAGCTTGCAGGCGCATCTGGAAGATGAGACTTAAATTACAGGTGCGGCAGTTAGAAAGAGCTGCCATTTTTCATGGAGCAGCAAATTGAAGCATTTGTCAATGTGAATTTGATATAATGAAGACCCCATCCAAAGTGTATGCTCGAGTAATTGTTAATGACTGCTGAACAGGGGACATTTATTTCCTTGACCTGCAAGAGTAAATTCATTTACTATGCTTTAGGAAATTAGTAAAAAAAAAAAATATTACGGTACTTATCCTTCTTTGCATGTGCAAATGCCATTTTCTAAGCACAAAATCCAAAAGCCTTTTGTATTTGCCTGTAATTGCACTGAGCCTCAAGGATTGCTTTGCAGCAGCCTGCAAAAGTTTTTAAGGCTGTGTACCTGTCATCAAAGGCCTCTCCACCAGGGGGTGCTGTTTGAATCCCAAGCCAAGTACCTCTGAGAGGAAGCATGCATTATTGTAATTGTACAATTGAACAGTTCTTTATCCAGGGTGCAGCAACATACATGTTCGATGATTTTTAAAAACAAGACACAAGTTTGAATTTACTTTAGATTTTTTGCAGTCCACACAGGGTCAAAATTATACATGCAGGCTGAAATACATACATACACCCCCTCTAACATCTGGTTAAATGTCCCTTAGCAAGTTGCACCTCGACCAGACAATTTTAGCCATCAACAAGCTTCTGGTTAATTCTGCCTGGATATTTGACCACTCTTCTTCTTGCAGGATTGGTAGAGTTCATTTAAATGGTTTGGCTTACTGGCACGGACCTGGCTTTCAAGCAGTTTTAAGGAATTTTCAAAAGGGTTCAGGTCACGGCTTTTGGAAGACCATTCCAGAAGCTTAATATTATTCTGCTTTATTCACTCCAAAACCAGTTTTGATGTGTGTTTGGGATCATTGTCCAGTTGGAACACCCAGTTGTGTCCAAGTTTCTAGCATCTAGCTGTTGATTTGAGGTTAAGTTGAAGAATTTTGAGGTCGTCCTCCTTCTTCATTATTCCATCCAGTTTGTGCAGTGCAGCAGTACCACTGGCAGCGAAACAGTCCAAAGGCATGATGATACCACCAACATGCTTGACAGCTGGTACAGTGTTCTTAGGTCTGAAAGCCTCACCTTCCCTCCCCCAAACATACCTCCTGTTATTGAGTGTAATAAGCTCAATCTTTATCTCATCTGACAATAAAGATTTTCTCCAGAAGTCGTTTGGCTTGTTCTTGTGAGCAGCTGAAAAATTCATTCGAGCTTGAAGGTGTCCATTCTGGAGCCTCTCTCTTGGTCGGCACTCTCTCAGTCCATGGTGATGTCAAACTCGCTTCACTATGGACAGTGACACTGGTGTTCCAGCTTCCTGTTCATGGCAGGGTTGAGCCTTGGTGGTTCCTGAGTGGTTCCTGAACATCCTAATGAACGCATGAAGCACTCATGCAAAAGTAGCGGAGGTAAACTTTAAACTGATTTCTAAACTTCATCTAGGTAACCTTTAAAAGGAATAATTAATAAAATTGACAGAATAAATATGTAATGTTACTAAATGACTAAAAATGTTTCAGCGAGACTTAAACTCCCTGTCCTATAACATCCGTACAAATTTGAAAGTAAGAAAATGCCTAATCTTAATCTATCTGACTACCTACACAAGAATTGTATGTTCATAACATCGCTTCACATTGTGATGTCATTCAGCACCAGTACACCAGTGGAGAACCAACACCATAAATCAATGTACTTTTGGTACCTTCCTGAAGAAGGGGGAGGGGACTTTGGAGCATTTGCAGAGTTCCTATGGCAGTTTCAGCCTGCCTGAATGTATTCGTCCAGGAGGAACTCGACTCCCAATTGCATTGCATCAGAAATTCACAAACAAGAGGTGGCCATTCGGCCCATAATACTCGTTAGTGGAGAACTTAGCTAATAGCTCAACTAATAGCATTATCTGGGTGTCTTAGTCCGACTTTGAGAAATTGAATTTGGTACGATTTCAGTCGTACTAATATTTTTACATCAGAAGTCCAATTTTAATCCGACTAACACAATAATTTGATTTTCTCAGTGTGCATGTCAGCGTAGTGCGTGTCCACATCATTTTCTTGATCTTTAGGTCACAGTGCCATGTCCTACCAATCACCAGTTCACCTGTTTCCTTGTGACACTTGAATGAGATATTGATGCAAAATCACCACTTTGTGTTTTTTCTTTGTGCACCAGCCACACATTAAGTGCCTTTCAAACTGAGCCCTTCAGAGAAACAGTTTTGAGATGCCAAGCAAGACAAGTGTGGGCCCGGCTGTAGACATACAAAGTGCTGCCATTGTTTGCCAGTGCTGTCATTTGTGCAAAAATGCAGCCGCTGAAATACAATAGAGCTCCTGTTACAAACCTAGGCTCTGACCTCGTCAAGTTAGTGGCTGTACAGAGTGCTGTTTTCCTCGAAACTCTGAGAAAAACCTTGAGGTTGAGTATAGATTTGAACTATCACAGAATTTTTGTCCATTTCCAAAACTCTGGGGTAGCATGGGGTTGTGACGAGGCTAGAGTGGAGCACAGGGGGCGGAGGGAGTAAGGCCTGGGACTCCCTGCACCGGACAATCACAGTCGTATATTATTTTAAGGAAAAAAATCACTGTCATCTATTTTAGCTTATCCAGTATCCAATATAGGTAAACCTTATTAAATATGGCCATAACCCTATCAAATGGCACCACAATGCAGGGTGACGTTGCAGCAAAGGCCCTGTAATTGCACTTAAACCTGAATTACAAGAATGTCAACCTATATGACCTAATGTAAAATCCGTATAAAGGGGTATCATCTAAAGGTCAGTTTGTAAAAAAACTGAAGAATAGTTAATAGGTATCATGTCTAACCTTAGACCAAAGACCTTTAATGCTAACTACATCTGTGGGGTTTCTCACATGACACAGCCACCACTACACACCAGGCCTTAAGTGCCATCTGCGACTAAGTATAAATTTACTGGAGACCGTGCTTTTGCTGTGGCAGCTTCCAAACTGTGGAATGATCTCCCTTTAGAGATCAGACAGGCCTCCTCTTTGTCTGTTTTTAAATCACTTCTGAAAACC
>JABFDZ020000138.1:26665611-26682643 GCA_019775955.2 Pollimyrus isidori | reverse complement strand
CCCCCCCCCCCCCCCCCCCCCCCCCCCCCCCCCCCCCCCCCCCCCCCCCCCCCCCCCCCCCCCCCCCCCCAGTCAGCACAAAGGTAAATGGCAACGAGCACCGGCCACAAAGGGAGGTGCATCTTTGGTACCACTGAGGATCTACTCGCAATGGTGGGGGTGTTGCACAGAATTCTTTAGACCACAGATCTAGCATGTGTGAGTAAGGACTTCATAATCCATCCCAATCTTCCATAACCAATTATCTACGTCGGGTGACGGTCAGCGTGAAGCCCATCCCAGGAGCAGCAGTGCAGGGCACATATTCACATGCCACCGGAAATCAAGACACACCTGCTCACCCAGCTGCAGGTCCTAGATCTGCGGCGGGGCGCCTGCATGCGGCAGGGGAGAGCAGGCAGAGAAAACTCGATGCCGGGGCACAGGGTTCGAACGGACGAGCCGGGAGACGGGAAGCCTCAGCGACACCCACTGCGCTAATCATACATTCTGCAGATATCGACTGGTCTGCATTCGTTCATTGGGTAATTACAAGCTGCGCAGAAGGCTCTGCTTACGGTGCTGTGAGCAGCGTAAAGACAACGAAATGAAAATGAAAGTGCAAAGTAACGGCTTTCTTCTGGGTAAAAAGGCCATCGAAAATGTTCTGGGCAGGTTGGGCTCCCAAAGCATCCTCTGGGGCTGAATGTGTGGGTCTTGGAGATCCACAGCAGGCGCAACAAGAATAAATGCCGAATACGCAGGCATATAGACTGTGAATGGGCAGAAACTCAGAACACAGATTCACCATGTTTTTTTCACAGATAGCTGTGGCTGTTTTTGTTACGGTGTATTAGAAGTAGTGTGCAGGAAATGGGCGAGACCTGGAGACAGCAATGCAATGTATGATGCTGCACTTGATGGTCACCTGGCAGGAACAAAAGATCAAAAGATTCTGACACCACTCAGCCAATCCTGTTGAAACAGTGGCATCGCAGAGATGCTCGCGTGGCTTTACTTTGGCTTATTTCCCAAGCCGCGACAGACGAGGACGCAGGTTCCAGACGTGGAGGCCTTTGTCATGCAGCGCCACAGAGCCAGTTCATTAATCTCGAAGTTCTGCCACTTCTTCCAGAGAGATGTTGGCATAGTATTGACCCCAAATTAATTAGTATTGATTTAAATTAATGTAGCACAACCAAGCCAAAAGATTGGATGCACGGTGCTTGTTACAAAAAATAAAATTGGGAAGTGACATGAACGATAACAGCTGCTGCTTCTGATGTCCTTTCAGGTAAAGGTTAAAAAGATGTAATACATATTTTTAAAAACTGAATTTCAAATTTTCAAACAAAAATCTGCCCTGAGTAATGTTATACGAAAATAAGTGCCATTTACTGAAGAGGAGATGGAGGAACTGCAGGTTCTACTCCCACTGTCCGTGTGTAGTCATTTGCTACACTGGGTTCACTGGGTCCTCCACAGTTTGCGTAGTTACATAGATGTCACTAGATGAACTGATGTAAAATTCCTTGCGACGGACTGTCATCCCATCCAGTGTGTCCCCTGCCTGATGCCCTGCAATGGACTGTCATCCCATCCAGTGTGTCCCCTGCCTCGTATCCTGTGATGGGCTGGCATCCCACCCAGGGCTTTCTCCGGCTTGTGCTATTTGCTGCCCCCCTGTGTTCCTGTTCAGGAAAAGTGTTTAGATACAAAGATAGGGGTATGCATTTGGGATGCTTTGACAATACTTATGGTACTACAGTATTTATTAAACTATTTCAGATGTTCCTCAAAAGCCACCGTAGTGTGTCCTTGTGTTTAGCTTAGCTTAGCTTGGTGTTGCACAGGGCCCAGGAATGGAGATCTGTGACTCAGATGGGACGGTCATTTCTGGAGCCGGTGAGGCTTAGCCTGCCAGAAACAATACTTGTAGTCATCAATTTGAACCTGTGTTCTGATTCCGCTGAGCCATCAGGGCTAGATGAGGTGGCTCTAACAGGATAGGAGAGCAGCGGTTTCGCGGCAGGACATTACTTATGCGGCGGTAATTTGATTAAGCCACTACTGGTTGTGGGAAGCGTACTGAGTCAGATGAGCAGCAGGGAAATATTAAAGTAACTGTAACTGGCAAGCGTTTCAGGTGTCAGATCGAAGTGCTATTGGCTGCCATTCAGACGCCCCACCCCCCCGGATCATCTTGCAGTCTCAGGATGCCAGAAGTGTTGGATGTCCTTCTTGGCGAATGGCTGTGATATATGAAAGTCATGTGCCAGTCCAGGTGAGGCCCGCCCACTTGGAGGTCACATGGTGCAGAGTCATTTTAAATCTGCCAATGAGCCAACTGGGAATGCGGCGGAAGGTAGTACTATACTCTATACATTGGATTTATCCCTCAAGCAAAGTAGAACATGTTACAGTGCTAGCAGCGCTGAGATTCAGTGGTTAGTCCTGTGATCTCACACCTCCAGAGTAATGGGTTTGGTACCCGCCTATGGTATGTGTGTGTGGGGCTGCTGTGTGTGTGTGCAGTTTAAATATATCACCAATTGTGTATGAGTGTGTGTACCCTGTGATGGGCTGAGATCCCAAACAGGACATCTTGTCCCCCCCGTTCCCTGGGATTAGCAACGCTTTGTGGAATAGGGAGTCATGGGGGCAAGGTGACACCTGGTTTAGAACTGCATTATTATAAGTGTTTTCCAAAAGTGCTTCTTTTTTTACATACTGACTTCCATATTAATATTCATAGGTTAGAGAGAAGAAAGAATGTGACCAATTTTTCATTCAGATGAGCTAGACGGCTGAATGAAATCTAATTTAAGGATGACAGAGGAGAAGGTGATAAATGAAGAGCAAATGTTCCATGACGCTGACTGGCAGCGCGCGCGTCCAGTGTCGACGCGGCAGACTGAACCATGTAAAACAGCAAAATGCAAAATGTTTAATTGGAAAGTTTCTCCTTTTTGGTGTTCATGCAGATGGATGAAACATGCAGGAATTGGGGTGGGACAGGCAGGAGTAAGGCTCCACAGACAGACACAGGCTTTGAAGGTCTTGGTACTGGGGACACCTACAGTAATCCTATACATACAATTTACAAAGGAGGTGGGTTCAATCCAACTGATCAATAGAAATTAACCTGGTCACACCCCTTTCCTCTAGCACCGTATAGGAAATGCTACAATTTCCAACGATAAACATTTTGCTGAAAAGCAAACAGCATTCTAAATTCTTGCATTTAAATTAGAAAATACATCCTCGAGGTGCAAACTTGCCAATGAAAAGTTAATAATTTGCAAAATAAAGTGCTCACTTGAATTTTTCTACACATTCCAAGTGTTCTGGTCCTTTTTACACATTGCCAAAGATTGTGCAGGCATTAATATTTAATGTGCTTCAAGCATACCATTAGCAAAATAAATATTAAGTGTGTTTCTTATATATACCCTTGTCCCTAAAGCACAAGAATGAGGGAGTAAGTTTGTAGAATATCTTTTGCTGCTCTGTTATCATCCTCATGCAAGTAATTAAACCAGCTAATTAACTAAGTGGGCGCAGCCTAATTACTTTGGTAAGTCTCTCCTTTCTTGCTTCCCATGCCTCCCTTATTGAAAATGCTGCTATGTCTCATGTCACCAGGGCCAGTGGCATGTTTGGAGAAGCTAATTATCTATAACAGGTGTTTATTAGCTAAATGAAAACATTCCCCAGTCCCCTAAAATACACCCATTTCAACATCTCTCCTCTTTGAAAGCCCTCATTAGAGCCGACTCAAATTCGTTTTTGTTGGGCTGCAGCGCATAATTGGTTTGTGTGATCTCTAAAACCCGGGTAGAGCTTTTCGTTCTTTGTTTTTATGACCTAGTTCCAGAATAATATTCAGTGGACATGCGAGGCATAAAAAATATTAGCGATGTTCCATAACTGTACGTCATGTGGGTTTCTAGTACAAAATGGAATGGAAATGCTTCCTGTTTGTGTCGACAAAAGCAGGGGGAATATCGCGCAAACACACATCTGATGATGAACAGAATTCTGCCAGTATGAAATGGTCATTTATCTCATCATTATTCTACACACTCCCCACAAGATTTGTGTAACCCCCCCCCAGATGTGTATGCTGTCAGACACCCCTGCCTCGTCACTCTGTGGGTGGCATCGCCTGAAGACACAAAATCAAAGACAGCAGCATGTTCTGCACCTGAGCTTTGCCGACAAGCTACATTTTTCAAGTGTTTTTGCTACATACAGTATGTCTAATATGGCTCTGCAAACTCAAATATACACATCATAACACATCCTGTATCCCCTGTGTGCAATAAATAAAATAAACTTCTCTTATCTTATCTCTTTTAGGTAAATTCCCTAAAAATTATAAGCAAGCTATCTTTAGCTCATGACAAGCTAGTTGCCAGGCATTAGATGAACTCCTCATTTTCATCATACAGCTAATATCAGCAGACGCCACCTAATGCAAATGCATGAAATGCTCTTGACAAGCATAATTGAGGATTAACACTGGAGAGTTTTGAACAGCTGGAATACAACAAGAGCACACACACAAGACAACACACAGACAAAGGCACAGATAGACTGACACACAGACACAAACGAACAGACAAACATGCACAAACAGACAGACACATAGACTGACACATCGACAGACACACAGACGTATACAGAGGGACACACACGCACAGACAGACACACACAGACAGACACACACAGACACAGACACAAAGAGACACTGACTGACACAAACACACAGACAGACATGCACAGTCAGACCCACAGATATAGACACACACAGACACCCAATAGAGACTGACATAGACACAAACAGACACACACGCATAGGCAGACATGCACACTCAGACAGAAACAGACACACATGCACAGACACACAGTCACATATAGCCAGAGACACGGACACACGGACTACTTTCAGGTAGATATCTTTGTTTTTTCAAAGTGCTATTTACGGGGTCTGTAATACAAACAAAAACAACCCCCCCTCCCCCCACCCTACTCCCCGCACTTAAGCGCAATGGTTTGATTCATGCTTAATTATCCGTGACCGCTTCAAATTTTTTTTTGGAGACCGCAGGAAAACACTTCAAAATCCAACGCTGGGGTAATCATGCCGCTTTAATGTAAAATTAAGAGCTCCGAAGTACATCCCTAAAAGTCAGAAAACAAATGCATAATTGAAATACTTTGACATTTCCCTAAAGTTGCACTTGCCCATGAGAACTATAAAACTGTGGAGAGCTGAACCATTCAGCAGAGACCTGATTTTGGAGGGAAATGGGGCACCCTTTGTGATTAACAAAGACAGGAAGTGTCAGTCTTTACAGGTGGGGCGTGGGGCACGATTGATCAAAACAAGCATGAAGATCCCTCTTACACATTGGAAGCGCCTGCATTTCCCTGGAGGATATGTGCAATTAATTATCATAAAAGATATAAATAGCAGCCCTCATGCTTAATGACTAAGCATGAATGTTGCCAGTAACAGCTGGTTGATCATTTGATTGCTCATTTTGCGATGAAGGCTTTGCACCCACCCACCCCCCAGCGCTGCTGCAGAGCTATGGTCCTCAGCGTCCGTCCCCTGGCCCCACGCTCTGCCCAGGCCTTGTTTACAAGCGTCGCTTGCAACCATCAGGAAAACGTAGGAAGTGTCATCAATCTGTAGGATGTGGGACTGGCGCTGGGTAAACGCGTACTCAGACTTCATGAGGTCATGCATTTCAGATTGTTGACATAGTCACTTTTAGCTGGTGGGTCGCTGAGACGGCGGAATTATGAACCATGCAGGACTCAACTTGCAGCAGTTTATGTTAGAATCATGCTGTGGGACTGATCTTAGGAAATCAAATGAATAAAAACCATGTATAAGCCCAGTTATGAGCAACAGGGCATATTCATCTACATTCTGATCACATAGAACTTACAGGACTGATGCTGTCACTTTGTACATATGAACCATATGGGACAGTAGCAGTGCCCGTAAAAATCAAGCAAAATGTACAGGAAGAATATGTAAAAATGATATAACGTTAATGGCATTGCAGACTGGGACATCCGGGGTCAACTTGATTTTGAACTCCTGACTTTTCTGACACATCCATGCCTAATCACACACTTGATATTGTAACAGTGAAAATTACAATGATTGTAGAATTGTAATGATGGACAGATACGGTCACATCTCATAGCACTCTCAACATATTACTAAATATACACTATATGCCTAAAAGTAAAAGTGGACACTAGCTAGACCAACATCTCAGTCTGAAAGCAAGGAACCTTGCTAGTGGGATTTGGTGCCATTCGGGTTAGGTATTGATGTTGTGTGATCTTGTCCCTTTCTGCAAGGTTGCGTGGTCGGCCACTTCACAACTGAACTTGCTCCCAGATGTTTCCACTCCACAGTCACTTCAGACATATTGACCTTCGCAATAACTTCACTTGTGCCTGACCAAGGCAGCTCTACAAAGGCAGGAATGTGGCAAAGATGGCATCCTACGTTGTTGCCAAGTGGAAAGTCACTCACTTCTTCTGTTCCCACAGCCATTTTGCTGATAATGCTTGTTGAAGATTGTGAGACTGTGTGCAGAATTATACACTTGCGCCAGCAATGGGTCATGACCCGCTCCGAACGATCCTCATGTGTGCCACGCCCACCTCCTTACCTCTCGTTTTCCCTGATGGTTCTCACCTGTCTTGTATTTCCGCACGCCTGTTTTGTATACTTAAGTCTACGTCAGTGTTGGTCCGGCAGACTTAGCATTGACGTTGCCCTAGAGTTGCCATGTGTCCCAAAATAAACCCTGTCTTCCCGGTTTCCTTGCCTGTTTATCTCCACCGCACACAACACAATGGATGTACCTTCCATCCATTTTCCAAACTGCTTATCCTTACTGGGTCGTGGGGGGTCCGGAGCCTATCCCGGAAGCAACGGGCACGAGGCAGGGAACAACCCTGGATGGGGGGCCAGCCCATCGCAAGGCACACTCACACATGCTCACCTACGGGCAACTCCAATCAGCCTCAGCATGTTTTTTGGGGGAAACCGGAGTACCCAGAGGAAACCCCACGATGACAACATGCAAACTCCACACACATGTGACCCAGGCAGAGACTAGAACCCGGGTCCCAGGGGTGTGAGGCAACAGTGCTAACCACTGCTGGGCTGGTCCTCACTTGATGCCCAGAACTGGCCCGCATTTCCACTGGTTTCAGACAAGAATGGAAAACAAATGATACTTGTGTGGAAGTGAGAGCAAAGTAATGAGGTAACCTGTCATCTTGCTCTTTAATATTGTGCGTTATTAATATTGTTGATGAGGCCGAACATTTTGTATATCCCAACCTCACAATAAAAGAGCTGAAGTGTCATGGCAGGCCATAATAAAATGCTTTGCGTTTATCTGTTGTTTATTTGTATAGACACTACAGCTTCTGTAATACTATGCAGGTTTGCTTTCGATAAAAACATCAAGTAGCATTAAAAATTCACAGCAAATTCTCTCAAGACAAAGGTACATATATAATTTTGATTTGTTTTTTGACATTAATTTTATGGAGATGTAACCTAACTAGCGTTAGCCAAAAGAATCCTTTAAATGAAACTTTTACAAGTGCTTTTATTTTTACTGTTGTTAATGTGACAATTAGTTAATTACTGTTTTTGTATTTGGACACAAAAGCCAGATAGATAGATAGATAGATAGATAGATAGATAGATAGATAGATAGATAGATAGATAGATAGATAGATGGATGTGCATGTTATAGGCCTCATACACAGATTTAGATACGGAAATCTTGATTATGATGAAGAAAACGATTAAAATTCATGGGGCTTCTACAAGTAACTAGTTTTCTGATTTGACAATATTTTACCATAGTGTTTAAATTAAAACCCCCATTTGAATAGTATATGTTTATTACTTTGCGTGTTTGTTATAATCTTCATAATGGAATGTGTTTACCACTCATTACCCCTTGTAATTTAGAAATCACATATTATTGATCTACAATAATTTTATTAAAGGTTTCCAGTTCAATTACTGGTTTTAATCTACTTAATTACTCTAAATAGAAACACAATTTCTTCTTGTACAGAGGGTGTGTACATAGAACATGAATGTTTGTGTGATTTTACGTCTAGGCACAAAAGCAGGCTGATCTGGGAAAACTTTTCTCTGCTGTAATTTCTCTGAGTAGATCAGCCAGCAATGCTCAGCCAATCAGATTTTGTCGAGTTCCACTATGCTGCCAGGTGTCCAGCTAGTGGGATGGAAATTGGATAGATACACAAGTAACAAAGTCAGATGTCTTATGTGCACCATACACCTGGGGAAATGGATGCTGGGGCTGTAGATGATAGGCCTAATACTGATGTCTTACACGCACACACATGTACTGTAGGTCCCATATTTTCTCATGCTCCAGGGTATTTGCAGTCACGCATCCCAGATATATGACTACTCTAGGTTTTTTCCATGTGTCTGTTCTCCGGATGTTTACATTTATTTAGTAAACACTTCTGTCCATCACAGAGGATGTCTACCACCCTACCCAGTCTCTATGCCAGGAGATACCAGAGAATCTAAGACAGTTCTACTGTACATGGCCACCTGAACTCTTAACTGCTCAGAGATTTCAACTTTACACTATCGTTGCCATCCACCAGGACATTGTCACTTTGCTGTCACTGTCAAATTCTTTTTATTTAACTTTGAAATGTATTCATTATTACTACACATTTGAACACTACATTGAACTCTACTGCTTCTCCATTGCCCATTCTATACATTCCCTCATGGTCTTGTCCATACATTTCTGAATGGACTAACACTATTTTGCATACCACAGGTTTTTTTTTCCATTTATTTCATAAACAGTAGATTTATTATTCTTGTTCAGCATTGGAAAGTTGAGTGAACAACGATAAATTAAAATATATAAGTCAAATAAAACAAGTTTTCTTTATAACATGGAAAGAGTATGCAACAATGCATGTCTGATATCCTATTAACAGGTCGTGTGGTGTTGGCGCACATTCTAGGCTGTCCTCGTCAGGGTCAGAGACTATGTGTTCCAGTCTTTCCTGTCTTTGTCAAGTGCAGGGGTGACCAATTTTATCCATAATGGCCCGTTGTGTATGCGGGTTTTCTCTGCAACTCCCTAATATGATTACTGATTAGAGGGCTGATTGGCTGAAGAGTCCTCACACCTGGGTTTGAACAGCTGACCTACAGTACAGGTTATCCCAGTTACTTGCATACACACCGGCCCTTTGTGGCTAAGATTGGCCACCCCTGGTGTAGTGGTTCCTTTGCTCCCCATCAGCCATGTGGCTACTTGTTTGACTCCCTCGGTTGTGTGTTTGAATCCTGCCTCCATTTTTGTTCCCTAGCGTTCCATCAGTTTCTCCTAGTTCCTGTGATTTTGTGCTTTTCTGTTTCACTTTCTTGCTTTGTGCATTGTGTTTACTTCTCTTTCTTATTCCCCAATATTATATTCTGTTTTCCTTATTTTTTTTGCCAGTTCCTAGTTTACCTGTTTAATTTCTGATTAATTATTACTTTCATCTGTGGCCTGTTTTCCCTACCCTTGTTAATTCATCTCACCTGCCCCTTGTTAGTCGTGTTCCCTCTTTGTATTTAAGTCCCTGCCTCTGTTTATTTTGTTAGTGGTTTGTTGGTTGTTTGATGCTGGTATTGAATGTCCTGTTATTTTGTAGCCCTGCCCCTTGTTTTTCCTGCCCCATTTGCAGTTAGTCTTTGTTTATCCCTTTTTTCTCTTTTGAGCCCTTGCGGTCCATTTGTTTTTGTAGTGTTCCTCATGTTTTCATCTTGCTAATAAAGCCCTGTTTTCCCTGCAATCTGGAATTGGGTCGTCCAGCTCCTTCCTACCTGCATGTCGTCCTGGTGGGAGGTTATTTCGCGTCAATGGCTGGTGTGACAATGAAGGCTTGACTTGAAGTGAGGCAAAAAAAAAAATAAAAAAACTGCCAAATGGATAAAATGACTGTTCCAATCAGGATACAAAGTATAATGCAAGGAACATTCAGTGTAGGCTAGTTGAGGTTAATGTTAACATCCATTTACACTTACTGCCTGACTGTGTCTTTCTGTTGCTGTTAAATTACTCTATAAACTTGATCAACACTAAATTTGATCCATTTTAGCACCATTTATGTGTCCTGTGCATCACTTTATCTATTCCAAGGATATTAAACAAATTCTGCACTGTGGATAGACTGTGTTTGAGTATTGTAATACTTAATTAGAAAATATTGTGAAGCTTGTAGCATCATATAATATCATAATAATGAGAGTAAAAGTAGTCTTTTCAGTTGGTGCAGAACATGACTGAAGTTCTCTAATGAGTGAGTAGCTGCAGCATTGTGTTTTCCTTAATCTGTTCAATATGAACTTGTAAACAAAGGACGGCTCCATTCCTAATGATCTGTCCCTGCGTGGAAGAGCTATCGCCTGAGGGCCTTGACATTATTGTTATTTTTTTCATAGCACTTGTTAAAGGCTCATCCATCATTTAGCTTTTAGCTGTGTGAATATCAATTACTGTGCTTTACAAGTCTTTATATTGCCTGTTTGCTTATGAATAAAAGATTTCATGGGTAATCGTCTCAGTGGCAGCATTGAAAAAATATATATTCTGATGAAGAATCAGGCATGATGTTGTATGGCGATATCCCATGGCTGAAGCATAGTGCTGGGGCAGTTTCATTTTAATACTAATGCTAAATGGAACTTCAACAACAAATGCTGATCTGTGTGCCACAAGTCGCTGCGTGTAAAAGCAAATCCCATCTAGTAAGGTGTAGCTATACCTGGTGGGGATGACAAAAGTTCAACTGGCGACACATTTTTCGGGTGGTGGGAGAAAGCCCACACAAACACGGGAAGAGCACGCAAATGAGGAGTCAAGGGTTAGAACCAAACATTCAACCTAAGAGGCCTGAGCCCTCGAAAGATGTTCAAACATACATTTCATACCATATATCCAAAAATAGTGATTACCAGATTCAAAATAACAATGCATTCAACATAACAATTGACTAGTCTTGTCATGTCTGTACCTCTGAACTCTAGCTGCTAATCCTGGAAGATGTCTGTAGTCTAACAGTCTCAGACACACTCTTTTGAGGATATCACTGTATATTACAATGTCAGGTCCTGGTAACTTACTGAGCGGCAGCTGGGTGTGCAATCTTTCTGAACATTAAAATGTTGCTGTTTGCAATGTTCCAGTTCTGGGGTTGAACTGGTAGCCAGTATCAACTCTTACTCATCAGAAAGTGATTAATTTAAATATAAGAAAATCACACTTATAAATGAAGTGGCATTCAAGTGAAGGCTAAAACACATACAAACATTCAAATGTATATGTTTGTGGGGACTCCCCATTCATTTCTATCAGCATAACCTTATACTCAGCTATGACAACCTACACTCCTATCCAGCCTTAACCTTAAGCATAAGTAACCAATCTAATTACAAGACTTTTGACAGTGACTTTTGACATGTTTTGTTTTTTGATTGCAGTCACAGATTTCTATACACTACCAGTCAAAAAGTTTTACAGACACTGATATTTTCTACATTTCTATGTTGGTCACTTAACATTTACTTCGAATGCACTCAATACTCTTTGCTAAAAAATTTACAATGTGTTCACCACTGGGCCAGAAAAAGTCATTTCTTTGATTCCTCAAAGTAACCTACCCTAGCAGTGAAAATTCAAGGCATGCATTCTACAAGGGACATTAAATACTGCTCTGTTTCCCATGGTGGAGACAAAAAAAACAGTCTCCATAATGTCAAAATATCAGGTTTTTATTGCATTTTTGGGACAATTGGTCCCCACAATGTAATATATACATTTGGTCCCCACACACATATATACACAAACGCATACAGACACACAAGGGTTTGTAATCATATGTTTGTGGGGACTCCATTCATTTCTATGGGGAAACTTTAATCCAAACATGACAACCTTAACCCCTACTCAGCCCTAACCATAACCATGAGTAACCAAACTAAATACGCAACTTTTTGTTTTTTTTCGCAGACCTGAAAAACGATCCCCAAAATGTCAAAATAACATGTTTTTATTACATTGTGGGGGAAATTAGGTCCACACAATGTAATATAAACATAATCCACACACACACGGACAAACACCCGTAGATTACAATGGTTATACTGGTGACCACACTGCCTCATTTGTACTACTTGAGTGTGGAAACGCTCAACCTGAGTGGCCTGTAAGGTTAATACTGCTCACCTTTTTTGCTCTTTAGTTTTTTTCATTTTGGTGTGCAGTCATTTGTCTGCGGTGATGAAGTGGTGGTGACGCATATTGCTACACACCAGTGTCAATAGCAGTAAAGCATGCTCCTCTCACTCTTTACTTGAGGCTGCGCGGGGCGATATGGGAAGCGAGAGCCTACTTTCCTGGGTTGTTGTCTTGGACCCTCACCTCGCAGCCTGAACTGACCTTCTGGGATAGACAGGATTGAGACGAGGCCCCAGGGTACCATCTGGAGAGCCTGTTCCTGATTTTTTCCCTCAGGCCTGGCCGGGTCAGGTGCTCTCTCTTCTCATCCCACTGCCACTTCTCTTGTCTTCTTGGCAGGTATGTCACCATCACATTCCAGGAACCGCCACTTGGAGACAATGGCCTGAAAGATGTGTCTCAATCGCCTCCCTGCTCCGCGGTTTTGTCTCACTGCTGAGAGGATGTAATATTTCACTGTACTGAGAATGTAATGTTCTTGCGAGATTTCTTGCTACCCATCAGCTTAACCCCCAACACGATGCCAATAAGGCAGCTTCCAGCGATGCAGCATTCAGGTAAAGCCTCTCCTTACTATCCCCGCAGGTCTTCTGAAGCATCACGTTGCCTATAGAGGGTATGCACTGACGTCACGATCCCACACTGCGCCTCAGACAGATTAGGCGGCAAAGCAGGCTGCGACGTGGCTGATTTTAGTCAGAGATACTGCAAAATAAATGATTATCTGCTTAAATTAAAGGCAGTTTGACTCGACCAGTACAACTTCCCAAGCGGCGATCTGATTTTCTTGACGACGTGTTTTGTAGAAACTTTTAAAGTTATCTGGCTAACTGTCTAAACTTGTTTTGTTGAGTAGCCCCTTATACAGAAAACTGGGTTTGTGTTGACTAACAAGCACTATCTATTCCTCCCCCACTTTGGGGAATAGAAGGCTCATCATCATGGATAATTTTGAATAAATGCTGACAAAAGCTTTATAGTTACACACAATATGAATGAATGTTAAGGTGCTAAATATTTTATAGATGAGTAATCAATATAGTATATAACTTTGCGCAACAGCACTATCCAATATTAGATGTGTTTTCATGGCAACCAAGCTGAACAGTAATGCTGCCACTCAGTGTGTATAACCGCAGTGACTCCCGCCTGCCATGACATCACGTGCATATCCTGTACATAGCCATAGGCAGGGCATGTTGGCCTTCAGGTTAATCACGATAGCTAATGAGATGGCTGAGTTAATGATTTAGAGAAGCGCATCGTTGTGTCTCGTTCTTCATTGGTACCTCTATCATGGAAAGTTAGATATGCAACTCCCAAAGTTTGAAAATTCCAACTTTTAACTTCAGCTGTCAATCACCGTGGATATTCAGGGTTGGGGTTTTGAATCTCACCTCGGCTCTGTGTGTGTGAACTTTGCCCTTGTTGTCCCTGTGCTGTGGAAATTGCTCCCACAGTCCAAAGACATGCAGTTAGGCTAACTGGTGTGTCTGAACTGCTCATAGAGTATGTGTGTGTGTGTGTGTGTGTGTATGCGCATTTGTGTGTGTGTGTGTGTGTGTGTGTATGTATGTTTACGCCCTGTGATGGACCACCATCACGTCCTAGATGTACCCCAGATTCATGCCCTCTGTTGCTTGAGATAGGATCTATTTATATTTACATATTTTTCAGACGCTTTTGTCCAAAGTGACATACACGTGAGGTAAATAGCACATCGCAAAATTCATGCTGTCAGGGAGTCAGCCATGCATGAGTGCAGCTAGGCCGAGTTTCCAGTGAATGCGCAGGTACATGTGTACTGCGCTATTGGAGCAGGAGCTACACAACAAATTGTAACAATGCAGGGACCTAATAAGACTATTCAAGGAATATAACTGCAATTTGAGAAGATTTAAGAAATGTAACGAGGGATATGGGTAGTAGGTTCCAGGCTCTCCAGTAACCCTGACCAGGATTCACGGATAGAATATGGGTGGATGAATGGGATAAATAATAATTATTGCAATGCATAAGTCAGGACTGCACTGTAGCATATTAAAGCTGAAACTGCCTGGAGATCCTGCCAGGGTTGGCTTTGGCGGCCTGCTTTGATGTGTGTCATCTCACGGCGATTAAGATTAATCGCTAATTTTCATGCTTACAGCAGCTATCATGCGGATGTCAGGGGCGATTCTCCATGCTGGGTGAGGGGCTCGGCGTGAGGCCAAGTGGCAAAGATTTGTGAGTTGGGGTGGGGGCAAGTATCACATTTTCACTTTATATCATTCAAGTAATTAACTAATTAAGTGCAGTGACTATAGCAGATGTTATGGAAACTCACTCAGCTGAAAATAATATGTGTCCATGTAAAGAAAAAAAAGTTGGAAGGGAGACTCAGGTATGGGGGAAGTGCGAAAGTTTGCTCCATGAAGAGGATTCCTTCTCTGAGCCACCGGCAGGATCTGGATCTCGAAGGAGCTTCTGGATGTCAGTGAAGCCCAAGATTGAAGTTGTCCTTTTCCTGGAAGTGGGGCGAGCTGTAATTGCTGCCAGAGCACGGGGCTGCATTTAAATTGCACCTCCTTTATCGGCTATGCCCAGCCAGAGCTCAGGTACATGTTAGCATTCACGCCACAACCTGGTCTATTTACGAGGTCAATGCTGCAGACAGCCGACGCATGGAGAGGAGGTTTCAGCATGACATTGAAGTAATTAGGGTAAAGCAGGCTGTCTGCATAGCGAGTGGTTATATCTTTTCATCAGTCTCAAATAGTTAGGAATGACCACACTGTGTCCCTGAAGGAGATGACCCTGTCACACTGAGGTGTCAGCTAGGGGTGATCACACCGAGGTGCCAATTTTGCAAGTGAAGATCATATCAGAGTAATGTTCCCCCAAGTGATGATCACATAAAGATGCTGTTCCTGTGAGTGAATATCACATCAGAGTAATGTTCTGCCAAGTGATGATCACAGAAAGATGCTGTTCCTGTGAGTAAAGATCACATCAGAGTAATGTTCCACCAAGTGATGATCACATCAAGATGCTGTTCCTGTGAGTGAAGATCACATCAGAGTAATGTTCAGCCAAGTGATGGTCACATCAAGATGCTGTTCCTGTGAGTGAAGATAAAATCAGATTAATGTTCCGCCAAGTGATGATCGCATCAAGATGCTGTTCCTGTGAGTGAAGATCACATCACAGTAATGTTCCACCAAGTGATGATCACATCAAGTTGCTGTTCCTGTGAGTAAGGATTACATCAAGATGCTATTCCGTGTGAGTGGTGATCACATAAAGGAACTACCTTGAGTGGTGATCACATCAAGATATCGTTCCTCTTAGCGTCATGGTGCCATTCCTGCAAGTAATAACCATAACAAGGTGCCATTTGTATGAGTGATAATCACAACAAGGTTCCATTCCTGTGAGTGATGATCACGTCAAGATACCACTCCAGTGAATGGGGATTACGTCAAGGTGCCATTCCTGAGTGATGATCATGTCTTCCAAGTCAGCAATTATCTGTTTTGCAAACATAAAACATAATGAGTTTCTGTGCAAGACATCCAATAAAAGGAAGTACAGTGTATGAATACCAATATGGCAAATCATTGATTACTGAGGCGGTTGTCATGAATTCCAGTTTCTGCTGACATTTGAACAGGAAACATATAGCATGGAATACTAGCAAACTAATTTTATTGACTGGCTAAGTCTCATTGTAATTGTAATGTAGCAATAGCTATCCAGCTAGAAAGAAAATGTCTTATAACAATAATTATTATTGTACTTTGTAATATGCATGTTAGAAATTGTTTAAATGCAGTCCTGTGCTCAGAGAGACACAGGTGAGAGTGAAGTTTGGAGTCAGTCAGTGTTCACCACCCCAGAGTAGTTACATTTACTCAAGGACCTAATAGTGATGTGATTGATCTGCTGGGAGCAGCAATCAAAACAGCAATTTTTCAGACACAGGAGTCATAACCTCCCATCATGCACGTTTAAGCCAGAAAATGCTTACATCACTTGTCTTTTTCAAAAGCAATGCGTCGTGACTGTACTGTGGAGAACCCCAGTCAACACAGATATCATACATATTGTGTTACTTTGTAGACCTGCAACTAAACATTGTGTATGCACATGTAAGAAAATATTAAGAATCAAAATATGGCTAAATAAAAAAGAAATACAAAGATATTTTGTATTGTTTCTGCATAATCTTCGGTTCCAGAAACACTTTTAACAAAGACATATTACATGAAAATTAATATTTACTACAGGATGCAGTGGAGGTCTCAGATTCACCACTCTGTCGGACCCACTTTCATCTCAGATTCACCCTGCTGTCGGATTCACTTTCATCTCAGATTCACCCCGCTGTCGGACCCACTTTCATCTCAGATTCACCCCCGATGTTGTACTCACTTTCATCTCAGATTCACCCCAATGTTGTACTCACTTTCATCTCAGATTCACCCCGATGTTGTACTCACTTTCATCTCAGATTCACCCCGATGTTGTACTCACTTTCATCTCAGATTCACCCCCGCTGTCGGACTCACTTTCATCTCAGATTCACCCCCGCTGTCGGACTCATCTCATCTCAGATTCACCCCGCTGTCGGGCTCACTTTCATCTCACATTCACCCTGCTGTCGGACTCACTTTCATTTCAGATTCACCCTTTTATTGGACTCGCTCTCATCTCAGATTCACCCA
>JABFDZ020000138.1:26649153-26665511 GCA_019775955.2 Pollimyrus isidori | reverse complement strand
CTCACCTCACATTCACCCCGCTGTCGGACTCACTCTCATCTCAGATTCACCCCGCTGTCAGACGCGCTCTCACCTCAGATTCACTCCACTGTTGGTCTCGCTCTCATCTCAGATTCACCCCGCTGTCGTATTCACTCTCATGTCACATTTACCCCGCTGTCGGACTTGCTGTCATCTCAGATTTACCCCGCTCTCTGACTCATTCTGTCTTTGATTTACCCTGCTCTTGGACTCACTCTCATCTCAGATTCGCCCCACTGTTTGATTTGCTCTCGTCTCAGACTTGCCCCACTGTTGTAATCACTCTTCACTCCCACAAAGAGTAAAGTGGAATCTTTCTCAAAGATCTTTCCCCCAGTAAAAACCTGTGGACTGAGTGAGTTTTAACCTATGGGAGGGAAGACAAATGCAAAAAAAAAGCAGCATAGCAGCCGATTCCTCCTTACTTACAAATCAATGCCTTGACCTCTGCGTATACACAGAACCCAGGCAAAGCATCACTGGCCTTTGACAGGACTTTATTTCTCATGATCAGAGTACCATTCATTTGCTGTTTATGGTTTATGAGGTGAGACATTCATTTGGGATGCAGGACGACATTTGAAACGCAAAGCCCAGCTGATAGCAGCAATAGATAAATGGGTCCACAGATGGATGGTCACATAAATACATCAATCTACAGCAATTTGTTTCCAGCTAATATTGTAAAGTGCCGTTGGTCCGTCCCTCTGGCTGAACTGGCCCAGGCTGGACTACAAAGAGAGCCATCAACCAAGCTGGCAATGCACAATGCACTGCTTCCTGCGGCCGCCACACAGCGGCGCATCCATCATTCACGGCACGCTGATACCAGAAACAAAAACCACATTAATGCCAGCCAAAATGGACTGCTGAAAAATATATTTTTCCAAGGAAAAGCAAGAAAAAAGGAGAAAGAAGACTCAAATAGAATCAAATATAGTGGGAAACTTCTTGCAACTGCACTGCCATCTTTGAGGACATCTTCCTTCTCTGTTTTGCTATATTGTCCATCCTGGTGTCGGTCCATTTTACAGTACTGAATTTCCAGTGCAGGGTTTCAGGGAGCTCAGAGCCTTTTCCCCAGTCGGGATGCCTGTTTGCTGTGTTCCTTCATTATTTATTGTTGGTGAATTACAATGGCACGACTTTTTGTTTCTGATGCTATTGATTGTGCTGTCCTACAGTCTGCCTCTTCCTCCATTTGTTTCCCTTACTTTTTGCTGTTTGCTCTTCCGCACTGTCTGCTTGCTGGCCCTTCCCTCAGTACTGCACTCCACGGGGGTAGGCCTATGTTTTCATAAGCCCCTTGCACCTGTGGGTTCTGTACCCCCAGCGCTGTTGGGTCAGCTCTATCAAGGGCCCTGCAGGGGGCTGCTGCCCAAATTTCGTGGCATGGAGAGTACAGGCAGGGGGGAGATTAAGCCCCCCTCTGAAGGGGCAGGCTCTCCCTGTCTCTGCTCCACCTTGCTGCTCTCTCTCTCTCTCGCTTCTCCATCTGACACTTTGGCCTCTATGTGCTTCAAAGGGAAGTTTTCTCGAAAGGCAAGCGGCCCGCTGCATGAAAGCCCTAGGAGATATTATTATCTGTTTCAAATCTGGAAAGAAGTTCATGTGGTTTGCCTGGTTTACCAGCACAGGTTTGTTTAAAAAAATGGGTGCGGTTTCATGGATACCTCTCCTAAGAAACTTAGAAATGATGCTCATCATTGCATATTAATATTCCAAACACTTGCCCCCCTCAAAAGAATAAATCTTACAATGTTTCACTCTCAGACTTAATACTATTAATACAAAGGACAGTGAGTTGGAGTGTAATGTATATCTGGTCTCTGTATATCAGTCTACCTTCTTGAGCTCTGGAGTTAGCAAGTGCTTCCAATGTTTGCATGGATCTTTTCTTCTCGCAGTCCAAAGCAATGCATTTGAGGTGGCTTGGTGTCTCTAAATTGCTTTGTGACTGTGTGTCATTGTGTGCCTTGTGGTGCCCCAAATCTGGTGTGAGTCCAGCAGTCGGACGAATTGGAGACCAGAGTCAGCCCAAGAGCGGGGTGAATCCAAGATGAGAACGAGTCCAACAGTGGGGCGAATCATATCCAGAACATCCACAGCTTTATGCAAGATTAGGCTGCAAGGTTACTGCAGCTCTTTGCAGAATAAGCAGTTATGACCAATGAATGGATATAATAATATTATTACCATGATGCCTTATCCAATGCAGCTTCCTGGCTAACACTGATGACTTACCAAAAGCTCAATTGCAGGAGCAATGCTGCTTAATTGCTTATCTCATCGAAACAATGAACCTGCCACAGAATGACACATCTCCCCCACCCAGACGGCATTTGAAGCAGCAGGCTTTGAACCGCGTTTTCCACTCCATAACTGCCACGTCAACCGGTGCCCTTTTTTATATACAAGACCATTTTGTAAGCGTGAAGGTTATGTGTAATCACACGCACAGCACGTATTCTCAGAACTTTATGGTTTCATTTGCAGAGACAATTCCAGATTTATTCCATCTTTCAAATTGCAAGCCGTTGTGAAATCCCACGAGCTACAATGAAACAGCTTCGTATTCCCCAGCAAAGTAGCAGGGTATGAGGGAACAAACCCAGAGTCAACTCATAGATTATTATGGTTATAGCTCAGTGGATCATAATTTAATGGCCTTATCACAGGATTAAATCCCTAAACCATATTACCCAGTTCTGCCCACTCGGGAAGAACCAATGTTCTGCCAATGGTGCTGGCTACATGAAATTTTGCATATGAATTCATACATTTCTATTAATGTCTTCTCCAGTCCTGTAGGGGGAGTCTAAATTGCATAGTCACATTTATCATGGTTGGCCTCTGTTACCCACAGCCTGCCATGGATGTGTTGCTACTTGACGAGATCTCTTGCCAATATAACTGTTTCCAGCTGTAGTCAGTGTTTGACAGCTCCTGATCTATGGCTACTGAACTATAATTCCATCCCGGTTTTTGTGTGTCTGTGTTGATTGTTTCATCTGTGCTTACACTGCACTTACTTCTCAGCTGATGTGTTGATTTTCATCCTGAATCTTTAGGCTCAATTGACAGTGGAGAACATTTGCTACAGGCAGAAGATCTAATTTGCTCACAGTATAGCATGATGTACCATGTGTCAGTCATGAAGTCATGAAGTTCAGACAAAGTAGCGAATCTTCATTGCCTGTAATCTCAAGCATGGTTTGCATCGCATAAACCTTACTCAAGGTTACCTTGCCCCCTACTATGGATAAATGATTTTATGGGGCACTGAAGAATGTTTTGAAGATGGTTTTCCAAATTTCTGGCTCCTCTGCCATGGTCTTTGCCCAGTGTCCAATGTTTCAGTTCTGTGAACACATACCTTAGCAATATAGTAATTCATTTTTTAAGCCTGCCATTGCCTGGTCAGCCCAAAGGGGGTGCTCTCCTTTGTGTATGAACATGAGATAACTTTGCTAAGTTTCTCTCTCTTTGGTGTAGCAGTGGTTGCTATGGGGCTGAAGCCCCTTTTAACCCATCTAGTCTGCCTTATCCAGCTGCTGTACATATACCAGTCCTTCTTCTATCTCTTATTCCCTTGTCTGACCATCTGTTTCTCCCGTGGGGCACGTGGAGGCCGCCATTGAGCTGGTTTGTGAGTAATCTATTCCTGAAATCATCCCCGGAGCAAATAAACAGTGTGATTGGCTATTTTAGCTGGGAACCCAGATCTTTAGCTGGATGAGGTCTTCGTATCTTTCATCTTGGGTGGACTAAGTGTCCTTGGTGTGTTAGTAAACTCGCTTCCCCTGCTGCCAGCACAGTGAATAGAATAACATTGTTTCTTTCTGCTATTTTCATTTAATTCATAACTATAAGATCAGTAACCGGATTGTATTAGTAAACTGAGATGATGTGGAGGGACTAGTGAAAGACCCAAAACATTGTTCGGCACTTGGGATTTCTCCAGAAACAAAATGGGTTTCTCTTAGAAAAGCTATGAGATGTAAATAATGAAAAGGGTCACCAAAAGTAACATAAAGACTACAAGATGGAAAAAATCAGGGCAAGAAAAAGTACTGAACAATAGATATATGTAAAAAGAACTTATAGGTCTTTATTTAGCAATCGATTACTGCTTCCTTATTCACCAAAAGCCTTAAATCACTGATGCAAATGCTGTTATTCACAATTGTTTACAACAGTTGTTAGATGCATATAGCTTCCTGTGCTTACTTCAAATGATTTGTATTTTTTGCATGCATAGTGGTGGAGGGCTGTATTTTGCTGAAATCAGTTGGGCCAACATATCCTCACTGGTGTTATTTGACATATAATCCCAACGTCTCTTTGACTCTCTCTGTTTCTAATCTGCTCTTCATTGTTTGGCAAACATGATTTGCCTAATACAAGTAAGATAATTAAAGATAATGACTCTCTCCCCACTAATTCGTTCCACTAATGGAAGCCGCAGCATAGATGGAGGTAGCAGAGAGTATTTCCGTGTCATGCACTGACTTTCTAATCGGAGGAATAACCTTCACCTTTTTTGAGATGAAGTGGGGAGGGGGGGTAGAACAAATAGACAAGAGGAGTTTGTGCACCTCAGTCGCAGGGAGGATAGCACAGGATATCCATCCAAAGGTGGATAGTTCAGATACAGAAAATACAAATCCAGACCAAGAAACAACAAACCAGTTGAGTGCTCTGGGACTGTGACATTTTATGCTCAACTGGTTGGTTGGAACAAAACCTTGGTCTGGATTTTTACTTTCTGGACCTGAACTATTTGGTGCTGCATTCATCTTTTGTAACTGCTTACCCAGTATGGGTTACAAAAAGTCCCAGCCTTTGCTGGGAAGCAGGGGACACTGTGGATCCAAGGTCATCGCAAGGCACATGCTCAAACAGCGCAGGCAATTTAGAAACACCAGTTGACCTAAAACTAACCTAGCTGTTTTTCGACTGCACGAGTAACTAAAGGAAATCTGCATACACTCTGCACACAAACAGCAGAAAGCTGAGATTGAACCCACAGCTCTGGAGATGTGAAGCCAGTCAGGAATAAATAGCTAGTAGGGAAATCAGAAAATTCCTCAAGATATGCTATGGTTTGTTTTCCTTTTGACCCTGGGTGTCATGTGATCCTACAGTAACAGTAAGCCAGAGATTGGGCCAGTGGGTGGTCAAAACAGCTGGGGATGACGGTCAATCTCATTGATAGTCCAAAGTCCCAGCAGCCACAAAATGCCCTTCATCACATTGCCTTGATGCATTCCTTATTCCTTATGTTGCTATTTTAAGATGGTGGGTCCGGGGGATGGGGAGGGGTGGTGGTGAGGGGGGGCATTTGTAGGACATTTATATGTAGGACACATGAATGACTATAAGTGGCACAGTCAGAAAATGGCACATTTCATTAATTCAAATGTATAACTGCAAAACATTTAAGAGCTCTTTATCTAAAAACCTTCCATGATCAATTCACATTGGGAAATATGAAAGAAAACAGCGACTGTCCTACTTTTCCCCAGCCACTGCTGTAGTATTTTCCGTGAAGCCTCAAAGCACATTGAAAGCCAGTTGACAGAAAGCAAATTGCATTAGGATGAAAGGAAGGAAATGCAGGATTTATTTGATTGATGGTAGAGACATGCATTTCTTTCTCCCTATTAGTCAATTCAGGCCAATTTTAGGGTGTCTTTAATGCCACAATTTGTTTTCAAACCTTGTGATAATGAGATCAGCTCAGATTCAATTTCTATTTAAGGGGTCAGCAGACAAAAAAAGAATGCTTAAGGCTTTTGTGTGGGGAACATCCGCCATTGGATCTAATATTTTGAACTAGGAAATGTTATTGTCTTTCAAGACATGCCAAAGACGGCGTAAAATGGGTGAATTTTAAGGACATACCTAAATCATGTAGTATGACCAATCCATTCCTCTTTTCAGTTTGTAGGTAATTGCATTTCTTCAAGAATCACCAAGACCTATGCCTCTTAAATAAATCAGGAGACCTGCTAGTGCATGAAGGCAGGAAGGAAGGATAGCGGCGTGGTTTTGTATTTTTTATGATGTGGTTCCTGAGTGTGTCACATGCCAATTTACATGCTACTCCTCATATTTTAGCTAGCTCTCTTTGGCAACATTGTTGGCCAACACTTAGTACCCCCCGGCATCATCATTATACAAACCTCTGCAGGCTATAAGTTTGCAAAAGCCCTCCCTTCCATCCAGACCTGACTGTCCATCATGCCCTTGGAATCTCTTTCCCTAAAGTTTTTCTTTGCAAAGATAATCGAGAGATGCTGCATTTATTCCAATGACTTCCAAAGGCAGTTGAACAGTCGGCAAATGATTATGCATGTGAAAACAAGGAAATGGAATTCAGGAAAGATAACATTGCAGTAAGAGATTGTGCACCTAGGCAAAAAAAAAAAAAAATCCCAGCCAGGGCTGGAATGAAGTGCCTTGTGTAGAATCTCATATGCACTTCAACACACAGAAACCTGGACGCAGTGCAGTTCATAGAGAGACCTAATAGGCACACAGAAGATGCCATCATCCCCCTTCCACATTACATTGGCATCTGGACAACAGGAGAGCAAAGTATGAGAGGATGCTGCAGTTACATAAATCCACAAACACCATAAATCCCCCAGACTCTTCACAAGCTCATTGATTGGGTACATAAATTTTTGACAAACCCCAGCTAGTACAAGTGTGCCAGAACACCTTGTAGACCCTCACCCTCAATATGTTCTGAGCCCTCTGCTGTACTCCCTATATACCTACTACTGCAGGGCCACATTGCACTGCAGTTTTGTTGTGAAGTCTGCAGATGATGCATCTGTGGCAGCCCAGATCAGCAATAACAACAAACAGGACCTCCAGAGGAGGTGTAGAAGCTGTCAATATGGTGGCAAGATAACAGAATCCTCTTCAATGTAAATAAGACATAGGAGTTGATTGTGGACGTCGGGAGGAAACAACAGAGGACCAACTACTACATGAGGATCAATGGTATTTTAGTGGAAGGGATGGGCAGCTTCAGGTACCTTGGTCTTCATATAGCCAACGACCTGGTCGTTCTTGCACCCTGACTCCTTAGTGAGGAAGCTCCCTTATGACTATATCATGTTAGAGATCTTGGGGACTTCAGGCTGCTGAACTAAGCTCATCCTGGCAGGGAGCATCCACCAACGTCCTCAACAGCCTACTCACCACGCACATGTACATTTGTAAATATGGGTTTATTCTGGGCTTTACCACAACTTCCACTTACTGCCAGTTTTGTGCCATGGATATTAATGATGATTATTTTATATTGTTAATATGTCATATCTTGTATCTTAAACTTCTATCCTCATTTCACAGTCTGGGGCTCGGAAACCATGGATTTCACTGCAGGTTGTACTGCAGAATGATTGTATATATGACAAGTGAAATTTTAAAAATTTGAATGGGGGAGGTCATCACATGGCTGCAGAGAGTCTATTCTGCCACAAGAGGGCCAATGGAAACGTGACAAGGAAAAGATGGATGGTACTATGGATGGGAATGAATTTTGCTTTACGGTAGAAAAAAGTCAAACTTCTCTAGGCTAGCCCCTGGACTGATGATGTGAGCTTTGAGATGTAGCCAGCAGGGAAGAAGGAGAGGTAGAGGTTAGCTTAATTTCAGTGGCAGCAAGGCGACCAATTTCTACCTAAAAGATAACATACATCAAGGATGGTTATCTGAGAGATTAAAACTCCCCTCAGTGCTTTTCAAGATGGCTGAGAATGATGGTTATATGTTTTAAAGATCAACTCAATGAAATCTAGACCCTTCAGTGACAGTGTCACATACTGTAATTAATAATAACCCACAACTGGGACAAATAATTCACACCACTGTAAAACTTTTCATTTAATAGCCTGGTGCTTCAGGTCAACACTCGAGCAGCTTTAGAACATAAATGCATGTACCGAGATTCATGAGCCAAGGAATGAATAAAAACTTTAAAGAAAAAGAGCTTGTGGGCTTTTGGGCTTGTGTCAACACTTTGGAGCTTCAAAAAGCACATATTGTCAAAAATACAAGAAGCTTGCAGGTTAAGGTCCATTTGAGGAGTTTTATTTCAAAACCCAAATTAAGCTGGGAGGATGGGGCAGGGGTACCTTGGAAACAGGGAACTGTGTAACCGGGTTCATGAAAGTCACACAGATATAAAATGGATACACAGTTGGCTTAGCTGATGAAAGTTAGAGGACCAAGGAAGTGTGGACTTGTGTGTTCTCTGTAGAAAGCCACCATTCTGGCTGCTCCGGTGCTGCAGTGCATGGTCTCACTGCTGGTCACCATGGTGATGTTGTCAATGAGTAGCTCACCACAGTCATACTTCAACTGCCAACCATACTTCTTGTTGAAAGGTTTGTAAATTCACTGACAAGGTGATTCTGTGCATATTCAGCCCATTACTCGTGTTTGTCAGTACGGCAATAAGTGAGGAGAAACTGCAATTTTCTGGTTGACGTGTTCAGTTTGACTGTTAGACCGGGAATACAAACTGGACACCTTAACACCCAACTGAAGCTTCTCAGAAAAGGCATTCCAGATCTGAAAGGTAGCTTGAGGGCCTCAGAAAATGAATTAACAGGTACCGGAATGTCTATTGACATTAGGTTCCATAACAATGCCAATGCCAGTAGGTCAACCAGGTCCAGTTAGACAATATAAAGGCTTCAAGGAAACCTGAAGGTAATTGACAAGTTTTTTTATGTGTTATGAAGGCCATCAGAATATGTTCTTAGTGAGATACAGACACCTGGGTGCCCTGTTGGCCCATGGATTAGAAGCAACAGCATGTTATAGGGGAGGGCGGGGGATACTCTGACTAGGATGCTGGTCCACCAGGTAACATAAAACCTGTTGGCCATATTGCACAGACACAGCAATCCAGATCAATTCTGCGCCCTTACACTGTGGGAGGAAACTAGGGAGCCCGGGATGATTTTCTGTAACTTCTTGCCCTATTAAGGTTGGCGGGGGATGCAGAGCCAATCTCAGAGGCTACAGGCGCAAGACAGGGCACAGCCCAGGATGGGGTGCCAACCTCACACACCTATAAGCAATTTTGTAACTCCAACTCACCTTAGTTTTCATGTGGCAAACAGGATTACCCAGAGGAAACCCCATAACAACATGGAACATGCAAATTCCATACATAGGGAGAGGCAACAGCGCCAACAGCCGTGCAGCTCCCATCACCAACTCATCTATCAAAATGTCTGTCCAATGCAGGGTGAATGCACTTGGAGCATATCCCAGGAAGAACAGGGCACAAGGCAGGGCTCATCCTGTATGGGACGCCTTCCCAAGGTAGATTTTGCATGTAATTATAAAACTTTTAAAGAAATAATATCTACATCAGCTACCTCGAAGTTGGTGTCTCTCACCATGTGAGAGTAACTGAGCTTCCACAATTTGTCAGAGGGGTAGGATATTTCAGTATATACAGTGATGACCGTAAAAAAATATGTGATGACCTCATCCTTTCTTGACAAATCAGACCACTGCTTGCTTTACTCATCAAATGTTGCTGCTTGAATCATTGATCGATATGATGAAGGTTGGTTTTTCTCTTATGTTCTAGTGCTCTCCTTTAAGACTTTAAGGGTTCGGCACTGTATCTGTCCCCCTGCTGACTTCTGCACGCGTTGAAGGAGGCAGAGAAGCATAGTAGAATCTTTTAAATGCGTGGGACTCTGACATCAAGGCATTTACTGACAGAGCAGAGACAATCCCTGGAACTCAGATTAAGCAAATATTTTTCTTAACATCAATCCCTACCTTCTACTCTCTAATTCCATCTTAAAAATCGGGGAATCTGAGACATTAAAACAGGACATAATGTTGTATCACTTCCCCAGTGTTCTTTATAAACCTTTTTTTGGTTTTAAGCGGCGAAGCGTTGGTGGCATTTCTAAGAATGTATTCAGGCTACTCTCCTCCTGTGAAGTATTCATTTTCCCCTCTTTATATACTAAACACTACCAGGTATTAAGACCTTTAATGACTTCCTTCCATTTACAACATCAGCCATGTTAAAGCAGAGGAATAATTTGTTACATTTTTTGTAAAATAAGGCATAGCAAGTGGCATGATAACAAACCTGCTAGTGTCAAAATGTCTGCACTATAAATAAACAGAGTGGACTGTATGGCAGTCTATCACAGGGCACTGGGGAGGGGTCACCCTGGAAAGGATGCCATCCATCGTGGGACACGAGGCAGGGGACACCCTGGGCAGGATGGTGTCCATCACGAGGCATAAGGCAGGGGACACATTGGACATAATACCAGTCCATCACATACAATCATACTCAAGCATCAATTAGCCTACATGTGTTGGGACTGTAATCTAAAAAGTCTTCTTAATGACGCCAATCTCAGGTAAATAACAGCATACCGATAAACACAAAAGGCTTTTCATGTTTCAAGTTAAGATGCTGATATTGTGTTGAATTTTAGGTCCTGGGGATAATTCATTTTTCCTTCAGGATTTCTTATGCATGATGTACAAACTACTACAATAATATAAAAACTGCATATTTCATCTTCTCTTTCAAAGGCAAGCTTTTCTGAAGCCTTATTGGCTACTTAATAGCATATACTCTAAATTACAGATATGCTAACAGCCATTTGGTCACAGATTTTATAAGACAAGCAACAAAAAATTGGCGACAAAGTCCTTTTTACATTATACTGTAAGTTGCACAACACGGTCTGCAAGCACATGAATATTTATGATAGTATGAAAGCCGAAAATGCTGCAATATATATACAAATCAGAAAAACTATTCCAGTTGAATAACCAATCAAATAACTTAATAAAATCCCTTTCCAACATGTTCAAGAGCATGTTTTGTAGACCCACAACAAACAAGGGAAATCTGTCTGTCTGAATACATATGAAAAAACACTTACAAAAATACAAACATTTGTAAATATTTAGCCCTTGTCCAGCTTGGTGTAAAGCAGCGCAGTGGGTCAGAGGGCAGCCTTAAGCCTTATGCCTCCTGGATTGTGGGTTGGTTCAGGGTTTCAACAGGCATGGAGCCAGTCCTCAGAAACAGGGGGCACCTTGGATAGTGATGTCCCAGGCTACAGCTCTGGACAGGAGTTTGATGCGGAATCCCCTACTCACAGACAGACTGAACCACGCTTTGAAATATACATGAAGCCGTTCTGAAAGCCCCTATCACAGGCCATAGCACCTACAGCGATGGCTGAGAAGGAAAGTGTCAAGAAGACGGTACCAGCGGATCTGGCCTGACTGTTTTCAAAACGGGAGCGATCACAAGAGGGACCCGGCAGACTGCACCATCTTCACAATACAGTGTCGGTGCCAGCAGCTTATGAGAAACGCGAACCTGCCTCTATCGCATCTGGACACGCCCACACAACACAGCAGGCACTCCTGCTACTGATGCATGATGGGAATGCACCCAATTCTATTCCCAGCCTGTCCTGAATTATACAGAGTGTACAGTGTTACTAAGCTCATCTTCAGGCACTTCATGAATTTCCTATATTGGGTATTTTCTCCAACACTTTGAGTTAGCAGTCATTGGCTTCTTTGCCTGGCATTCTCAAGAATCCCCGAAAAGGTTTATTTTATGCTAGAGAGTGACCTTTTCTAAACAGAGAATCACTCTGCTGGCTTGAAAATGAGCTGATGTGTAGATAAGTTGGAGTCAGCGGGCTCTGTTCTCTCTCATAACCCCCAGGGGATTCCACACCCTGTTTGCTCCCTGAAACAGAAATCTAGTGGGAATTCTAATAAGGAACCGGAGCCTCATCGACACGGCTGATTTGCTGTGTTGCTTCTTCCATTTAGCTCTCTCTTTGGCCCGACTTCATTATTATTACCATGATTATTTTGTCGGCCTGGTAGACACTTGCATCCAAAACGGATTCACAGTTTTATTTTCAGCCACAAACTTCTGAATTCTATGCCAGTTTGCTTCTGTAATGTGCTGCAATATGTAACAATATAATATTAATAGAAAAAAATTACAGAAGCATGAAAAAATGTTCAAGGACATTGAATAATGACAAACATTTCGGTCAGTTTTAATAAACACAATATTGCAAATATTTGTACGTATAATTTGTGTTTGTATTAAATGAAGGTCAAGGTAATGAAAGACAACAGAGAAGTCCATCTAAGACTCAAATCACCATTTGATTTAATCACTTTTTGAATCATTTCTAATGGTTTTGAGTAGGAATATGAAGCATCTCAGTGGGCAAATAATAGTCAATACTCTGATTTATAATCTAATATAAGCTCATTTTTAGCAGCTAATTTATTCACTATTCTGGGGGTTGTGTAGCTCAACAAGTGCACACCCTGCTCTAATAACACAAAGGTTGTAAATTAAAATCTCAGGAAATGTCTAAATTTCCCTTGGGATCCACAAACTATGCAAATTCCTTAGTTTCCAAATATGACTTTTTACTCTCCTTTGAGACACACATATGTACAGATGAGAAAGCTGGGAGTCAGTGCACGGGCTCTTTATCCAGTGTCCCTGGAATTTTTTCCGAGTTTGAAGTCCTTGCTTCAGGGCCCAACAGTGACACAGCTACAGTCCCCATGCAGGGTATGGACCAGCAACCTCCCGGTCCCAGGCACAGAGTCGAAACCCACGGAACCACACACCGGCCCGCGGCGTCTTTGCACTTGAAATGCAAGCTAACATTAAGGGTGTCCAGTTGCCATTGTTTTGGTTATTTCCCAGAATGCAACACCAGGAAAAATAAGTCTACCACTGCCAAGCATATGTTCAGGCGCCCTGCAGCAGCCAAACTGACTGTACAAAGTGAATAATGGAGTGAAGCAGGAGACTTTCCTCTCCTTGTGACTCCTCTCCTGTTACTGTTGCTCTTCCTCCTTCTGCTCAAAGCAAGAATTTCCACCGCTGCTCCTGTCTTAACATTCTCTGGTTCGTCAGCTCCTTCACTCCCCAGCTTAATGTCTGACTCATTCTCTCAATGACTTTCCCATATATGTTACAAAGAAATACTAATTACAAAATAACACACACATCCCTATAGGTATCACATGTTGATTTTACCTGTTGTTGACAAACAAAAAATCGTAAAGGACATTAAAAGTGCTGAATAGAAGAGTCGCAAGAAGACCTTAAGTAGGTCAAAGGTCAGCATCATTCTTGTCTGGGGGTTATACACCAATGGATATTATTATGCCGGCCTAGAATGAGTTTTGGGAGGAATCTGTGGCAGTTAAGAGAGGAATAAACTTGCCAAAGACTAGTTCAGGACTCTCTGAAGAACTTCACTTATGTTATATGTGTTTATCTTGGAGCTGTTGTTTTGTTTAAGAAAAAAAATTGGAGTGTGTGAGCTTTTATAGAGATTGCATGAAATACTCAAGTATTGAGCTAAAATTCATTCATAAACAAAACAAATTGTTTATTAAAAACCAATATGCAAAGCTACTTTGCGAAGTAATGATATTGTGCTCTACCTACCGCGTGAGCAAAATCTTACATGCAAATTATGAGAAATACATGCATTTCAAAAGCATTATGCTTGTTATTATGGTACCTGTTGACAAAGCAGAGATTTTTTTTAAAGGCCTGAGTCATTTTTGCCTCCATGGCACCTGCTGCCTTGTGCAGCAGGAACTGCAGTGCATCTTTCCCACATAAACACTTACAGTATTTTTGCATAATGTAATATTAGGTAGCTTAATAAATTAATGATTGTTAAAGGGGAATTACACAAAATACAATGTGGACTATTTCTCAGTCGCTCACACTTGGTGAGCCATTAATGTAAATGTAACATTTTAATGCATTCATGCCATCAAAGATAAATAAAAAGCCAACATAATTTGTACAAAAGAGGCTGCATTTTCTCAGTATCTACAATGCTCCCCCCAGAAATATTCAGTGACATTTCATACCTGTTTACATGCCAAAAACCTTGAAAATATGGCTTTGTAAATGCGGCACTTAGAGACCTGGAATCTCTAACATAAAACAACCCTTTTAATGAAAGGTCACAGTCTGTGACAGTATGTGGACCCATACATCATCTGTATGTTTATAATGCACCATAATTGCCTTTTAAATATTTACTCAATTAAGCCACGTATACACAGTCTAACCTGAAGGTCACGTAATGCCATTTTAAACGGGTGCCAAACCACCTGAATCACATTCTCGTTCTGTTCAGCCACTGACATACGTAATTGAAATAGTCTCCAGATTGTAAAACGACTAAAATAATTCTGTCCTGTTTCTGTGTTCTTCCTGTTTTCTTTCCCAGACAAACTCACTTGTTTTTCTTTGCCTTCATGTCATCACCTTATCCCTCTTCTGTTTTCCAGTCTATTGGCTCCTTTGCTTCCCACAGATAAACGTCCGAATCTCCCTCCCAGCAGCCGCTCCGGTTGTCGGAACTTTGGGAAGGATCAAAGCCGGTATTCGAAATGCAGGCGGTGAAGGGAGTGGGCTGTCTGATCGTTGACATAAAGAGCATTCCCCATGAACAGTTTCTGGGGCTGCAAGGCAGATTGGTGCGGGTTCATTTATGCACCCCATAGCTCCTGGGATCGGACCCCTGCGAGTCTGCCTAGGAGAAGCGGATATAGGAAGTGGATGCTTGGAGAAATACAGGTAAATTCTTTCACATATCCCATCATGCACTTCTTTGGTATTTTCAAATGGAACAGTTTAGGGGTTTAAGGGTCTTCCTTGATGGCCCAGTGGTGATGCAACTACTTCACTGACAATGGGATTCAAACCAGCATCCTTCCACTCACTGACAGAGTCCGACACCTCCAAACCACTCATGGAAAGCTCCCAGTGATGGTGGGATTGAAACCCACACCTCCACTGAGCCTGGGGCATCCCTCCCATTCATCTAGTGAAATACATCGTGCAGCGATGATTCCCTTTCACAATCACCTGCAGCTGTCCAAGTAATAGTCAGAAAGCGCGTCATTGCTTGGATTAAATAAGAGTTCTGTCGGACAACCTAAGCTACCCATTGCCCCCCTCCAGGCAAGACTGCCTGTCCCATCTCCATCACTACAGCGTGACATGGAGACGCAGGATGCCAGGGGGGTGCGGGGTCTGTGACAGACATGTTGTCCTCCACTGCATTAGAAAATGAAGATGGAGGACCCTGGCTGAGAAAGCAGAGACAGCATCCCATCACAGAGCCGTCCAGAAGCCAGGGTGGAAAGACGCAGATTTCCTGAGGCATGGTGGCATCTGTCGCTGGATCAGGCAAGGAGCCCCCCCCGGACAATATGCCTTATTTACAATAGAAATGATGCCTTGACACCCCAGTGCCGCCTTATTGAGAAGCCTGATTAAACTGCCAGCAATGGGCATTAATTGGCTGGTCATAGGTCACAGAGGGCATGACAATTGCTATCAAACATCCACAGCGCTCCCAACAGCACCGGAGCAGATATCACCCTCTGCCCTTCACATTATCTAGTTGTCTTATCAGACTATTGCAATCGCTCATTAATCATTCAATCATTTGCTAAGCTTGAATATTTATAGAGAGCTTACAATTATTTACTGTTTTGCAGACTTATGGATCCCAATGATGAATAAAGATGCATGTTTTATGCATTTAGGGAGAAACAGCCATTTTAACACTTGAACTTGACATTCTGAAGACCTGTAATCTTTTTGCAATCTGTTAAATGCCCTAATTACTATGCTACTTGCTGCCAGATTTAGATAATGATTTTTTTTAAATAGGTTTTTGTCAATTGCAAACAGTAGGGGTTGACAGGCTGAATCATTTTTAGGTCACAATCACATCTGTGTGTGTGTGTGTGTGTGTGTGTGGGAGGGATGGGGGGAGGAGGTGCCCAGCACTCTTCTGATAGACTTTACTGCTGGCCAGTGAAGGTATAAACTCCACCCCAACCATAACAGTCCTTCTCCTGACATTCAGGGGGTGCGGGGGCATTAATGTTCCTGAATAGGATTATTTTTAAGTCAAATATTAGCTGGCTTAAAACTACGCGTGAAAAATAAAAGCCAGGCTAGTGTTTCAGGACGCTGTATGGGCTGAGAAACTGCCACGACCGCACAGGGAAAATGTACCAAGGCCTTGCATTGTGCTCACTGTAGTCTGAACAGTCCTTGGAAGAGAGAGATGGGAAATGAAGTAGACCGCCCCCCATCCCCCAGTGTGGCACTGAACCGTGGCTGTTGCATTTTGTTTGGCGACGGTAGCAATTAAGGGCGACCCATGGGGGGGGGGGGGGGGGGGGGGGGGAGGCCGGGGACCCCGGGC
>JABFDZ020000138.1:26624856-26635372 GCA_019775955.2 Pollimyrus isidori | reverse complement strand
ACACCTGCTATCTTATGTACACCCGCTGTCTTATTTATACCCACTGTCTTATGTACACCCCTTGTCTTATGTACACCTGCTTTCTTATGTACACCTGCTATCTTATGTACACCCACTGTCTTATTTATACCCACTGTCTTATGTACACCCCTTGTCTTATGTACACCCCTTGTCTTATGTACACCTGCTTTCTTATGTACACCCTCTGTCTTATGTACGCCCATTTTCTTACGTACACCCGCTGTCTTATATACACCCTCTGTCTTATGTACACCCACTTTCTTATATACACCCTCTTTCTTATGTACACCCGCTTTCTTATTTACACCTGCTTTCTTATGTATACCCGCTGTCTTATGTACACCCTCTGTCTTATGTACACAGCCTGGTCATCCAAAGAACAAATCCTCTGGCTGCATTAATACATGCATCATGCAGGCAGGGTGAAGAGGTTGGTACACCATATGGATAAAGATTAGAGCAGTCGAGGCATGTAATCTGAATTTTTTAAAACAAACCATATTTTTAAATTTTTATGACCCCTCTGTCCACCTCCCCCTGGTCATTTTAGCATCCTGTGGAATTTTTGTGTGACACAAACCAGCCCACTGACATCACAATGTTGGGGTGATTTTACAGGTGGTGAGATTATTTGTGCCCGACATCTCAGAAAGAGGCCCCCTCCTGGAATTTTCATGTACTACAGTGTCTAGAGGTTACAGTGCATAGTGGAATAAATAAAAAACACCCCGTCGGGACATTTTGGTGGCTGAAAACACCTCGTTAATCACAGAGATCAGAGGAGAATATCCAGACTCATTAAAGCAAACAGGAAGGCCAGAGTGCAAAGATTACAGCTGAGTACGGCAATGGCGTGCAGAAAGGCTTCCCTCGATGCAGAACTCATCAACCTTGAAGTGGTTCAGTAAACCAATAGGGATCCTGCCTGGTACTAGATAACTAATCAGGGGTGCAGTTCCGAAAGTTTCATAACACTAAGTAGCTCGTTATTCAGCACATAAGATCAATCAGTAATCAGCGAGTGTTTTCCAAATCCTTTCGTAACTAATGTAGTTCATGATCTTGCTTGTAGGGTTATGTTCTAGATTGTTCTTTATTTGAACCTTTGCCGGCAGTCTTGTCACAGAGACAAAAAGATTGCCCAAAATAGATCACAAAAACAAACTGTTTCTTTTTGCACAATATAGTAATGATGCTGAAGAAGATAGGATAAGGGTAAACTTTGCAATGTAAAAATATAACAGGCTATACATTAATGCACCGGTATGTCATCTGAGTGCATACCAGGGTCATGCACCATTCCGAAGTGCATTGAGAATGACCTTTCAATTGAAATTCAGTTCATCAAATTGGTTGAAAATATGGTGCAGTTTGGGATGTGAATATGAGGCAGTAGAATTAAAATAGAATTGATGTCTTATAAATTCATATACATAGTGTAGGGGCAGCTGTAACAATGCAACTTATTTCAATATGGATTACATGCCATGTTAACACCTGGCTGAAAAGAAAATACAATACATGGGTTAGTGATGCAGACATTTAAAAAATAATTGAAAACCAGCACAAAAAGCATAAAAACTCAGGACTTTGCTGCCAAGTCATTAAGATGTTTACAGCCTAATGCTACTTGACGACTAACTTCCATGGGTATTATTAGTCTCTCTTAGCTTGTTAGGCTGTCATGAATATTTCACTGGTCTGGCATTTTTTCACCACAGATATTTCGATAAATGATGCAGGTCATCCAAATCAGTCTGTGGAGATTTTCACAAGCATCGATACTGGTGGAGCAGCGGTGGCACATGTTTCAGACCAGCTTTAAGTGTCCAGGCTGATGTCAGACCTAAAGTCATGAACATGACCCAAATGTTGGTACTGGTCACTGGTGTGCTGGGGGCCAGCACAAGACAGATCCTTGCTGAGAGGAGGAGGGTCAGGCAATACCAGCCCCGATGTGCCAAACCCAGAGGGGCAACATGTTTGTTGGTGCTCTCCTTAATATGGAGCCCCACTATTCAACAGTGATAGGGGGGCAGGGGAAATGCCGGAGTCCCAGATGTCTGCAAGAGAATGACTTAAGACTTTGGAGTTTGTAATGTAAAACATCAAGGCGAAAAGGCAGGTTTCCATGAATCTCTGACATCTGTCTCCGATGCTCTGAAGTGCCTTGTGTTACATTTGCTGTCTCTGATTCTCAGAGGTGCTACGCTTCTCTGCCACTATTCTCCCCCGGTGTGTAATTTCATTTCTTAAGGCTTGAGTTGAATGGGATTTAGAATGTTTGTTCCATAATATGAATAGAATTAACTCTAGTAAAAATACCTGAATGTTCTCCCATTGGTCGAAGGTGGGGTGTCAGATAAGAAATCTAAGAATACCATGGGATCACACTTTGATACAGAACACCAGTGCAGGAAATTAGTACATTTCTTGCCTCGATCCATACATATGACAGCTGAATGAAGAGGTAAACATGAAGGACTTGGTGAGCAAAAAGGCAATGACGTCTCCATTCATGCTAGATAAAGTTGAGCCTGTATAAATTGGTTTTTGTTATATATTATATGAAATATGCATCTAAGCTTGACTGATGGTTTATGAAAGCCTTACATGTGCAATTTCATAAAATGCATAATTACATTCATAAGCACATTCTGGGCATGGATACTAAAACATTATGTTATAAATGTTCTATTTTTCACGCCACTTTTTATTTTTCTGATTTTCAATCTGGGCTAATATTTATTGTCAAACTGAAGTTGAACCTGCCGAGTGGTGTTTGGCCACATGCACATGAGTCAGTGTGACATTACATAAACAGAACATTAATCTAGGACACATTCTTCAAGTTGGACGCGGATCAGTGGCAGGCAGCAATCTCATTCGTGAGACCTGCTCGTGCCTGAGTTTGCTCAGTCTTCACCAGGTCACTGCTAGACAGCCACTGTCTAATTTGTAAGTTGGCCTGTACGTTTCAAGTCAATGGTCTTCTAGAAATTGAATTTCCATCCCCGTCTCCCTCAGCCTAAAGCACATTCAACCCACATATTTGAAGATTTCACACTTTAAAGTTGCAGTTCCTGAAGTCACTACTCTTTCTGAACAGCTGTTGACTCTGACGAGTTTGTTCATTCGTAATCACAGAGCTCTTCCAGTCGTACTGTTGGTCTCTAAATGGCCTGGCAAAGTGCTTCTGACCAGTTTCTGGAGGATGGCCTTGTTCTCAGCAGACTCTGGGAAGTGTAGCCGACCTTCCCTTTCTTGGCTATTGCATCTTCGGGATGTTTGTGATGCTTACTTCTTGTTTCGCGGTTCTCAGCCATTCCAAAATGTTATCACATATTTGTTCTAAAGCCTTGCAGAAGTATCTCCTCTGATGTGCAACATATTTAATAGATATAAAGAAAAAAAAGTATATGCATCATAAACTGCATCATACTGTAAACTGCATCATGACTATAAACTATAAAAATAAATACAAGATGTCCAGAAAAGTACCTAAAGATACTATATTATGTGAGCAGTTTTAATGTAAAATACTGCTGAGGAATATCAAATTGCATAAGAAAAAGATTGGTTATTACTTTGCCAGTGTTCAACCGTGCACTTCAAGCAGCCATCAGCCAGATGTAAAAATGGCATGCATATTTCCATCAGATCACAGATTATTCAGATTTGACATAATACCAGCAGTAGGTCCAACAGAGTGTCGAATGAATGAGGGGGAAAATGAATTGTAAGGGGTGAAAGTTAACTTGGAAATCAAATTTTAAATTTGCAGAGGTACCCCCATCGCCCTTTGGGAGATGAATAGCTTTGTCTGGAACAGAGAGGGCTTTCACGCCACTGGCCCTGACACTGTTTATGAGTCTGTTTGAGGGAGCCCTCGGCATTGTGGCATCATTATGGAGAAATGGCAGCATCATCAGAAGCTCACTGAGACTGATGTGTCCTGTGCTCCACTCTCATTGCACTTCTCTGACCTTTAATGTCCCAAAGTTTTTTTTTTTAAAGCCACACAACTTCTTACTTTATGTTTTTTGTTCCTGGAGAAACAAACCAATACAAAGGAACAATAAATATATTTGGTGTTCTTTTTTAAAAAAAAATGTTGCTAGATGTGTATCCAGGTAAGATGTGACAAAGTTTTCTTGTACATTTTCCTTCTTTTGTGCTACATGTGTCATTTTTATCTTGAGGCCCTTGAATTGCTTCCAAATATTTTGCACCTGTAGGAACGGGGACCTCAGCCACACCCCCGCTTCTTTGTGGTTTCCCTCTACTTTAAAGCAGTCACCTATAAAGCATTTTAGATACCTTCATAATGCATTATAATTGTTAGCATAACCCATTATAATGCATTATGAATGCATTTATAGTGCATTATCACTTCACAGAGCATTCATTATGCATTATAAAGGTGACTATAATGTAATAAATAAAATATAATAAATAGTTACAACCATGTTTATAATACTTTATGAATGTATTATAACATATTATTAAGGTGTCTATAATTCATTATACATAGGTACTTTAAGTACAGTGGTACCAAATGTGTTACAGTGACATGGTCTCTCTCAGGCGCTTAAAGCATGTCATCATCTCTGTGACTGTGTGCCGTGGGAACTGCACTCCCATTCAGGGTGTCCCCTGCACTGGGTCTCTGTACATGGAGATCCAGGATTGCATCCTTACATTGTGTAAGTGGTTATGGAAAGTGGATGGAAAAACATTTTTAAATTTTATGGGACACAAATGAACACTTTCATTTCATACAACCGTGAAAACAATAAACACAGTGTTGACTCCCACTAAATATAAACCTTCAAACTGTGCCAAGTACATTACGTCAAAAACTAAACATCTATTAATGTTACCAGCTGAACAACCAAAAAATTTAACAGCAATGGGCCTCATTCACTAACCATTCTTAGGAATTTGTTCTAAAACCCCATGTACAGTTTTTTTACAAAGATTCTGACATTCCCTAATGTTTTCTTATCTGAATTTGTTCTTACCTAAGAACAGAATCTATGTGCACTCAAGACCATTCGTACGTACATTTGAGTAATTATAGATTGCTCAAAATAATTGGTTATAGCAGTTTTGTTCAGTCTACAGTTCATAAAATGGTACTATTTTAATAATTTATAAAAGTAAAATATTAAAAAATAATTTTTAAGTGTAAAAATATTTTCATGGTAGTAACGGCGATCATGCAGATTATAAATAGGTCCCAGTACGTGGGATTTAAGAACAAATTTGTTCCTAAGAACGGTTGGTGAATGAGGCCCAATGAACCCATTTCTTTTGTTTTCAAAGCATTGAAAAGATCATCAAATTGGAGGAACTTACTGTTTGACGCATGGCAGAACCACAACACTGTCACGGTGTCCATTTTAAGCTGAAACCACTAAAAATACCAAAACTCATTAGATGTGAAAACCCATCTTCTCCCCAAATTGAATTTGTAACAATGATTTCATTTTATAGTTTTTAAGTTTCATTAACATTTCACGAACTTTTGTTAATTCCACCACTCTAACCACCAGGAGATTAGTTTTAAGAGGAAAGACATTACATTTCAATGGTCAGTTTATTTGTGATTTAGCCGCTTTTCAAGTCCAAGGTGCTGCTCCTCCCAGGCAGGTCAGCGCACAGGACACGAGGCCGGGAGGGGGTGGGCGCGCCAGTCCATCGCAGGGCGCAAACTCTGATACTGATGATGAGAAATTATAAGATGATACCTCACCTGTTTCTGAGCTGCAGGAGGAAACTTGCCCTTATCCTGCACACATACAGAGGCTGGGGATGTGGTGTCACGTGTACCTCTTTGTAATCACACGCTTTCACTGACACGCATATGGTGGCTTATTGAAGTGAGAAAACGCTCGATCTCGTCCGCAAATGGGGGTGGTGTGTGGCCAAATGTGGCGCCTCCGTCGGTCATCCCTCTTGTTGGCCCAGAGTCCCGCTCTCATGAGTCACGCAGGTGAGACAGCTAGCGGCTCAAGACGAGGCAAACCCTTGGGCAGGCAGCGCAGGCGGTGGACAGCTTCCCAGGGGCGGAGGAGCTATCAGGGGGCTGGTCGGCACGCCGCAGATAGGCCAGCTGTCAGGGCAGCGGCATGTTATCCGCAAAGCTGCACACTTGACAGGAGCCCGTTTGAAATTCAAATGGTTCTGATTGAACCGCCCTTCAGAGTGAGAGCCCGGCAGAAGGCGGGATATTAAAGCAGACAGGTACGGTTAAGACACGCGTATGCGCAAGCTTGCTCCTTCCACCCCTGTTTCCCTCTCTCTCTCTCTTTCTCTCTCTCTTTCACACCCACATGTGCTCAATCTATATCCCATTCAATCACTCTCCAATTTCACTGCATAAATTACTCCTCCGAAGTGGGCTCCTGTCTAATCGTGGACAAACAGGAGTGGTTACAGTTGGAGGGATTAATTGCATACAAAGTAGGATATTAAGATAATTTCCCCCAAAATAACCACAGGCTCTTGAAAGAGAACGGAAATGGTTTGGTGTAGGACACAGGCACAACAGAGTCATCTGCTGATAAGCATTGTTCTGCCATTGCTGTGTTGTCATGGGCCTCCGGCAATCGCTCTTCATTGTGGTCCCCATTGAGCATTGTGTTAACAGACCTCTGGTTCAAAATGTTCACTCATTCAGTCAGATGCTATTTATGGTTTCACCCATCACCGTGGATTTATTAAATCCTATGTAATCACAAGTACTTGATTTCTTGTGAGAAATAAAAATACAACACCAATATAGAACAGCACTCCTCAGCCATCAGAAATCACATCAGTCATAGTTCCTTGTAGGAGCAAGCAGTACAAGCCGTCCACAAATAAAATTAAGGCTGACTTGGTACCGTCTTCTACATGTTGGCCATTTGAAGCATTCTTAGGCAGAGCAAGAAGTTGATGTGGCAGTGATGTGGCAGTAAGGGCCCGAGCTGTGTTTGTATGAAGTTGTAGCATTTGGTCCAGGGTGTACCATGCTCTTGGCCCATATACTGCCCTCCTAACTTTGCACTAGACAAGTACAGTGGATGGAAGGTCTCATATGATCAGGGTCAAACAGTTTAAAAGACCCATTAAGTTTAAGCCGGCATGCACTGATTACAGTGTGTAAGGAGCATGCAATGATTAGAGTGTGCAAGGAGCATGCAGTGATTACAGTGTGTAAGGAACATGCACTGATTACAGTGTGTATGGAGTATGCACTGATTACAGTGTGTAAAGATCAGGCACCGATTACAGTGTGTAAGGAGCATGCACTGATTACAGTGTGTAAGGAGCATGCACTGATTACAGTGTGTAAAGATCAGGCACCGATTACAGTGTGTAAGGAGCATGCAGTGATTACAGTGTGTAAGGTGCATGCACTGATTATAGTGTGTAAGGAGTATGCACTGATTACAGTGTGTATGGAGTATGCACTGATTACAGTGTGTAAGGAGGATGCACTGATTACAGTGTGTATGGAGTATGCACTGTTTACAGTGTGTAAAGATCAGGCACCGATTACAGTGTGTAAGGAGCATGCACTGATTACAGTGTGTAAAGAGCATGCACTGATTACAGTGTGTAAGGAGCATGCAGCGATTACAGTGTGTAAAGAGCATGCACTGATTACAGTGTGTAAGGAGCATGCAGTGATTACAGTGTGTAAGGTGCATGCACTGATTATAGTGTGTAAGGAGCATGTACTGATTACAGTGTGTAAAGAGCATGCACTGATTACAGTGTGTAAAGATCAGGCACCGATTACAGGGTGTAAAAAGCATGCAGTGATTACAGTGTGTAAGGAGCATGCACTGATTACAGTGTGTAAGGAGCATGCAGTGATTACAGTGTGTAAGGAGCATGCACTGATTATAGTGTGTAAAGAGCATGCACTGATTACAGTGTGTAAGGAGCATGCAGTGATTACAGTGTGTAAGGAGCATGTACTGATTACAGTGTTTAAGGAGCATGTACTGATTACAGTGTGTAAAGAGCATGCACTGATTACAGTGTGTAAAGAGCATGTACTGATTACAGTGTGGTGCCGCAACAACCACACAACAAACCACCTCTGGGGAGAGACCCTGAGTGCAGCCATGTGGCAGATGATACTTCAACACCACACAAGTCCAAATGGACCAAAAAAATGTGGCCAATCGTGCCACCAACCCCTAAATGTCCCCTGTAAGTTGGACCTAAATTGGAAGAAACCTTCACCAACCTACATAGGCATACTCCACCAACAGGATCAGGGCAGAACAATCACATACAGAGCCCCAGATCTGTATGGCTGGTATGTTGAACGCTCTGCAAGACAAGATAAAAACATCATAGTACAATTGGCAAGACAAGTAATATGACAGTTAATGGATAATGGATGTGTTTTGTGATTTTAATCATAATTTTCCTTGATATCCTTCAGAAAGTTGTTATAAAAGCTGGTAATGAACTGCACAGAACAGCTGTCCTCATTGAAATAACTAATCGACAGATATTGTGCCGCGTACTGATCTGTCTCCTCTAATGGATGATCTTGTTTGACTTGTGTCGTCTGAACAAAATGTGACCAGTTCCTTCAAAGCCAGACAAATTGTACAGGGATTTTATTTCAGACATTTGTTTGCAAAAGGAACATAGACGCTGAAGGACAGAGGAGTCCTTCCTAATTTTATTACAATGATGATAATTAATTGCCTGTTTTTCTAAAAAATTTAGTTTGTTTAAAGTATTTTGAATGGTCTCAACCAGCCAGGGGGGGGTGGCTAGACATTGGGGCCCCTGACTAAATGTCACCTTGGGGCCTCCGCCCCCTGTTCCATTATATAATATTATAATTTCACATATTCAAGGGCCCCTATAAAGGTAAAGGGCCCCCCTACATCTGTCAGGGTCTCCATACCCCTCGAACTCCCCTGCAAGCAGCGATGCCCACACAGGACAAACCAGTTACAGAATATGACAGAGCAGCGCTGTGGAATTTATGATTGATTGGGGAGTGCCTCCAGTCAGAAGTGTTTAAAGTTTAAAGTTTAATGTTTAAAGCCCAGGCATGCCCCTACACACACACACACACACACACACACACACACTGTGAGCTCTGTGATACACCAGCAATCCATCCACGGTGTCCCCAGCTCAGTGCCCTGTTCTTTCCTGGAAAGATTCAAGGCTCATCCTGACCCCATACTGGATCATTGTTACATATGGTGGATGGAGTATAGGCAGAACTAAATTCCAGTCTTTGCATATCTCATCTTACTCCCTATGATACACACAGATGTACAGGCAGGGGGGTTGCAGTGCGTCTGGAGCATGTCCCAGGAAGTACAGTGTAGAAGGCCAGGGACTCAGTGGGTGGGATGCTATTGTCTATATATGGGAAAATTTCAGCTCCAAAAAGTTAAAATCCAGACCAGGATTTTGTTTTAACCAACCAGTTGAGTACTCAGTGCCTGTGACTCTTTATACTCAAGTAGATGATTGAAACCAAATCTTGGTCTGAATTTTTACTTTCTGGACCTGAACTATCCAGGGGAGAGCAAAGTTTAGGGTCAGAGCTCAGGTTTTGTGTTTATCCAAAGCCCCTACATCACTTTTCTGAGTTAAGAAGCTGCTTATGAGCCTAAAAGTGATATGACTATTCTGCCAACCACAGGGATTGGAAATGGCAACCTGATACATCCCACATTCTTTCGTTTAATGCAAGAGTCTTGCATGCCATCTTGCTGGTATTCAAAGCATGTGCTCTATGTCTTTGATAAATGTATAAGCTGCTTTTTCCCCCATTTTCTAATCATCTTAGATATTATACCTAATATTATCATGGGCATAAAATGCATTTTTGGATTTAAAAACAGTTGCAAAGGAAGCGCCACAAGAGCTAGTGTCCAAATAAATAAAATGAGATGAGTGATATAAAAAAAGCTCTTATTTTTATATAAATTCTTGCTTTCATATAAATTCAGTATACATGCCATTAAAAACTATAGTTAGAATGTGTAAGGGCTGTTTCCCCCCATATATTCCCAAGATGGTAAAAACAGATTGAGCCTCCAAGGCCTAACTCAGTTTTTTAGTTTTAAGTATTTCCATTTCAAATTTTTCCATCTCCCCAAATTGTTTGCCAGTTTGTCATTAGTCTGTCCATTCATCCATCCATCCTTCCATCCATCCATCCATCCATCTTCCAACCACTTATCAAGGGTCACAGTCCAGCCTGGAGCATACCCTAGATAACCAGGCCACATTGGTCTTCCGAGAAAATTCCACAGAAATGACTATCTTGCATCTCTCCTGGGTCTGACGTTCAACTGTATCTGTCCCTGCATTTGGGGGTTGGTGGCAGGATTGGCTCTCCAGCCACCGTAAAACCTTCACACAGTCCAGGAGAAACAGATATGACTCTTTTCTGCTCTCTGTGGGAGTAGCTCTGCTGCAGCTGCCCACAGGAAGGCTGCACGCATCCTGA
>JABFDZ020000138.1:26611311-26624793 GCA_019775955.2 Pollimyrus isidori | reverse complement strand
ACTGTGGGGGGAAACCGGAGTACCCGGAGGAAACCCCACGACGACACGGGGAGAACATGCAAACTCCACACACAGGATGCCCAGGCGGAGACTCGAACCCAGGTCCCAGAGGTGTGAGGCAACAGTGCTAACCACTGCACCACCATGCCGCCTATTGAAAGGGAAACAACATGCTACTGTGTTGTTTGGTACCATTATCATTTATAATTAAACACTTCTACCTCAGTTCATTCAATTGACCATGAGCTGTACTAAGCCTACATACCCCATCTCTAAGTCTTCCGTAGACAGAGTGTGACTCCAACAAATCGGTTGATTTCACCCTGAATTGTTTCTCTGCGCTTTTTTTGAATCGTGCATAAATATATAAATGTAAATTGCTGTTTGCCATGACAGACAAATCAATGCCAACTTTTTCAAAGCAAAAGTTAATGAAGGTAATGGCCTGAAAGCTTAACACTTTTATGATTTTTTCTGGATTACTATAAATATGGTCAGTTTTATATGTGATGGATTTCTTATATTATTTAGCCCATCAGTTAATTGTTTAGGTCAAATTTGTCTGTGATCCCCTTATACCTTTTTCAGCAGTTTTCATCACTCTAATGTAAATTTAAATCAAGGACAATGTATTTATTTATACCAAACCCTTTCAGTACATTTCTAAAACTTTTATGATACAGATGAATGGGGGCAGGGGTATGGATATGGCAATGAAATTTTTGCAGACCGGAAAAGTTGGTTGTAGTAAATTTACATGTGATGTACAATCAGATCTAGATCAGGTGAGCTGAGGACAGAAGTCTGATTCTGCCTTAAATCGATGTTTTCCATTGTTATTTTGTTTGCATTGTATCAAAACTGCTGCACAAGAAAATTGCAGACAATTGTCAACAAAATGTCATTGTATTGCAGTATAATGACAATGAAGTTCTCCTATATTATTTTATCTTATCTTATGAAAAGGCTCACTGGGTATGGCACCAGATATAAATTTGTTGTACTTTAAACTGGGGAAGCAGGTTTTCACACCACCTAAGCCCACATGCAATATGATCCATTAGATTCCTGCAGGAGGTGGCTTAGCTACCTATTTCATTACTGTGGTGATTTGTAGGTTAGAGGGGGCAGGTGAGCAGTATGCCAGTATGTACTTGGGCCCCTTGGGAACCGGGCTTGGGTAAAACTCTGCGGTTCTTTTCTAATAACCATATTCCACATGACTCAGTGAGAACAGTAAGCAGTCTTTTAAAAGGGGCACTAAGAAGGACACGCACCGAAATGTCAAAAGAATGTCAAAGGTCAAAGGTCAGGTAGACAGCATAGAAATAAAAAAATTGGCTGTTCTAGTATTATCTTCATGCTCCTCAGCTTTCTGAGAGAGCAAAATGCATTTTGGTTCCATGTCGAGTAAGGAGGAGTCCATTGGGCTCACATCCTGAGCTCAGTGACTCCTCTTTGGTATTCTGAGACCCTACACAGGGTCTGGACCTCTGGTGTAGCAATGCTAAATCAACGAAAATTACAGGGTTGCTGAGGTGACACAGTGCTATGTAACGCTGTTACAGTAATGGGGTTTGTTTTACCTTTTTAACCTCTCATTCCTCTGGGTCCAAAACGCTAAGTTGGCGGCATTTTTTAGATAGAATTCGCTTAAAGACCTAAAAACCCAGGAAGCCATTTTGGAATTGCAATGTGGAGGAAAGTCAGACATGCTGGGTTTAAAAGATTTTACTGTCCCTCCCATACCAGAAATCCGCATTCCACAATCACTGTCTCAAGAGGGGGGTCACAGTGAGCCTAGAGCATGTCCCATGAGGTATATGCTAGATGGCCAGCCACACACTGGGTGGGATGCTATGGCCTATTTTGGGACACCATTTAATCTAAACCATATGTTGCGGTACTGTGGAAGTCATCCATTCTACCCTAGATAGACCCAATTTAACACAGGGAGAACAATAAACAAGGGGATCTAACCCACAACCTTGGATTTTCCCAATCAAATCAACCTTCCACTGCATACCAAACTCTCATAACAAACGCCACTCAAAACAAAGACAACATCATCTTGAAGTTTGCGGATGACACTGCATCACTTGAGGGGACAAAGTCGCCAACAAGAGACAGGTGACCGGTCTGGTATCATGGTGTGAGGATGATAGTGAACATAAGGAAGGGGAGGAGGCCTCATCAGCCACTGTTTGTCCAGGAGCTTGAAGTGGAGAGGGTGAGCAGCTTTAAGTACCTAGGCGTCCACATCAGTGAGGACCTCACCTAGTCACTGAACATCACACAGCTGGTCAGCAACAGCTGTACGTCCTGAGGAGGGTGAGGAAGTTTGGCATGTCAACCAAGATCCTCAGCAACTTCTACAGCTGCAATGTGGAGAGCACATTGACCAGCTCTATCACTGCGTGGTACGGCAGCACTACAGCTAGGGACTGCAAATGCCTGCAGGGATCGGTGAAGACTGCGGAGAAGATCATCAGGACTCCGCTGCCCACTTTGTAGAACAGCTACCACCGCAGAGTCCAGAGGAGAGCTGCCTCTATCCTCACAGACCCCACACACCCCCAACATGGACTGTTCTCACTTCTGCCCTCAGGACGGAGGTACAAAAGTGTGAAATCCAGAACCTCCCAACTTAACAACTCCTTCTGCCCCACTGCCATCAGGCTCCTTAACAGCCAACAGGAGTATGAATAATGGACATCATATTACCATACTACCATACCATACTACCTCATACTGTAATTTTTTGCACATTACACTTAAAAGTATTTGTTTTTCTATTTTTTGGTTATATTATACTTCAGCATTTTTGTGTGGACAGCAAAGTAAGACTTCCGTTACACAGTGAAATGTATTTTTATATTGTACATATGACAATAAACGCTTAGAATCTTGAATCTAACGAAGGATGGTTTATCGGTAAGTCCCTGTGTATGGCTGACTGGCGTCATCAATGTCACCCCCTTACATGTTAATGTGTCAGTTTTTTTCCCGCTAAATAAATACAAAAAGCAAGTGTTAATAAAGATAGTCAATACTGAGTCTGGTTCAGCATTGCGTGTCTGTTATGTACATGTCGGATGTCAGCTTTCTCGAGCATAAGATTTGCATATCTCTCATGAATAAAACATGTGTAATTACGTGGAGGAACTGCAAGCTTACATGAAACAAGACAAATTTTACCTGGTGCTACATGAAAATTTTAGCCGAAAAGTCACTGCAGGAGATCAGCAGCAGTCACTTTTGACCTGGGTGCTTGACATCCCTCAGTAGGCCACAGCAGGGGCACAACATACAGAAAACATGCCTAATTGTTACACAGTCTATGCGAAACTTGGCTTGGTCCTTTGCCAAGAAGGCCAATCAAGCCCTGACATACAGGGGCTTACAATTTGAACAGCTTAAGGATCTGAAAACAATTTCTAGTCATTGCAATTCTACCCTTCTTTTAACCACTCATCTCATACAGGGTGACTCGGGAGCTTATCCCAAAAATAACAGGGTACAAGGCAGGGGACACCCTGGATGGGATGCCAGTTCATTACAGGGCACAAGGCAGGGGACACCCTGGATGGGTTTCCAGTCTCTCACAGGACACAAGGCCGGGGACACCCTGGATGGGATGCCAGTTCATTACAGGGCACAAGGCAGGGGACACCCTGGATGGGTTTCCAGTCTCTCACAGGACACAAGGCCGGGGACACTTTGGATGGAATGCCATTCCATCGTAGGGCACAAGAGAGAGAACACCCTAGATGAGATGCCAGTAAATTACAGGGCACAAGGCAAGGGGACTTTCTGGATGGGATGCCAGATCATCACAGGGCACAAGGCAGGGGCACCCTGGATGGGAGGCCAGATCATCACAGGGCACAAATTCAGTCACACATGGTCTGTCCTACAATCACTCAGTCATGACATCACAGTCCTCAAATTTTCAAATTGTCCCTCACACCTAAATACCTTATTGTATACACCTGTGTTACTAAGCACATACTTAAACCCTTAGGAGTCTCACTACAGTGTGAAGTTTCATCTCTGTTCTTCAAGTTATAGGATCATCACATTTTCTTTTGGATTCATTTGCACTGTCTAGTGTATGACTTCTCGTCTTATGATTCCCGATTTTCCCCAATACTCTGCACCTAATTTACCTTTGACCTGCACCAGACTCAACAGCAAATATGATATACATCTACAGAATTCTTAGCAAGTGTTGTTGCGGTAGGTTTATTGTTAGTCCAACATGAATTCCATCTCTGAGGATATCTCAGAATCTTTAGAAGGGATATTTCAAATGCCACACATCCAACACTCCATCGGCTCCTAGTGGTGAACAAAGAGCAAATCTGGCCCACCCTGATAAGGATGATAGCTCCTTGGATAATTGTCAGGGTTTCTTACTGTATTGTTTGGCATATTTCATCAAACAGCCTACCTCTTTTCATGAAGACTCTTGCAGAATATCTTACATTGTTTCTCTATACCTTCGTGCAGCCTTACAGTGGACAATGGCAATCAATAGGAGACTGCCAATATTTATGCATTTTTCCCAGATGTTTCACCTCCAGCAGAAGATGAGAACTCAGGAGAACTTTTTCTAGCTCTCTGTCAGGGAAACATATACACAGCAGAATATGCTCTAGAGTTCCATACTTTGCCGGCTTCAGGCGGTTGGAACGATAAGGCCCTGATGTTATTCAGCAGGCGCTTAATCATACTCTACAATCGGAGCTAGCCTGCCGTGAAGACACTCTGGATCTAGAGGAATTTATTCAGCCTGCCATAATCTCTTATGAGCACGTATGGTTTCCCCCCAGAATTGACACAGCAGTCAGTCCCTAATCCGCTGACTCATGAAGAGTCCAGTGGAGATGAAGAAGCAGCCTAGCAGTTAGGCACAGAGTACAAGTGGAGAAGGAAATGGAATCTGTACGTGTAGTGTGGCACACTTCATTGCCAGCCATCCCCTCACCATCAACCTGACCACTGAATCTTCCTTTGTCTCAACTCAGCAAATGCACTTCCAGATCAAACTGTTGTGGAGGAGTCTATTCAACCCCTAAGAGAATCATGCTCGCCTGGTAATTTCACAAGCAAAGTCTTGGTACACCACTGGGATTTCCCAATTGTCCTTCACTCCTAACAGTGAAAGCTACCAATGGTCAACCAATAGGAAGTGTCAACGTCACACAGATTACCAGCCCCATCCCAGTACACATAAGTTTCATCCATGTTGAATCAATCTTCCAGCTCTAAGATTGTCTTTGGTTAGCCTACCACAGCCCTACTATCACTTAGTCAATGACGACAATTACTTCCTTGGGAAAAGCTTGTTTTTTGCAGCATCTCACCCAATCTGAGAGATCAAGCAGTGTGGACAACCCAACAGCTGCAGGGAGACCTTGCTGAGGTATTCATTAAAAAGACACCCAAATGCTTTACATGTGATCAACTCTGGGATCGTGTAATCGACCTTTTACCTGGAGACATTCCCCCCCATGACTGTCAATCCCAGAGTCTAAGACCATGGAACAGTACATGCAACAAGTGCTGGATCAAGAATCCATCTGACCATGTCCTTCACCTGCAGCAGTCAACTCCTTTCTTTTTGAGAAGAAGGAAGGGGGTTTGCGACCACGTATTGGCTATCAGATTCAAAAGAAGTAGTGGTGAATTACCACTACCCCTTATGGGTGGTCCCACTGTCCCTGGAGAAACAAAAAAACCAAAGCATTTGACCTGCAAAGCACATAAAATCTCATCCAGTCGCATGAAAAAGATGAATGGATGATAGCGCTCTATACATGAAATGGATATTATAAATATGCAGTAAAACCTTATTGATTAGTTAATACACCATCTGTTTTTCAGGCCTTTATCAAAGAAACATTATGTTGACAAACTTGAATGTTTTTATAAATGATTTTCTCGTGCACTATGTAGATTATGAAAGCATGTTTGTTTGTTGTTGCATAAACTCTTAGCTAACAATTTTTTTTGTTAAATTGGAAAAATGTAAGTTTCTAGGTTATATAATTATTCTCAGGGAGTACAGATGGTCCCAACCAGGGTGGGAGCAGTGATAGAGTGGCCTACAACCCCAGCTGTGAGGACCTGAAGAGATTACTGGGGTTTGATCTCCTTATTTATAAACTAAGATATTGCAGATATTGGCTTTCAGGGGCCGGCATCCAATTCTTGTTCTAAAAGATCATCGTAATATCAAATGTTTTGGCACAGCCAAGAGATTGAATCCTTACCAAGCATGGTAGTCTCTTTTCTCGGCCTTTTCTAGTTTCCTCTCTCGTACCTGACTCCAAAACCTGAGGCAAATGCATCCCAACTTCACGACTGCCCTAGACTAAGATATACCCTTGAAGACATTTTACCCCCCTCCCATGCACATAGTTCCATCACGTATATATCACGTCCATATCAAGTAGGATATTATTCTTTCACATTTGACCCAACTCTAGGTGAGTGCCTACCTGGTAGGATATATAATCTGCCTGTAGTGCCCCTCTATATTGCAATGCATACACTCAACACCCAATTCAGGGCATCCAGGCTCTCAACATAATGCTAGCTCTCAAAATTAATGCCTTTTGGTAGCCTTCCATGAATCAAGATATGGCCCAAGTTAAAGTTTTGCTAGCAAGTATCCTTGACCTCTTACCAACATCCAGTCATGCTTAGTCGTATACCACTGTAGACTTTGTTACTGACAACATCTTGTTGACCAAAGATAGATTTTCAAAAGGTGGTTTCTTTGAACAGCTTCGGTTCCGCATTAGAAACTCTAATGTTTTGCTCCGCTGAGTTTTTTTTCTTAGAATTATGGACCTCCAGAAGACATAATAATGGCTGGGGGCCTAGAGTTTATTTGTCAGATATGGGCTGTTTGAGAAACTTCAGGTGCACTTATTCAGTAATCACCCCCAGTCCAACAAGCAATCTCAACCAGGAAACTGAAAATTGCGAAAGTTATTGCACGATGATCCAAAGATCCAAAGATGTTGTATGAAGTACAAAGGTTTTTTTTTTTTCACGTATGCCTTTGCTTGCTGTGAAAATAAGTATACTTTCCGTCCTGGTCATGTACTTTCATTCCACTTTGCCAGCTGTTTCAATGCAAGGCGGCCATTTCAAAACACTGTTGCCCTGCAGTCATTAGCATTCATGACATCACAGGCAGTGCCAATTTAAGTACTTTTGACATATTTTCTAGAGAAGGATAACCCATCTGGACATGTTAGAAAATGAGGCAGGGCTGAGGACGTGGGCCTTTGATGCGTGTGACATTTCATCACCGCAAAGATACAAACAGCTTTTAAAAATGTGTTGAACCTATTGAAAACTGCCAGGATGTAAGTACTTTGAGATGGGCTCCTGTACTCTTCAATAAGTCTAAATGGGATTTCAATTTAACATGTGAAATACAACTTTGTTAGGAAACATTTAGTTTGAGTAAATCAATACCATGTTTTCAGAACATAATAAAATACAATCTTAAAACTTTTTCTATATTATTTTTCTTAATAAGTAGCTTGGAGTAAATTTACATTCACCATAGTAACCATCAGCAATTTATGTGGATTTTACATGCCAAAAACAGATTTATGGCAAACTGGTCATGGAACTAAGCTGTGACCTCTAGTAAAAGTCTTCTTGAACAAAATCAGAGTTGACGAGTAAATAATAGCAGTGCCTGACACCCCCAGGGTGAGTTTGCATGCCCTTAACATGTTTCATTGGGTTTCCCAGAGTACTCCTGTTTATCCAGAAACGTGAAGTGAGACAAACTGTCCCAACATCCTGTCCAGGGTGTCCCCTGCCTATAGCCTTCACTGGATAGATGGTTATGCAGTCACTTTGCAGGAGTTGTATTTGAGAAAGGAAACTGCACTCTACTTTGTGATAGCCACTTGTCATGATTAATGTATCCTTTTTGTGAAATCTGTTTTCTTCAAGTATGTAGTTTTTTTTTTTCCATTTGAAGCTTACAAACACATTACTGAGATTCACCTGGACAGAAGGGCCACAACCTCTACTAGAGACAGGTTTGGAAAAGAAATATCTGTAATGGCATCGATTTTTGTAATGTTTCAAAGTACCTCTGAAAATGGCCTAATGGTGTTTTGTAGAAGACAAGTGTTGAATTCATGAGAGAAAGACAGCATAGACAATCAAAGCCATATAATGTGAGGGTTCATAGCCTACTTTCTGCTTTTTGGGGGTGAACGGGAGTAGGGGGAGGGGGCAGAAAGTACTGCAGTTTTGATGGTGTGCAAGAAAATGTAGAACAGGCACACTTCTCTTCGCCATGGGTCTGTAGTGCAGGTAAATGACAAAAACCAAGTCAGAGAGTTACAAGAACAGACCAGCACAGGAAAAACCATGAGAGAATAGCAGCAAACACACAATGACTAAGTGAGGAGCAAGGGCAGGCAGATATATACACAGATAACAAGGAACAGGTGCAGACCAATTACCGTCAACCAAACACTAGGGCTGGGATCAGCAAGACACAGGTGAGGGTCATAATAAAATGGTCCCCATTCTTGTGAAACAGAAGCAAGACCAACAAGGTGAGTGCATCAGGAACAGGTGGAACACATCAATACAAAATGTATTTACCAGACTCCACCATAGTATAGAATGTACTTGTAAAAAATTCATGAAAATCCATAGATCCAGATATTACCCACCTTGAAAGGTACAGGGGTCAAAGTGTCTTACATGAGTGCTCATTAAAGTCTTAAATGAAGATCTCACTGCACTGGTACATACACATCCTGAATTAGATCTTTGATCTTTGCTGCTTATAAGATTCAAAAAGACAGAAAAATATAGAGTCAGGATAGTTCTTTAAATGTATTTTCGAGATTAATCTCTGATCTGATGTCTATTTAGGTTGAATCGGGGTCACAGGGCTACAATGACAGTTGTGTGACAGCCAGGGCCATCATAAATGGGAAGAAAACTCAGTGCTTCAGTGATCCAGACTTAGACTGGGGTCCCACAGTCTGGAATTTAGAGGCTTGGTGTTAATGTTAATGATGGGATTTCTGAAGTTTGGTCTTGCAATTTTTGGGTGTTTTTGGGTGCCTACGTAACTTTTATAAACCGATTGTGTCCAGCATAAAGCGAGGCCCAAGTGTAGTTCAGGCTACACTACTAGGAACACATATAGGCGAGGGAGAATGGGGAACATAGAGCCAGCAAGAGGGACAATTGGGAACACATGCAGGCCAGAAGAAGAGCAGGGAATATAGGGCCAGAAGGAAGGAGAATGGGAAACACATGCAGGCCCGAAGAAGAGCAGGGAATATAGGGCCAGAAGGAGGGAGAATGGGGAACACATGCAGGCCAGAAGAAGAGCAGGGAACATATGGCCAGCAAGAGCAAAAACAGGGAACAGATGTAGGCAAGAAGCATAAGGGGGAACATATGACCAGAGAGGGAGAACAAGGATACATAGCTGCCAATAGTGAAAAAGGGGAACACACGCTGGTGAGAGGGAGAAGGGGGAACACATGTACTGGGACAATGATAACAGGGATCATATGGCCGGCAAGAGGGAGAACAGGGAATGCATACAGGCCAGAAGGAGAACAACTAAAATATGGCCGGCAAGAGGGAGAACGGCGAACGCATGCAAGCAAGAAGGAGAACGAGGAACATATGGCCGGAAAGACGGAGAACAAGGGACATATGGAATGCAGGAAGGAGAACAGGGAACATAAGCAGTGAAGAGGGAGAAGGAAGAACGCATGCTGGCAAAGAAGAAGAAGGGGAAACGCGTGGCCAGTGGGAAGGAGATTGGGAAACATATGCAGGCAAGAAGGATATGGGAGAACATATAACCGGAGAGGGAGAACAAGGACACATAGCTGGAAATAGTGAGAAAGGGGAACACACACTGGTGAGAGGGAGAAGGGGGAACACCTGGCCTGGGACAACGATAACAGGGAAGACATGCTGATGAGACGGAGAACGAGGAACATAGCTGGATGGGGCTTTGATTGTTTGATTGCTGTGTTTGTTGCATCTCCCCAGCATCAGCTCAACACAGGATTGATGACACCCCTGCAGTGATGGATTTGCCCTGAGCAGCTGAAGAGGTCAACGGGGCGGTTCATGCACCATCAGCACACCATTACATCTCAGCGATTAAGTCCATGTGTGTCGGTATTTACCCAGACTCACCTACCCTCTGTCAGGTGGGGGGGGGGGGGGGCTCCAGACATCACTGTAATGGGCGTTTACAGGGAGGCGATGGTTTATGGTGAGGCTCTAAACAGAGCACACAAACATTTATCTGTCACGGACAGTTTCATCGGAGCTGTCGGGCTAGGGCCCGCTTTTACGGTCCCATGAAACCTCTCCCGTTTATGGCCTAACGACCTGCACGGGAACACCACTGGCATGCCAAGCACCTCCCTGTCCCACCGTCCTAAAGTCTAACACCCTCCCCCCACTATCAGTCAGGACATGAGAATGCATCCAGAGCCGATGGGGCTGCACGTGTGGCTCATCACCTGCCCACTGGAAGTCACTCCCCATTTTTTCGTGACGCTTCAGCGTTGCCGAGTTATGTGGTTGAGTATTTTTACTAAAGAAATTTTTAGAAGTTGGACATTTCCTGCTAATATTTGGCTCGGCTCAACTGGCCAATGACGATGCAGAGCCAGCTGGGACATTAAAGAAAGGAGAAAGCAGATCCATAGCTGATATTGCATTGGGTGGCCCAGCTGCAGGGATCACTCTGTTCGATGTTTAACTTGCTCTCTCCTTAACCTGGCCCCGCTTGCCCTGCTGCCGGTGGTGCTGTTCGATTCTGCTCACGTCACTGTGCTCTGCGTCCAGCCAAACCACCCGTCTCCTCCACCCCCTTCCTCTGCTATCCTCAACTGTGAGGCTCTGCTTCTGTTTCTGCCTGCCAAAATTACTATGGATACATAATCGGTTTTCATAACCATCCAGGTGATTTGACATGATATACTTTTGAATTAAAAAAATAATAATAATTCATAATACCTTTTTTCCGGAGTTCCTGTACTCGGGCGGATGTGCCTCATATGCCAGATTCTCTGACATGCTTAATCAAACAAAGCAGAGAAAACGTTTCATTCTGAACAGCGATATTTCTGCCAGCATAGCTGCGCATGTCCTCTCAGTAATATGCTATTATGGGCATGTTGTTAATGTACTCAAAGTCAATGAAAGCAGCCGATGCAATATCATTCTGGATTAGGTCAGATTTGACATTCACCACTAATATTTCCGAAAGGGAGAATTCCGAATTTCCGAAATTGGTCCCTCCCCATGAAAAGTGGCTAGCCCAAGACTTAAGGACTTTCTTACAGGTTCATGCAGCACCTGTTGGGTAAAGTAGCTAATCAAAATGATTAGTTTTCACCTGCTGTATAAATGGGGAATGTGTACGGCATATAAACAAAGTGTCTGCTAATGCTAATATATTAGCATTGACCACCCTGTGATCTTTTAAAGACATATGGCACACCTATTAAAGTAAATTTAAGTAAATTTGCATTTGATTGGCTGTCCTACTACACAGGTGCAGTCATCAATGCATCAGGGAGAGTGTGAGTCCAGAATTCACTAGTCTACATTGCCCCAAGATCATAAAAGGCCACATTTTAATACTGTGAACTTTCCATCCTGTTTTTTAATGCATTTTTCTTTTCCCTGATATAAGGATGAAGGATGAGCTGTGGTGCAAACAGGCATACCGTCTTAAAGGACACATTCTCTCATCTTCTTACCTCACGGCGTCTGCCAAAACACACATCACATTCGCTCCTGTGCCTCTCCAGGGTCTAGCCAACGCAGACCGATGCCCGCCGCTCTTTCCACGTCACGCCATGATTCATCCGAAATCCGCGGTGGGCAGGGGCCTGCCCGGCAGGCCAGGTAACAAATGGTTTCACTGTCCAGCTCACTCCTTCACGATGGCTGCTATAAAACATGCCCCTTGACAGAGAAGAGCACGAATGTCTTAGGGCACCTTAAGACAAACGATTGAATCATGGGCCCCGGTGGACTTGAAAAGTAGAGGGCTGGACTGAGGGAAGAAAAAGCATCATGGAATCCTTCAGCAGCAACAGGTCGTCCAGCCGGCCACGTGGGAGGTGGAGGTGAGGAAGAACAACCCTGGTCTTACAGTATAATGAAGACAGGAGTAATACAAACATACCACCACCACTAACACCTCATCTCCCAAACTCAAGACAGAGCCTGTGTGCCTCTTGGCATGATGTAATGAGGAGACCTCTAGGAGTCGGTCTGGGAAGCCTGGGATGAGTGTTCCATCATCACAAGTGACAATCTCACACTCGTGACTCTCATGACACAAAAATGTGCAGTTTGGTGGACTGACGTTTCTGAAACACATGCAGTGTGTGACTATGTGGCCTCTGCGGAGAAACACCCCATCCAGCTGTCTTCCCAAGGTTAGGCTCCAAGCCCACTGTGGCCCTGAGCTCCGGAAGTGATGAGAGGCACTAGTCTAGCTGCCATCAGACTGAACACTATATGGTTTTCGGCTCAGATGCCCACAGAAATGTCTGTAATAATTTCTTAATATGAAACATTAGGCAGCAGTGAAGGTGTTTACTAACGACTGATGTTAACGTGGCAGGATCATCTGCTGCTTGTGTTAACATGCTATGGTTTGGAATCAAGTCCATTATTTGAATAAATACATGTGCAGGCTGTTTGTTAGCTTCCTCACTTTAGTATTTGTGAGCAAATATTCCAACCAGCTGAATTAGGTGGGGGTTTATTTTCTGAAAATGGCTTGACCTTCAAGCCCCTTGCAAAGAGATCCTTCCTCTTTGCAGCAAACAAACTCATTAAATTTCCCATCTCATCTCTGACACCCGGGTCTAGCAATACTTTGAATTCAGAGTAGAAACAACACAACTAAACCAATTTTATATCTTGCCATCTGCCAAATGGTAGCAAAAATAACAGCAAAGTGGAAATCCAACATTTTTCTCGTGCTTGGATTTTAATTTAATTTGCTTGCCGCTCTTCTGCTTTTCCACTTTCCTCTCCCTATTAACATCACTAATTCGCCGGCCCGGACAAGGAAATAAATTAAATTCTACACATCGACATTGCCACAGTAAAACAGATTATATTTTGCCGTTCCAAGAGACGAAGTGTGCAGGGGAAAATGTGTGAGAGACTTTTGCCTGCGTGTACATCACATCTCGACACATGTCATTACAAACAGGACAGAATGCCAATATATGAGTGACACAGTAATAAGATTTGCAAACAGTGTCCTCGCCAGCATCATCCTCGCCCGCAGAGACATTCAAAGGAGCCCTTTTCCCTGCATCATAAATCAAACAGTTGAGAATGTTCCAGCAAGGGGGGGGGGGGGGGGGGGGGGGGGGGGGGGGGGGGGGGGGGGGGGGGGGGGGGGGGGGG
>JABFDZ020000138.1:26600881-26611211 GCA_019775955.2 Pollimyrus isidori | reverse complement strand
CAACCCCTCACAGTCCCCATCCCCCATAGCCCAGAAGCACGGAAGGAAGGTTCAACATTTTAGTACAGGGAGCCAACAATGATTTGCCACAACACAGACAAGGTGAAGTGACTTGGCAAAATCGCACATAAACACGGGAAAAAAACGCAACGCAAAGCTAAAGGTATACTACTCACCATGCTAATTTCCCAAATAAACAACAATTATTTCAAATGATGTTTCTGTTTCAACCAAAGAATGAATTAGTGGTATTAGCATATAAGGCCTAGGAGCCTTTGAGAAACAGAAAAATCCTTCAGCAAACATTGCGACTAGTGACTGCACTTGTGTGCACTGTGTGCATTTCTCAGAAACATGAAGTGGATGCGAGCTTCACAATCATGATTTATGAAATATTTTTATTTGATGGTGATTAATGTTTACACACACGCGTCCCGAAACAACAGCGGGCGACGCGTAACGGCAGCACGCAACGCTCATTACTGCCGGGGAATTTGTTAGCTGCAGCCGGCCTTCTTATCGCCTCCTCCACAGCTGTCCGTGCCGTGATTTATGAACATGCGTGTTATCTTGCTCGAGTTTGGAACTGCTGCCTCACAGGGAATGCAGAAATATATAAATAAATTACATATTGTAGAGAGGTGCGACCACTTCCTGGCAAACAAAGTGTTTGAGAAGTTTCAAAATTCGAATTGGGATAGGAATTGGACAAATGGGATTAACACACAAACACACGCGCACCCAGAAATTGCATTCCGTTTCATTGCTCTGCTGAGGAGAGCTTTTATTTCTGTTGATACTGCTCTGCCTCCACCCTGGGTCGGCGACACCATAGTCATATGGTCAGGCAAAGGCCCACAGATTTTGTGAGAATGAGTGTGACATTTTGTTTCCACGCTGATCGGGAAACTCTACCATTAGCAGAGTACTGGCGATATAATGGGCAGGTTTTCAGAGCTGACACTTTCACTTAAGCGCTGCAACTGGCCAGAGTCAGGCTATAAACACAAGAAGCTCTGAGCTGTTCGTACATGTGATGTTTGAGCATTGACAGTTAAAACCTGCCCACCAGACAGTCAGACGTTTACACAGTCATGTCAAGGAAACAGTTCGAAAATAAAATAGTAGTTTTCTACCAAGGATTTCAATAATTGTACATCTTTCCTTGTATATTGAATATTTTACACTTGTTGGCCTGTCAATCTTTTAATCTATTTATGCTACACCATTCACACCAAACCGACAAAACCTTATGCCGGATACAGTAATATGCCTAAACTCCAATTGATAAGAACAACTTCCTGGGAGAGAACAATTTTAGCGAGCACACTTTGGCTTGAGAACTTTATTGATTTAAGTCAAAATTTGAGAACGCTTACTCGGACAGACTGAGAGAGACTGCAGTCCACGTGAAAATGGTCTGCTGTGTCAGATGCTTTCTTTACTCACATGGATGAACAAATTAAGCTTTGAGAGTGACAGGAGAACAATAATAAAGCCTCGAAGAGGCCAGGGTCCTGTGTACCTGTCATATTTATGCTGCTTTGTGGAGAAGTAGCTAAGTAAGAAATGAGTCAGCTAATTTTGCTGAATTTTAATCCCAACGTCTGGCCACGCCCACTGAAGGAGGGGTCACAGGGGTTATGCAACACTGATCCAATCAGACGGTGATGAGTGCTGTCAGAATTTGCTAGAAGCCTCATATGTTTGCTAGAAGCCACACCTGCCCATCTCCCCACTGGTGAGCACTGCACTCTCCGCCTGCCTCTGCGGCCTCCATGAGCAAAGAAGGTCCATTGCTTATAAATGCCTCCAGTGTCTGCCTCCATGAACATCTCAGTTCCCCCACGAGCAGCCAGTAAGTTCTCTTTTAAAGTCTGCGCTGTACTTTCAAGTTATCCTGTGCCTGCAGAGACAAAAACATCCACGCAGAAAGTCATAAGGTGTGGATTTCTTTTTCCTGTCTTGTCTGTTCCTTATTTATACTCCGCATAGTCTGACTGACACTCACTCTTTCCCACTGATTCCTCTCATTGTTAAACAGCTGGCTTGATTCTAGTGCTGAACCCACTTCCCGTCACCACAGACGCACCTTGGAAGGGGTGGTGCCCCCTATGGCAGTTTAGTAGACTGCACAGATATGTGCAGGGCTCTTTTCTGAGCTTCAGTGCTGGCAGCAACGAAAGCGAGCCCCTTTGCACACTGATAAAGACGACAAGGTCACGGATGACAGCCAAGCGAGGAGGATTAGTAATTAAGCAGCTAATAATTAGCCATTTTTTGTTAAACCCTGGTAAGATAATGCTGTATGGATAATAATGTATGGATGCATGTTGTCTGTATTGCACAAACCTCAGTATTTATCACCTACTTTGTCTTTCTGCTGTGTATCTTTTGTCTTTTAATTATTCTCTGTCCACATTGTGCCTAATTGCTAATTGTCTATTGGCACAGCAGCTATGTGATGCGGCAATAAAAACTCTGATAAAGATTCTGATTAACACTGGCAGTCCAGCTTGATTACTTTTTAGTAAACTGGGGGTTTGGCAGATTCTGGCAGCACAGCATTTTCTGAGGGTGCCAAACCCATGGGTGCACAGCGGCTGGTTACTTTAACCCTCCAGTTCTACTGACAACTTTTGTGGGGGGGAATTGGTACTAATCTGTACTCTTTATAATTTTTAAGCAAAGCGTTTTGCCTTTCTTACCCTGCCCCATTTCTGTACCCCTGAGTAAACCTCCCCGCCCCAATGGATGGTTCAGTCCTCATGTCACATGGTCTGTTGCCTACGAGTGAACTTCATATTTGCTGCCATGTACATTTTAGGGAACAGTAATTCTCCAAATAGCCCACAGGTGTTTTTCCCACAGAAATTTAATCCAAGACATGGTGCCGCTTAATAAGTCTTCAGCTGCGGCACCTTCAGATCTTCCATTGGCGGTCAGATCAGCGTCTGCCGACATCATTTTATATTTGTTGAATTATTAAACACCGTCTGAGGGCTGATTCTCGCATGACACACGAAACATGGCTGAGCTCTCACACCAGAGAAGCACGCTCCTATTTACAGATAAATAAAACTCACAGAGATGGCCTCACCGCTGGGTTGGCACCACCAAAACAATCAAATTATAAATAATGCTGTGTTTCTCTCTACGTGGTGCTTTGTTTGGATGGGAAAATACATTGCAGCTGTCAGGGGGTGTGGGACTGAAAATGTTAACATTCCAGAAGCAGCTGAGACCTTGGGCTGGGCGGAGTATCTACAATGGACCTCCATCTGAACAAAAAATGTGAAAACATGGAAAAAGAATGGACTGCTGACAGCTAGCAATCAAACAGTGAAACAGACATTCTCAGACACGTATCAAGGGCCCAACCATGAGGAAGAAGTAGCTGCAGGTGCCTGGAAACCAAGGCTAACCATAAGGGGTCACATTTTCGTTCAGATAGGTAAGCTATTTCAGAAAATACCATCCATCCACAACTACTTATCCAATACAGGGTCAAACTGTGCCCTGTCAACAGAGGCATAGGACACTTGGCCCATCCCAGGACACACACCCACTCACACCCACATATACTCACACACTCACATATACCTGTACTCACACACACTCAAACCCACTCACACACACATATACTGACACACTCACATATACCTGTACTAACACACACTCACATATACTCACACACACATATACAAACACATGCTTGCATATATTCACATACATATACTCAAACACTCACTCACATATACTCAGAGATATTCTCACCCTCACTCCCACTAACATACACACTTACCACCACTTGCACATTATGGGCTATTTTACAGTAAGATGCCTGCATGTTTCTGGACTGGAATACCTAAAGGAGAAGATACATGCTTCAAGGATCAAACCCATAAGCCAGGAGATGACATAGAAACAGTGTAAATAATTACCTTCCTTCAGACATTTCAGTGCAGCTCGTGAATGCACTGCAGCTGCGTTAATGTCATATTTATGCAACACTAGCAATGTGTCAGTCAAAAACGTAGGAGAGGCTACATTCCTCAGTGTGTGAGCTGTCTGGGGTTTTAGTCCAAAGATAAATACTGAAAGTTTAAAATCTGACCCCGGGTGTGACTGTCCATATTCTCTCCTTCCAGTCACTTCCACTTACAGATTCTCTCTTTCTTACAGATTTTCTCTTTCTTTACCACAGTGGTGGTAATGGTAACCACATTCCCTTAACAATCAATAGAATCTGTGAAATAATAACACACTGGGAAAACTCTTTGTTTTCATTGCAGAATTCAAACCTGCATAATCCACTCAGTTACACAAATCATTACAACAGTAACACATCCAAGAATTCACTGGATATTCACAAGCAAAATGCCAAGCAATCATCTCACTGAGGCAGAGAAGAAATCATGGTAGGGTTATTGCACAATGTTTCTTACACTTATTTTAATCCACCATCATCACTGACTAAACACATGTGTACACAGGGGTGAGATACAAAAGCAGAAGATGCATATTCACAGAAATGAAATTTTATTGTACTGGGCATTATACTGGCACAATACATGATACATGATACTGTCGCATCCCACTTCTGGGATCAGTGATCAAGTCTGCCTGGGTTCCAAGTGCATCATTATCCTCCTGAGACCCAAGGAAAAAAGTCTCCTTGAATTGTAGGTTATATGTCTTTGGAGGAAATAAGACCTCTTACAATTTAGATTTTTTCAAATTATTTTTTATTTTTAATTTCACTGCATGTCCTCTTTAGTGTACAAGAGGAATAAAATTTCTTACATAAGTGAAAAGATATATGCAAAAATAAAATGTCCACTACAATAAACATAAATGAATGGGTGGGGTCTCAGAAGTATATGGGGTTTCCTCCGGGTACTGTGAATTCCCTGCCACATTCCAAAAACATGCTGATGTTAATTGGAGTTACCAAACTGCCCAGAGATGTGCAAGTGTGAGTGAATGGTGTGTGAGTGAGTGGTGATGTGTGAGTGAATGGTGTGTGAGTGAATGGTGAGTGAGTGAATGGTGTATGAGTGAATGAAGTGCGAGTTAATGGTGTGTGAGTGACTGGTGTGTGAGTGAAGGTGTGTGTGTAAATGGTGTATGAGTGAAAGGTGTGAGAGTGACTGGTGTTTGAGTGAATGAAGTATGAGTGAATGGTGTGTGAGTGACTGGTGTGTGACTGGTGTGTGAGTGAATGATGTGTGATTGAATGGTGTGTGTGTGTGTGTGTGTGTGTGTGTGTGCGTGCGTGCGTGTGTGTGTGTCTGTGAATGATGGGTGAGTGAGTGATGTGCTTGAGAATCAGAACCACAGTCTGCTACTCTGCCTGATCAGTCCTGTCTTGGATATTGGGCCACATGTCTTGGTCAACATCATATAAAATATTTTCCTTGCCATTGCAATGTGTTAGATTCCTTCAGGCATGCATGATCCAGCCCGACAGTTGGAGGCTGTGATTGCCCTGAAAGTCTCAGTGTCCAGCATAGGCATTCATTTCTAAGGACAATGGTCCATAAGCCCTCCATCTCCAGGCAGAAAATAAAAACTTCTCAACAGGATTGAGGAACAGTGAATACAGAGGAACAAATTCAATGGACGTGCATGGATGAGCACTAAACTATTCTATCATAGCAGATGAGTGCTGGAATGGGACATTGTCCCATATGACTACATATTGTACGCTATTGTAGTCCAGTATCCTGTCTCCCATCAGCAACCAGCAGAAGTCTGTAAAATATGTTTAACAGAGTTACATGGACCAACTTTTGAGATGTATGCAACAGGACCTTTGATATGGCTGCATAAAGAATAATGTATGAACCTCTTTGTCCTGGTAACAGCACTGGACTCCAGATCCACGATCCTCTTTTGTTTTCTTGTCCCATTTTGCATCTAAAAATCAAACTACAGTATGTCACTGTATCTAGTTATTCAAAAAGTCTATTAGCGCTAGTAACTGATGTGCATGCAATGAGAAATAGTTCACACAGTTTTTCTCACATGTTATTAAGAACTGATGACATGCGTTGATGACTTGGCATAACCTTCTAAGGAACTACGAAAAATAGTAATAAGCCAGGAAGAGAGCAGGGTGGAGCTGGCAGTGTCTACGTGAGCAGGTGACCTATGTCCTCGGGTCCAGTCCCTGTTGTGCAGCCACATTACGTCCTGTGATTGCAGAACAACATCGCGGATCATATTACGTAAAAAGCAGTGTAACTGACCCACTCTGTTGATTACATTTCGTCAAGGGTGCTTCAAAGCTTGAAGGTGCATCTTCCTCAGGTCTACCACTGTGACCCTTTTGGTGTCCCCAAACCAGGTGACCTTTATACACTTTTCGGGTTGGGATTGCAAATGGAATCTCCATCGCGAAGGCGTCGTATTCTGAAAGCATGTACAAGGTCTATTAATGACGATGCCCCTCCCCAAAAAAATGTAACCGCCCAAATAGAGGAATAAAAGATACATGTCCAATTTCCACCAGCCACTTCATCCCAGACGTCCATTACTGGAGAGTCTTCCCATATGTGACGGTCAGAGATGACGAGTATATCTGCACTGGGCTGCTAATGAGACTGGGAATGAGCATTAGGGCTTTCATCTCGAATGGGGACTAGGGAAGCATTTGGAGATGTCAGCGATGATTGAAACTGATGGGATGCTGAGACGAAGTGACACAAAGTGATATTAATGGGCCTTGGGTCTAGGGGGGAGCCTGCACTGGTGGTGGGGGGGATGACAGAGTTTAAATGTAGTACGGCTGTCTTCAAAGTAGCGAGCAGCAGGGGTGACTCAGCATCCAGGCGGCCTCGACGTGGGCCCTGCAATGTGCTGACATCTTGTCTGAAATGTTCCCCTGCCTTGTGTCCTGGCCCACGGAACCCTGTCTTGGATGTGTGGCTATGGATGAGGGATAAGCACAATGGCCCACTCCCTTGGAAGATCAATTCAAATCGTTTCGGATGGGATGGCCTTTCATTGGCCATTGGCTGCCACCAAAGTCATCCATGTGTATCAGTTAAGCATAGAATAGACTGATATAATACTATAGCCAGCACTGTACGTTTACACAGTAAAGATTAGAATGATCGACTAATGGTGTTCTAATGGTAACTAACAGTAATGACTCGGTTGCAAGTGCAGTTCACCCCAAAACGGGGATTTAGTGTCATCCATCCATCTAGGGTAATTTGCTGGGACTTACTTAGTTTTGGAGATATCGGAAAAATCAGATAATCAAGATAATCCACAGACCAAACTCCACACACCAATCATATTACAGCGCAGATGATGTGAGCACGAGTGCTGCAGTGCTATCTTCTGCACAGTGATACAATTGGCATGTTGAGTTTGGTAGAAGGCCCTTGTGATTGACGGAGTTGACGTTCCACTGTTGTTTTATTATAACAGGAAGAACACCAAACAGAAGGTTTTTTTAACAAAAGCCCACTCCTAAAGCAAGAGCACTTCTGGTTCTTTGCACATCCCACACCTTGCAACCATCCGAAAATCGGCGTTCTCTTTATGGAGACAGATCTCTGCTGAAGCGGTACAGATGAAACATCTCGCTCGAGAGCGCCAGAGCAAATCCACCTCCCAGGCAGCTTTTGGGGGGGGGGGGAGTAAAAGCAATTTAATCGAAAGTCCATTCCCACTGACCACGTTGCCAGTAACCGTGGCGATCAGCCCAATCCCATCTCTCTCCCCGGAGGGCTGCACTGCATTGGGTCCCACCTGCCACGTCACGCGCAATCGGACACGGCATTTCGAAGTGCACTGGTCCACATGAACCCCATCATCGCTCTGCTGCAGTTAAGCGCCCCTAACACCTGTCATGAGTTTAAAAGACAAACGGGGGTGACTCTGCCGATGCAGTTAGGGCTCTGTAAACCAGAGGCGATGACTATATTCCCAGCGCTGGCAAGGCGTCAGATTTCCCTCCTTTTTGGTTTGCATAGGCCCTTCGGTTATAAGTCAGGTTGAAACAGACCCTCCCAAGATTACTGCATCAAAACGATCCATTAAGTTAATGAATGAAAGCCGGGAGGCAGAAAATCCATTAAGTTTGATAAAATAAAACTACAGTCTACTGAATGAATACACACCGAAATATCTGCTTAACTGAAATCCTTTGAAGAAAAAAATCAATACCAATACATAACTTAAATCAAAAGGCCAGGTGTCACTCGGATATAGACTGTATATCATATTGATGCAGCAGGAACAGTTTCCAGAGGACATGCATCCTTCATTTGAGTAAATGTTCCACAGTATATGCATTACAACTGCTAAGAATTGAATGCAGTAACCAAACAGCTTTCATTGTGAAGTGTTGGCATTGTTTTGGCACACAGTTGATGGAGCTTTGATGTTTATCCCTGCGTGCGGCTGCCACTTTACAGACTTTTCCTGGAGGTGGGGAGGCAGACAAGCCCCAGAGGTTATGCTGTTGGGGTCTCTACTTCCCCTATTCATTAACTGCCCCAAGGTTCCTGTGCGACTGAAGGCATAAATATGGCAACTGTCTTCAGGTATCACAGGACCTCGGCTTCCTGATGACTTCCAGTCCTTTCTGATGTCAGTATATATGTATATGTATATACTGACATGAGAAAGTCACAGTGCTGGGTCAGTCACCTGCCACACTCCCGGAGCTGAGGGTTAAGGGCCTTGTTCAAGGGCCTGTGGACATGTGATTATTTGGCCAAGGACAGGCCTCGAAACAGCGGCTTTCCAAACACAGGTGCAGAAGCTTAGGCCGCTGGATCATATTGCAGCAGAGTGGTGAAGTGGCAAGAGAACACAATTTCCTTATGCCGCCTAAGAATGAAAATCTATGATTTTGTCCATGAATTATCTATCATACGCCGGCCTCGTTTGTCTATGACAGGCAGGGCAGGAATTTCACAGGAGGGAAGCCAAGTATAGCAGCTACAAGTTCAAGTAATAGTCTCAGCGTAGCTCCTGACAAGTTCATTTGTATATAATTACGTACTCTCCTTTCTAGGAGAAGCAGACATTTGTCACTGTGGCACATGGATTTCTAGCAGAGATGGTTACATTACATCCATTCCATGTAGTGCCATTCATTAATTTTCTATCTTCTGAGTGGACTAACATCTGTAGGGCGCTTATGGGGCAAATTCTCGTACCTCCTCACAAGTGTCATGGAACTGGCCCAAATAGCTTCAGCTCAGCTTGAGTCAAAACTTTCTCCTGTAGATTCATTGTTCCATAGATTCCAAGCCTTGGTTCTCTAGGTAGAACAAATGCATTTTTGAGGATATTTATTTCATTGAATCCATTAGATGAAAAGTTGAAAAGAATAAAGTGAGAACGTGAGCTTATGGGATCCAAGTTTATTGTTCTGCTATTTACAGTTCAGAAGGTTCTTATTTTTGAGGAAATTTCAGAAATTACTCCATTCATTTGCATTTTCAGTAGAAGCTTTTGTTCAGAGCAGCCTAAATGTAACATGTTTATGCTAAACTCCTATGTATATTAAAGCCAACAAATGTTACTCCAGTGGACTTTTTTTTTGGGAGGGGGTGGTTATACTCATGCATTACCTACCCCACCCTTACCACTTGGTCCACCCTAGATTTTTCTTTAATTTTGCAAACTGCTTATTTAATGCACACTTTGTGAAAACCTGAGGGAAAAAAACGGAGATCCACCTCGGCGTATTTCTTTGATAGTCATAGATATCCTTGCGTTAATTATATGGGTTAAAAATAGTGCCCTTCCAGTGGCTGTAAGAGTGCTAAGCTCACGATCCCACTGATTCTGTGAGATTTGAGCTACAGTTTCTTCACAGGTAAAGAAATATCATTGAATTTTTTTTTGCCAAATTTCCTAAATGATTCCATCCATTTATTCAGCAAAAGCTTTTTGTATTTGACTCTTTTGCACGTTAATACCACTTCAGTCCTGTAAGCAGCCTTCCCGCTGAGCCTCAGCACGTTACACTTTTGCGGCTGCTCCCCCTCTCCACTTCACCGAGATGGACAGCCCTTTACCCAGAAGCGATGTCTATTCTTCGCGAAAGTACAATAAGAGCTGCCCTCTTAAAATTACACCTGGCCCGCTTTTGAGGGACCCGTTCCCTTAAACACCAGAGAACCGCTGCTTCTGTATCTGAAAACCCACCTTTGTCCCCCATTTCCCATATCCATGACTCTCTTTCGTAATTTTTCTAACTCCTTATTTTAAGCACTTTGTGAACATTTGAGGGGGGGGGGGGGGGGGGAGAAAACCCCCACGGGGTTTTGTTTGTTAGTGTGGGGTAATATTTGAA
>JABFDZ020000138.1:26507168-26529628 GCA_019775955.2 Pollimyrus isidori | reverse complement strand
TTTTTTCAAGAATACGGTTGTAATGTGTTTAAGAAGCAGGCCATTTACATAACCAATCAAACATGGGCGCTTGCCCAAGTGCAAAACCTCACCCTCAATTTTCGCTTGTTTGGCGGATTGCTAAGTCTGCACTTCCTCAGTCTTCAACAGCCATGCGTTTCTCTTAATCACCTCAGTCATTTATAGTTTATGACAGGGACAATCGTTTTGAAACAGACTCCGTCTCTTTTAACCTTAGTACTTGGACTCAGAAGGAATTATAACCGCCGGCGAGAAGTCTTAAGTTTTATCGTTGCAATTAACAATACTGGATTTAGCCATATGGTGGCAGCATCCAAATTCCGACCAAAGCCAGCGATTTCGTTCCTCGTTTCCTCATGTTGCATTATTTTTCTGTCCACACGGTGGAGCCTAACTAGCTGGGTGTTACTACCAACGATATGTTCAGTGTTAGTCATATTCAAAATCGAAAGCTGTTTGGACGTGTTACTATTGATAATTGTATTCTTTGCATATATGTATTGCTATTTAAGACAGCAAGATATATGTTGATTACATTTTAACATATTAAATTATGCTGAATTAAATGGATTTAATAGTTTATAGGTTACATCCATCCATTTTCCAAACCGCTTATCCTACCGGGTCGCGGGGGGTCCGGAGCCTATCCCGGAAGCAATGGGCACGAGGCAGGGAACAACCCTGGATGGGGGGCTGGCTCATCGCAGTTAGAGGTTACATTCTAAATAATTACTTTTTAGGATCATCTGTGTTGTAGAAAATGTCGTTTCACAATCATTACTGTTGTCCATCTATCCATCCGTCTTCCGACTCCTGGTAATAATTCGGAGGAGCCCTGGAGCCTATTTCAGAAGCACTGGGTACACATTGTAGAATTTTTGTACTAAACATTATTTTTTTAGTATTCTTCAGATAAGCCATAGGTATTTACCTTAAATCCAAAACACCAAAGGAACCAGGACATATTAACTTCATTAGTTTATTTGTTTAAATACCACATTACATCAACTTACAAACAAGTCAGGCTTTTCTTTGTCCGATTTCTTTTGTAGGCATCATTCGTATAAGTGCTTCTTCAGAACATACTCATCATATCTGGGGCCCAGCCTCATACATCAGGCCCTGCTGGTGCCAACACCACCCTGGGACACATGCTGTTGCCGACCATGAGAGAGTCATAACAGCCGTCTGGCTTGATCCGTCCGATTCCTCTCTAAGCAGCTTCAGCTCCCTTATTTCCCCTCCAGGAACCTCATCTTTCTGCTGTCGTCTCTCAGGGTTTTCTTGAGTCTCCCATGTGAACCCCTTGTTCCAGTGCTGACCAGATGACCCTGCTGTGACCCATCAGCTCCGCTATGCCACTTTCCTTTCCTTAATTCTGTTACTGATGACATTTCTCTTTGATCTTTAGCACTAAGTTTAGTCTGTGACCTAATTTCCCCCTCCATGAAAACTTCTATGTCTACGTTTTTCATAAGATCTGCCTGCTATTTCTCCTAAATTTTTGCTGTGTTCACGCTTGTCAATGGGCTGCTACAGCAGTCACATCAGCAGAAAAATGGCACCCATGTTGGCATCCTCTAGCTTTGAAATTGCCTAAATCCATACCTTACAAATATAAGGCCTTATTTCATATTCAGACAATATAAATATAACACCAATACTGAACATATTTATAAACTCAGTTGTACATGGTCAGAATATTAGAATTTGTGTGCATCACTAAAAATGAGAATTATTAGTCATAGCATTTATGAACATACAATAGAAATACAAGACCAAGTGCAAGAGGTTTACAAAACACTGGCTCTTGCCATTATTGGTTATCACGTTGAAATTTTTCACATGCGCTTTTTTCTGGGAAAAAGTATTTCCACCAAAAAAAATCTCGTCCTTCAGGTGAATCACTTCTGATGGAGCCACTATATTGCTCATGTCTGCCATTCTCAGTGCATAATCCAGAAAAAACATATGCATCTCCTAATTATTCTTGTCTCTCTGACATCATCTTCAGTAACAGCAGCACTCTATGACATCATTAAATAATTCTCCAAAACGCAGCCTAATTTTTCTGTGCCCTCTGATGGGAGACTGCTATGTGGCACTGGGGTGAAATAAGAACTCTATTAATCAAAGGACCCTCTTGGAGAAAACCCTTGAGTCCTTGAATAGATACTCTATGATAGTGATGGGCAAATGAAGCTTCATGAACCATATCTAATATTTTTTTACCTCACTAGATGGTGCTCTTGGCTTGCTTTGAGGCATGCTTTGAGCCTTTTTTTAACAGAAAACACCATCAAGTCGGGTAACAAAATATAGCAAGTGGTTCAGGAAACTTCATTTGCCCATCACTACTCTATAGGTACATCAGACAAACTAATGCCAGAAGTACAACAAACCGTCATGCGCTTCTGTCCCTGACAGCCCCTCAGTCTCACACATACACAAACACAGGTGCATTGACGTGGCTTCAAAGACTTCACACTGAGTAAAGTGCTGAGTGGCACTTTAACTGAAAATATCCACCTTCCTGGACTATGCACAAAGGCATTGCCAAAGCGGAATGGCCAAGGGCAGAACCCTTCAGACACAAAAGTAACCTTGTTCCAAAGGCAAATAGACACAATGGCAATCTAGGGCAGTTGAGTCCATCTGGAACTCAAAAAAAAAAGTGAATAAACATCTGCAAACTGTGCGCAGTATATCAGGCCAAGCTGGGGGCAGCTACAATCGCGCCATTAAAAAAATCATGTGGTTGGTTTTGTTGTTCCTAATACATCTGGGAGACAGTTCATATTGTGTGTAATTTGATTATAAGAGAGTAATGTTTTAATGCTGAAGAATGTTTTGAAGACTGAAACACCACTATGGGAACTATTTTTGTTTATTTCAAAAGGATGTAACCTAATGATACATCTAATTAATGGTCACCATAGTGATTCTGCAGCTCACACTCAGTTACTGGCAATTATTTCCCACCTCCCTGGCTATAGTAGTCGGGCTTCTAGGCTGTGGCATGGAAGTCTGTTATGGTAGCTCAGTTGAAACTTGACCTATTCTGCATTTTGAAGGTCAAAGGTCATGCTTACTACCAAATATCCATGAATGTGACATATTTACAATCCAAATCAAGGGTCTCGATCCAGTCTTGGTGCAACAGTGTATATACAACTGTAGAATGCTACCAACCTTAGTACTGACAAAGTAGATTAAATTAGGTAAATCAAGAACATAATTCAAACAAGCACTAGAACAAAAACCAGTGCGCACACTGTCCCACTGGGATCAGGACTGGTAATCCCTTCTTAAAATTATGGCACTTTTCATACAGAACCTGTAGGTGTGGAAGTTCACCAAATCTCTGCAAGCTGCAGAACCACCTGTTCCTGATTTATTAGAAACAAACCCAAAGTAAGGTCCAGGGAATCTAATGGTCTTTGACTGTCTTTCTTAACAACGATGAACAGAGAGATCAGATTGTTCCTGGGACAAGCCGTTTCCACATAACTTGGCCTCCATTGTCTTATGCTTGGTCAAATCTGAGGAGAGTTGTGTCCATCTCCAGAGAGAGCAGAGAGGACCATGCATTCAATGGCAAACATACACTGAGCTGTCTGCTAAGCCTATGACACAAGCCTCAGCTCAGATTCTATTCAAAACCATTACTTTGTCCCCACCTACTGGCCAAATTCTATTTTTTTTTAAAAATGGAAACCATTTTTAGATTAAACTCGTTTAAATTTCTTTACAGAAAATGCTGGTACTTGACTTTGCTTTATTCAGGGATTCCTTAGACATCAATGGACAGCTGAGGGTCTGGGCAGTTACTGAGGGAACCCCATGTCTTGCAAAAGGCATTCATCACAATTCACAAGACTTCTTGAGAATTCATAAGATATTCCTCCTTTCAGAGGTTTGGTTACTACAGAGTTTTGTCAGACCAGGTGAAAATTAAAATGAGGTCTTGGGCACAGCATGGTTTTGTTGTTACTGATACCACATTGTTACTGATGATAGTGTGTGTGCGTGTGTGCGTGCGTGCGTGTGTGTCTGTGTGTGCGTGTGTGTGTGCATGTGTGCGTGTCTGTGTGTGCGTGTGTGTGTGCGTGCGTGTGTGCGTGCGTGTGTGCGTGCGTGTGTGCGTGCGTGTGTGCGTGCGTGTGCTTGCTGCTCCCCCAACCTGCTTACGCCTCCTTCTCCCTGAGGAGGGCACGGACGCGTTTCCGCATGTAGAAGGCAGTGAGCGCGCTGCAGCATGCCGTGAAGACAAACAGGGCCACCGAGTCATGTGCCAGGTCGCCATGGAGGCGCTCGTACAATAGCCGCCGCGCGCCGTAGTCCAGCCGCACGGCCTCCAGCTGTGCCAGAGTGCACAGCACCAGGAGAACGTGGAAGATCTGGTGACCCTGGCCCACGAAGTCACAGCGGCCCGGGAACCAGCGCTCCGGGTGAGGCCAGGCAAAGAAGTAGGCGCTGGCGACGAAGAAGAGAACCTGGTAGCTGTGGTAAACCACAGCGGGGTCACCGCAGGCCTGCTGCCAGCAGCTATAGATGCGATGGAGCACTGGACTTATGTCCAGGCAGTAAGCCAGACCTGACGGCACCACCTGGAAAAGCTTGTGAGAGGTGCGGGATAGCCGGCCACTGGCATACTTGCCATAGCAGCAGCCAGTGCAGGAGAGCCAGGCCAGGAAGGCAGAGGCCGGCAGAAAGATGCCACGCACCCACACGTGCCACTCCTCCTCGATGGCGTAGTAGAAATGCGCCAGGGCACTGCCGAACTGGTAGATGGCCACGCCCACGTAGTCCAGGAAGTAGAAGGTGTAGTGGGACATCTCCGACTTTGCCGAGAGCAGGTGCGCCAAGGCACTACAGGCCAGGTAGGTGAAGGCGGCCAGGAGCACGATGAAGAAGGGCTGGGCGTGGGGGTCACGCAGGAAGTCCACGGTCTCTGCCACCTGCCGGAACTTGACCAGGATGACCAGGGCAGCCACCAGGTGAGTCCACACGTTCACGGCCTCGTTGTGTCGCTGGAAGAGCGTTAGGCAATAGTAGCGCCAGCTCTGGTCTGGCGGGCGGTAGCCAGCTAGGATGTGGGGCTCGCGGAACACCCAGGGCACGTCGGCAGCCTCCATGGTGCACGGCAGCTTTGGGAAAGCGGACTCCAGCAGTCGGGGCACCTGCCGGAGTTGCCGCAGCTGCTGCGCGTTGATGAATAGCCGGCCAATCTGCTCCATCACCACCGTGGCCATACTGACGGAGGCTGGCAACTATGGGATCTACAGGACAATAAAGGAAACAGACTGCTGTGGTGGTGTTAACAAAAAATTAAGTATTTATATCATTCATAACTTATCCGGTGTGGTGGGTGGCAGTGAGCCTGTGATAGATAACATGAGGAATAACAAGGGGCATGCAATAGTTGCAACATGTGTAAAATTTCATGTGCATTAATACGTTAATCGATTAAAAAGTGCGACCACACTAGCGAACCGTTCGGAGAATGTATGAGCGGACCGACGTGTTGTGTGACTTATATGAATTTAGTCGAACCGGCGCCGCGCAACGACAGCGAGCGGAACTGCAGCCGATGAAAATGTCTGGAAGCTGATAGTTGCGTAACGCATGACTCCCCCGATCCGAGGCTGCACCGCTCCTTCTCGATCTCCAACATGCTGCCGCTGAAAAGCGAGTGAATGAACGGTCCGCCGCAGCGCCGGCAGGGCGGGCGTTCCAGAACAAATCGTGAATAATTCAGTGGCCGCATGCAAATGAGTGCCGTTTTTAGAACGGAACGCTGATTTCTGTACTAAAACCAACCTGAATACCCCAGTTTAACAGCTGTTTTGTACGCGACTGTGGTTCCACTATTCTTTTTGTAATAGAATAATATAACAACCCGCAATCATATAATAATGTAACACATGTGAACACATTGTTTCTCTATTTGCGTACAATATTGCACAATGTGGTTTATAGTGTACGTTTACAACATGAATAATTTTGACGTTTCCTTCGTTTAGAAGCTTACGACCGACATGTGATGGACCCATATTTCAGTGATAATTAACCATGTAGAGGCGAAACAAAAATGAGCAATGTCCCCTTTTCGCCACCCTAAACCGTAGTCCTGGAATGAACTGCAGATACAGGGATACATCGGGGAATACGCTCGCCTACCTGAGGCTTGGTGATCGTCGCGGGTGTCAGTTTTTGTCTCACAAAGGCGCCCTCGTACGCCGATCGATATTCTCAACAGGCGGCATTTTGGGAACCGAGTAGGAAAATTACCCCTTTTACCCGTAAACTGTCGTCGACTTTGTAAAGGACGGCTTATTAAGAGATGGGTAGTGGCCTGTCTGGAAATTGCTGAAGGTTTAACGGACATTCTCCTCAGCCAATCACGTGCGGAGTTCGGGGCACGGTCTCTGCAGTATCATCGGTTCCACCCAATGGCGTGCCTGCGTTTCATACTCCACGAGCACCGTTGGCATGCTGTTCCCTCCACCGACCCTGTGTCTGTTTACACGTTCAGTCAAAAACGGTGAGAGTCGGGATTGGGGTTTGCTAAGCCGATCTGGAATCAGTTTCTTAAGGTTGGGTAGTAACCGGAACATGCACATCTCGAGAGGGATGTGGAAACGAGAGCGCTTTAAATAAGATTTTCGGCATAGTTTTGTAACACCGCGTACGCGTTTACGGTATACGAAGCTTATTCCGCTGCTTAATTTGTGCATTCGTAAAAATCTGTATGCCAATACGATCGCGGCGAAAGCCTGTACTACGGTGAAAAGTTGTACAATTTCAAACAACTGGATAATATGTTTCTGATTGTACACTACCTAGTGGGAAAGTATGTGAAGCACTTTATGACAATTTGTTAAATCGCAGTGTACTAAATACTGACAGGGTAATGCTGAATGTATGCAGAGCTGGTACACTGATTCGTTAACTAGACAAACTGGTCTTTTTGACTTACATCAGTCATCCAACCGGTACAGAGTAAGCTATTTTAATGAATTCTTTCTGTGTTGCCCATACCATGACCTCGCCCTCATGCTTTACGGTTTACTCATATTAAGTTATTTAGCAGATGCCTTTATCCAAAGGGCCTTGCTCAAGGGCCCAATGCTGGGATTACTCTTTCAGCAATAGGATTTCAACCAGCACTGATTACAGATACGCACAGCAGACCATCCCCAGGTCCCTGTGTCTCTCACACATATATCTCAGAGCAGGGCTGCTACATTATTCTCTTCTAATCCTTCCCTTCTTCACCAGAGTGGTACACATCCTTAGAGCTGATCACATGACTTTGGTTCGGATCAGAATCCTTTTATTTTCCATGTACAAAAAGTACAATGAATTAGTTCTGGTGCAGATGGTGGCATACGTATACAAATGAAACATGCAATAAGAAAAAAATATATAAAACAATAAACACAATAATGATAAGAAGGAATCATGAACACACTGACATGTAATTAAGGGTGAGATAAGATTTTTGGGGATAGCGTCACAAATACAATCCTAGGGGGTGCTGTGTGGCTCAGAGGCTTATGCAGTGGCAAGTGTGAGTCCCAGTCTTGGGAGAGTAGGGTGGCATAGGATGCCACATTTGCAGTATGACAGTTTGTGAAATTTCTTCGCTGTCAGATAGTTTCACGGTCAACTGTAAGTGGATTATTGCAAAATAGAAACATTTCAGAACAAGAGAAACAGCCAGGAAGTTGCAGACCACATAAAGAAACAGAGTGGGGTCACCAAGTGCTGAGGTACATAGCGTGTAAAACTCACCAATGCTCTGTTAACTCAATAACAGCAGAGTTGTAAACTTCCTCCGGCATTAACCCCCACAAAAAAACTGTGCGCCGAGAGCTTAATGTAATTGGCTTCCATGGCCGAGCAGCTGTATGTAAATCTCACATCGCCAAGTGCAGTGTCAAGCGACATATGCAGTGGTGTAAAGCTTGCCGCCACTGGACTCTGGAGCACTGGAGACGTGCCCTGTGGAGTGATGAATCACGCTTCTCAGTCTGGCAGTCTGATGGATTAGTCGGGAGAACGTTATCTGCCTGAGTGCATTGTGCCAGCTGTATAGTTTGGTGAAGGAGGGATCATGGTATTGGGTTGTTTTTTAGAAGTTGGGCTAGGCCTTTTAGCTCCAGTGAAGGGTTCTCTTAATGCTGGGGTGACGCTTTTCTGTTCCAACATGATCACGCCCTAGTGCAAAAAGCAAAGTGCATGAAGACATGGTTGGATGAGTTTGATGTGGGAGAACATGACTGGCCCACACAGAGCCCTGACCTCAACCCCATTGAACACCTTTGGGATTAACTAAAACGGAGACTGTGAGCAAGGCCTTCACATCCGCAATGAGTGTCTGACCCCACAAAAGCTCTTCAGGATGATTGGGCAGATATTCCCACCAAAATTCCTTCCAAAATCTAGTGGAAAGCCTTCCCAGGAGAATGACAGCTGTTATGGCTGCATAAGGGGGACCAACTCTATATTGATGCCTATGGATTTAGAATGGGATATCATAATATTTTCTGTAGGAATAATGGCCAGGTGTCCAAATACTTTTGTCCATATGTTGTATATATGTGTATCCCAAAGGAGAGTGAGATTCCAGTAGACCTCTACTGATGTAAAGCATTAATTCATTACAAATAAGCTTACAGTCAAAAGGAATATAAAGCACAGTGGGTAACTAAGTGTGGAAGATCCCATAGGGGCAAATTTGCTTCTTATGGGACCTTGCTTGGGAGGGTAGTGACCTGGGGGAGGAAGCAGTTCAGGTGGTTGCTGGTCCTTGTGTTCAGGGCTCTTAACTCTCAGCTTCTGCTGAGATGGGAGACAATGGAAGAGGGTTTGACCAGGGTACTAGGGGTCAAACATTGTTTTCTTAGCCTTGTTCCTCATCTTTGAAGAGTACAAGGCTTCAGACAGAGGGTGTGGGCAGCCAATGATCTTCTCTGCACATCACACCATGTGTCTCCATTTAGAGTGTCAGGATGCAGTCAAACCAGACTGATGTAAAAATGGATTCTGTTGCAGCTGAAAGAAAACATCAATGTCTGTGACAGCTTGCGTTTCATCAGCTCACACAAGGGACTGTTGGGCCTCTGTGTTTTAGCAGGTGATGTTGGCGTCCCATTTGGTGGTGCCTTGAAATGTAAAGGACTTCGTTTTGCGGACTGTAGTGTCCTTCACTCTTGCTACTCCACCCTAAAGATTTTGACTAATATGGCCCTTCAGTGGTGTAATAACCATATCCCTACTGAGACTTGGGATTTAAGATGTCTTTGGGAGCAGAAATGAGTTGTTGTAGCTGAGAAGCAAAAAGAAAAGGATTAGTAAAGAGAGGGCTTTGTTTTCAATCTATTAACATGCTTAATAGACTTTTCTTTATAAATTATGGATACCAACATAAGAGCTCCCTAAACCATCAAACCAGGAATTAACACCTGTTGAATGAGGGCCCGCGAAACATCTCTGGAGTGTTTATTTAGCTGCCATTCATTGAGTCGCTACCTTCATTGCAGTCCGTCCCCCCCACCCCCCAACCAGCCCTATGCTATGGTCAGACCTGCCTGCCTGTCTCCTACGCTGGTGCTGTCCATAATGTCCCTTTGTGAAAGGGCTGCATGACCAGCATTGATGAAAGGCCACCATTGTGTCCAGAGACCCACCAAAGGCGCAGAGAAGTATTCGGTGCTCTCCCTGGCTCGTCCCGCTCTGAATTTCCGCGCCGGACACCAAGGCGATAGACAGCCCTAGCCAGGAAGAGTGCCATAGAATTCTTTGACTTCATCCAGTACCCTGTCAGTGTGCCACCATAAATTGCAAAGGTACTCGCTTCCAAAGCCTGCTTTTGTCTTGGAAGTGACAGGTGGGGCTCCCACAGAGAGTAGCAAAGGGACACTGCCACAGGGATGATGAAACAGAAGCCTATTTGACAGCCATTTCCTTAAATTGGATTTACTTTTGTATTTATAAAACTCATTTATGATCAGGATTTAATCAACAATGTTGTAACAGGGGTGGGGAAACATCTGTGACAGCTCCTGGTCTAGTCCAGCAGAGCGATATCACGTAGCACAACAGGACCAACGAGCCAACAAGTTTATAATCTGATCACAGTCCAGCCGGATCTAGTGAAACAAAGGAGGCCTTATGTCAGCCAGCAGCACAGAATTCCAATGTCCAGCAGCAGCCCAAGCATGCCTGTGGAGCAGAGTCACAGCCAGTTCCTAGGTCTCCAACTTTGGCTCATTCCAGGTTCAACCAAACTGGGAGCTCCACTGAGATTTAGGCTGAGAATTATTGCCATACTTAAGGGGTTTAGAGAAGTTTGGAAAGCATCTGAATCCTTCCAGAACTTGCCACACTTATTTGGGAAGGGCCTTAAATTTGTCTGATAACTAGGCCTACTTTTTGGGTGGGGCACAAGTGAATTTTCCCTCAGAAAACTGAACACATTTCTAATTTACCACTAGATGTCAGCAGACTCAAGCAAAATTGCTGCCACACAGAAAAGTTTAAATGTTCAGACTCGGATAAAATACTCTGGTAACTAAATCTAACCATTTTCCTGTCTAAGGGCTACAAGACAGTAAGTGTTTAAATTAAGACCCAAGACCTTTCAAAATGATTAATATTGCCAGAAGTCAGTATTCAAACACAAATCATGGCACTTTATTCTTTTATTTTATAGCACAAATTTCCTTAAAGCCAGCTAACTTTCCAACACCATAAAATGTCATGAGTGCATACCAAGACAAATATCTTTACACCAGGAGTAGTAGCCCTAAAACCTGGTGTTAAGATTCCTCAGCATAGATCAACCGCATACTAACCTGCCAATATTTTGACTGAGGGTAATGCAGCAATGTCACTATGTACTAAAGCGCTGAAATTCAGCACCTATTCAAAGGTAAACAAAACAAAAAACCACAATGACCAGGTCTGGGGCCTTTACTCTAGAACACTGAATGGTGCGATTAGGATATGCGTTTCAGAATGTGGTTTATTTAAATGACCCCTTAAACCACTGCCAGTAAGACAGTATTGAAAAACTTTACAATTCTATGAACAAGACCAATAGCAAAATGTTACAAGATGGCAATTAACAGGCAAGCCATATAATTTATAAAAACAAACATGACTCAAACTGCAACTTTATTAGGATTAGAACAGTGGGTTTGAAATACTGAGTAACTTGCACTATGCAACAGAAAGTGTTAAGGCATGCATCTTCAAATGGAAAAAAGACTAGTTTAGTTGTCCAACTGTTTAAACTGCAAGATAGAAAACAAAATATCCATATCAGGCATTATTGCAAGCACATGAAAGGGGGAAAAAACCCTATGCCGTCTTCAGTGTAACAAGGTGGCAAGTGAAAACGAGTATATATATATTATATATACTGGCCATGAAACAAACAAAAAAAACCTTTGGATAAGTAATAAAACAAAACAAAAAAAAAAAAAAAAACCCTACACCATTCCCCGAACTGCAATACTCAATTCTCCCCCTCTTTGGTCTCTTTATTCTTTCGAACTTCTTCGAGTTTCTTATCCTGAAACAGGACAAAAAGCAATTTTCATGAACAGGTCAGATGTAGAGTGGGCCAACCATAACACTGTGCATAGTGAAAAAGGCTCACCTTCTCTTTGAACTTCTCATTCATGGCTGCCATCCTTGCGCTGCGATTCTCTTTGTTGACCTCCATCTTCTGGTTCAGCTTCTCTTCTGCCATCTTACTGAAGTTGTTGTTCTCCTCCATTGCCTTCTGGAGAACCTCCTTCTCATGTTCTCGTTTTTCAGCCAGGTGCTTCAAGACTTCCGCTTCATGTGACTAAACACACCATTTTAATCCATAAAAAGCACAATTCAAACGGTACATAGAGCCGCTGTGCATAAGCTTTGAAAAAGCATTTTTTTAAATGACACAAGCATACCTTGCGCCTCTCTTCTGCAGCATCCAGTTTCCTTTGAATCTCTTCCAAGGACACATCTTTCTTCCTTGGGGGAGAGAGGGGGAACTCCCCTTTAGGATCTGGGGTAGACTGACTCAGGATGACCTCAAAAGCTTGACCAGATGCACGCTTGTCCAGCTCTTTGACCTGCATATCTGAAATTGGAAAGTATTCTTCCAGAAATCCAGTCAAGGAAAACTGAAACAGGCAATTACTTAATACCAACTTAAATCCCACACACACAATTATAAATACACCCCCCCCCCCCAAACAGACGCCATGTGTACAATTCATCTTACCACCAGAGGACGCCATTTGAACCAAACAAGGTAGAGGAGGCACCTAGAACGAAATATAAATTGGTATGAATGCATGCAATTGTATTTATGCAACCGGATAAATCCCTACAACTCAAAAAAGAGGGCTGTCAGCGTCCCCATACCATTCCTACACATCAATAACCCATGTAAATGATTTAAAACGACCGGTATGAATTGACAGTATAGTGGCGACACCTTTCGTTGAAGTTGTGTAAAAAATGGATTACGTGCACATCTTCAGCCAAGCCGCGCATTGTTTATCACATTTAAGAAGTCTCATACAAAAATAACCGTCAAATCTACAAACACGTAATCTTCTAAAGCGGCACCGTAAGCATTCCGGGCAGAAACCATCCGCATCGACAGCTAATAATCCAGTGATGACTATAAACTAACCAATATACAGCGCCAATATACAGAGTCAAACACGGCAGGGTATGGGTCTTGTGAAACGCCCAGGTGCAAGGGCCATTCTAATCTGTAATTAATTCAGCCTCGGGAATTTCAAAGTGCTATTACGGATTAAAGCAAACTGAAGCTACAGTTTGCAAAATACGGCAAAGGAAGCCTCATGTCACATACAAGTTAAGTGGAAATAAAGATCCACCGCCCAAATTAAGACTATTGTTAAAACGAGGTCACATCGCGACGCAGCGCCAACACACTTATTTGGCGGACTTCTGCCCAAAGCGATTTACAGATTAAAAAGTATAACTATTTAAAACAATAATGGCTTATCCCCAAAACCTTTTAGCCTGTCATCAAAACAAAGGGGCTCTTATACAGTCCAAGTTAGGAGGGGGAAAAGAAGCAGCTGCAAACAAAGCATGGACCCCCTGTGTCTAGCAACCCCCCCGCAAAAGAGCCTCAAGTTCAACCAAGAAACCTACACACAAAATTCACACACTTGCACTCCTTTTAATCTACGGCAAAAAATACTGTATCCGACCATATGTTTGGGGGAAAATGATTCTCATCTCAGGTAAATGTTAAAGGCTTAATCTAAACGCATCCGAATGCCAGACCCTAAAAAAAACATAAGCAGAACCAGACAATAGACCATGCCTACAATCACTAGCCGTAAATCCAGAAACTACCAACAATATAAGTTAATGACGTTTCATATGTTATACTTACATAATTCAAACCATCAAATGAACTGATATCTCGCAAAGACCATGATACACTTTTACGGGGTTAAATTTAACAACTAATGCTGTCCCAAAAATCGATCACACCCAAAGTGTCACCAGCGCCAGTTAAGTGACGGTAACGCCTGCATGCGCCAGCAATGAACTCGACAGATTGGTACTAATTAGTAATTTGCAAGTAACCTGGTCAACTAAATAGGACGCATTCGGTTGCATGCTTACATGGCAAGCAACTAGTCACTCAATAACGGGTTCAACAACATACAGAAGGTTCCAGACTGCGTTTTCTTCCCCGTAAACCGCCCTTAAACAGAGCCGATCAAAGCTTTTTCTAATAAAAGTACGCCAACGTGTATGATGCTGATATACACAGTGCATATACAACGAAATTGCTTTTAAAATACTTAAATGTTTACTCACAGTACAAAGTAGATAAACAATTCAACGTGCTGGTTACCTAATCACCTTGGTTTAAGGTTAAGTACGACCATTCGCTAACCATCCAAACTTAACCTAATAGTACCAATCTTACATGAGCGTGTATGTTTTGCATTTTTATGACACGCTACGCATGCATCGCTTATTGCGATCACCAAAAAATCAGAGCATCCTCTTCAACGAGACGCACATCACGCCATCACACCCACCTTCCTTACTGCGTGCTCTTGTCCTTCTCACCGAATGCTTCCCGCGCCGAAACGTACTACAGCTCAGCCTCTGCTGTTCGCGCAAAAAACAGGACCAAAGACACAGCGTCACGTCCATGTCTGTAAGCGGATTGGGTAATTGCTAATAAAAACCTGGCGATTCTTTGCGCCCGTGCGGCACGCCGGGAGTTGCAGTTTTCAAACCCCGCGCTCAAAACAAACCGCGGGAGAAGTGATGGTCGTGGGTTGTTTTGTTAAACTAATCAGCCATGTTCTTATCTTGACTTGATTTCGCTTATATTAAAAAACTTTATTGATGTTTGTGTACATCCAACGACTCAGGTGTATCACAGAAATTATTTTCTGTTTAGCCTTTCTTCAACTTTCTACTTCTTTACTTTTTACTAAGCTTAATTTGACCGTCAGTTGCTTATACTAATTTATGAATTACACTTGTTTTGCTTGTATGCATTATAATTAATTTACTAAATATGCATATTGCTTGTATCGTACATACAAGATAAATACATTATACATATGGCTTCTGAAGGAAGGCTAGGAACACTTGGAATTGCTCGAAAAATTCTTCTATGCTTAAAATAACAATACTTTAATCATCACCTGCGGCGACAACACTAAAACCTGATCTACCCCACCAGGAAACCGTACCTGCCAACTTCACGTTATGGAAAATTGGGAGATTTTGCCAAGTGCGGGCAATTTTGGGGGGAGAGGGCAATATAGGCTTTCGTCGGTGAAAAACGGGCGCAACCCGGGGAAATGGGGAGTGTAGGCTGGCATAGAAACTGTAGTACCTTTCTGCACTGGAAACCAATGTGGGGGTTAAAGTCAACTAATGGCGTTTTATGAGGTCAGATAATTGTGCGTGATTCGACGTGAAAATGCTACAGCAGAGTGCCACGCATCTCAAGCGCATGTCAAAATGAGTTTGTGCGTATTGCGCCTTTGGCGGTTAGACTCTTGTTCGGACCTGTTTGCGTTTTTCCACAAAGCAACAATTAAGTAGTTTTACTACTCGACGATGTGCGACACAAAATAATACTAAGCAGCACAGATTTGGGCAGTTAAAATATGTCTTAGGTTAAACAACAAAGATGATAGATTGCATTCATTTTCGTGCTTAAATGACAGTATTTTGCTAGTTAAAACAACAGACAATCATACATAACTTCAGTGCCAACAAAGAATCCTGTATTATTGCATATTTAAAGAAAAAGGTACCAATCTGTACTTTTGTACCAGGGCTGTACCCTCCATGGTCTGTCTGTTGTACCCTAGATGTAGATAAATGTACCATTTAGTCTAATTGTACATGTACAGAAATGGACTCTGAGGAACATCTCCAACATACATCATTAGTGTATCCCCAATGGTACAAAATGTTCCTTGTAAATCTCTATAGTACAAATTGGTACTCTTTTTGAGTTCATTTTCTCTCAGTTTTTGAAGAATGTAAAATGATTGACTCAGGACTTAATAATTTACTCTGAAACTACATATGACATTAAAATATCATTATTTGAAAGTATAATCTCAAATAATACAACTTTAACTGTCCACATGTTGTCCTTTTTTTCTTGGAAGAAAATGATTAGAAGGTAACTCATATGGCTGGCATAGTTTTTGGCTTTAAGGTCATAAAAAAAGGCCATGGATGCCTGTCTGATAGCTGTATCTGTTTGTAGGTGAACTGCAGTTCTTTGAGAGTGGGAAGGTGTGGCTATGTGGGGCGTCCTGACCGACACCTCATTTAACAGATCGTGTTATTCTGGCAGAGATACTCTCCCTGATGACTGGTTCGGTCTTGTAGGTTTCATGCACGCCCCCCAACGTGGCCGGCACCTCCAGCTTTTCAGTCACACGTTCGTTTGGTTTTCCAGTGGGCCAAGAAAGGGTGGCAGTGACTGGAGGAGAGGCTGGCATGTGGGCCATTCCTTGCCGCACCGTGCCGCTTTGCCCGTGAGCTGCATTCCCAGGCTTTTGGCTGTCATGGAGATTCAGACACTGGCTCAAAATATAAAGACCAATCCTGAAATGGATTATTTTATATTTAAGTCAGTCAGTCTTCCTCCAGTCATGGGTACAGAACAAGAGCAGCTATGCTTCTCCTATTTATTAGTTTTATCATAATTAGGACATGAAGTTGTCCTCACTCCCTGAAGCCATTTCGAAAGCATTTTCCAGGAATTTCCTGTAGGTCGTCAGGCTTCCCAAAGGTATGTTTGTTGCTGTGATGACTGGATCTGTCCATCTTATTGCTGGTTGTCCGCTTTCTTTTCAGCTTTTCCAAGCATTACAGCTTTTTCCAGTGCACTGTACCATCCCATTATATACCCAAAATGGGGAAGTTTTGTTCTGGTTTGTTCACTTTTTTCGTTCATGCTATAACTGTGCCAAATTATGAACAATTCTGATCTTTGTTCAATACCTCTGAAGATGGCCTCTTGGCAGTTTTGGTTTTCTCCTGCAGTCCAAAAACATGCAGTTAAGTTGATTGGTGGCTCTGAGTTGCTGACTGTGTTCGCTCCCTGTAATGGGCTGCGACCTGTCTAGGTCTTCTGCTCTGTACTGAATAGGTTGGGCTCCAGGCTCTCCACCGCCTTGTATTGTATAGGTGCTTGGAAGATTATAAGTGGAATAGTTGCATTTAAGCCTTGTCACTATGAATACAATTATGTGAAACCACTATTCTTTATGATTCACGGTTTAGGAAAATCTTGCCTTTTTAAAGGATCTTAACACACCGTCTCCTGCTGACATGGATGCATTATCCAGTTTAATCAGATATACTGCCCCATAAACATTTTCTGTTTTTTATGTTGGTTTTTATTGGTTCTGTAAGAGTATGTTTGCATGTATAACATCTGATCACTCCTTTTACATTTTAAACTGTTTTCTCCTGATTTCTACAGTTTCTTTGAAGAAAACAAAATCTATCGATCAAAGACAAAGGTCTCTTTTAGAAAATTATCAGTACAGCAGTTTGTCTCCTTTAGTTATGTGCCTTATTCTGTAAATCGGGGTGTTAGCAAGTAGGCAACAGGGCATGACATGCAGACATGATCTACTTTGTTGATGTCTCCAGTCTCTTTTCTTCCTGCCATCTGGTGGCCCATTGCTAGGGGTCAGCGGGTCATGGCTGCTCCTCCTGGTCCTCTATTCCACTCTGTCACTCAGGTGTGGGGGGTGGGTTCATGGCAGCACAATGCCACCAGGCCCCCCTCAGCTCAAATTTGGCAGGACACAGTTCAGATCGAATCGAAAAAGGGGCTTTGAAAGGCACGAGTCACAGTAAACTGGTTATGCCCCCCCCCCCCCCATTTATAACCCATTTTCCTAAACGGTTTAGCTTAGAATCACTTCTAGTGATACGGCTGCCCAGATGATGTCTTAGATGAAACCACTTTGACGGTTTTGTAGGTAACAGTTTTGGAACAAAGGGATTATAAAGGTCCCAAGCTAAGGCTGCCTATCCCGTCACCTCAACTCAGCATCCAATTCTAACTGTGCAAAATGCAGCAGTAACACTGGAGTGTCTTGGCAGGAGGCCGGATTATGTAACAGCGTCTTCCACGCGGCTCACTTTTCATCCATTATAAGTGCCAAGCCACACGTTTTCACAGTCACAGAAGAGGCTTTTAGTCACATGAGTGCATGTGGAGTTAGCATCAGATTAGCAACATGCGAAGAGAAGAAAAGCCTCTTTAAACCTGTGATCAATACCACAGCTGCGTGAAGATCAGGGCTCAGTGACCCTTTGTCTTGCCTGCAAATTTATTCTGGATGTACACACAGATGTTTACTTCCATAAGCTCAGGATACTCTGAAAAATATATTTTTGTTTTTAATTGTTACTTTTATTTATTTTGAAATGTTTTGTTTGCAGATAGCCCAAACGTGGCAGACTCCTTGCTTTGCAAAAGCCAGTTTCGGATGGTTCTGAGCAGCGCTGCTCGAAGCTCATGTAGAGCTGTAGGTGCACCTTTTGCTGACGGGACACTGACTTAGCGGACTACCAACATTACGAATTCCCCCCAGGCCAGCTTCACTGCTTAATTTCACTTTTACTCGGGCATGCAGGGTGCTGGGGGCAGTGGCACCAGTGGTTTGCTAAGTCAGCGCCCTCTCAGAAGCTGGCACCCTCAGCGGCCGCCTATGTCACCTTATTCACTGATTGGATCTCATAATTAGATGAGAGTGAGTGGTTTGTGCATTTTGGTTCTCCTACTCTCCTACTACTAAGCAATAAGGCCAGAGCAAAAATAGTATCTTCATTTACATTCTGCATTCGTCTTAAAACATCAGTGCAAAATGAAATCTCTTAACTCAGGGGCCAGTTCTGTCAGCCGTCGGTTAGCCTGCTTTAATGTGTACCTGCGATTTATTTTTCTTTTTAATGTCACAGCATGTCTTCTTCAGTGTACAACAGGAATAAATATGTTTCTTACATCAGTGAAAAGACAGATGCAAAAATATAATGTCTACTACAATGGGCATAAATGAATGGGTGGGATCTCAGGAGGTTAACAGAATGTAAACCATTGTGAGGTTTTAGCTGAATATAGTTATTAGGAACCACAGCACTGCTCTGCTATTTGTAAGACCAGAGAGAGAGAATGGTGAATATTTTGCGCTGTATGCTTTGTATTGGCATGAGGCATTGGCTGATCGGAGTCGCTCTCACTGCAGATCAGGTTTCCTGTGCTCTTAACTAGATATGCAAGGTCTGCATTAAGCTGTTAAGCTTTCTATGTTCATGATGCATCACACTCACATATTCAGTCAAAATACCTATAGGTTAATTTTAGACCTCTTAAAAAACATGTAAACTTATTTACATGAATATTTTAATATTGTACTTCAAGTGATCTAGTGTTGTTCTAAGCAATTTGAGATTTGGGTGTCAGATCCTCCTTAATGGGACACCACTGTCTATCGTTATCAGAAAAAAATCCTTCTGGAACAGGGAGGGCTTGGATGGTACAAGCAAGGTCATGGTTGGGTGGCAAGAACATCTACTTCCCTCAGACAAATGACGCAAGAGTATAAAACAAGTGTACAGTGTGTGTTAGGGAGAGAGTGCCAGTTTAACTCTTGTAGGTTTGCTGGTTGAGAGCAAAACCTTAAGTATTCACATGTTGCTAGGTTCTCCTGCACAGTACATCTAGTCACTAAAATTGCCCCATTCCATGCTGTAGTCCATGTGTCCTCCGGCTCTGTTTGCAAACTGTAGTTTTTTACAATCAAATTCCTTGTTTCTTAAATGGTTCCCAAGAGACTAAAAACATTAGACACCTTAGAGCAGGGGGCCCAATCTTATCCGCAAAAGGCCAGTGTGTATGCGCATTTTCACTGCAACTCCCTAATTAGATTTATTGGAGGACCGATTGGCTGAAGAGTGCCCACACCTGGGTTTGAACAGCTGACATACAGGTTATCCCAAAGACCTGCATACACACCGGCCCTTTGCGGATAAGACTAGGCACCCCTGCCTTAGAGTCATTTATTGTGGCCATAGGTTGATTTTGTCAACTGGATGCACCTCAGACTGTTTCAGACACAGGGACCATGATTACTGACACAGGAGTCATGATTACTGTCACAGCGGTCATGATAACTGGCACAAGGGTCATGATTACTGACACAGGAGTTATGATTACTGACACAGCAATCATGATAAGTGGCACAAGGGTCATGATTACTGGCACAGGAACCATGATTACAGACACAACAGCAGGTGATGCAGGGATCTCTGAAGCTTGTGCCTATGGCCATATTGTATGGGATCTAATGAAAAATGGCTGCCTTTCAGCACTAAATGTCTAGGGATTGATTTTTTTTGTTATACTGAGAAGTTGTATGATAGCATAACAATGGTGGCACTTGCAGTATTTGACCATGCTACATCAGGGACCTGCTGCCTGTCCCCTAGGTGCCACCGGCTGCTCCCCCCCGTCCAAATTGTGCTGCACCCCCCTCCAATGGCTGGCCTCCAGCCCTCCGCCTGGCCCCAGTCCCATTAATCTTGTTTGGGAAGGCGTGCAGCCGGTGCAGAGCCCTGGGGCCGAGGAGCAGATGGCTGAAGCGGGCAGCCTCCACGGCTGAGTCTCTCGCTCACTCACGGCACACTCAGGCTGCTCCCTGAGACAAAGGAGCGTGAATGAATCAAGCTGGGGGGGGGGGGGGCGGGTGTGGTGTGTAACCTCACTGCAAAAATCCGGTGCACGTGTGACCACACACCACCAACGGCCCGCCTTTACGCTTCCCCTGTGTCGCCATCCCAAAAGCAACAGTATACGTTATTTATTTAGGTAACGAACAAGAGGGCAGCAATAGTCTAAAGGCGGGTATTGGTCTCCCAGAGAAGGCCGCACAAACAAAAATAGCCCTGCTTCACAAGCACTGCTCAATAATTGCCCAGCGTTTTTCTGCCTATAAACAAATCCTGCCCCCTCTACACAGATGACATCATTATAAGGGGACAAATCAAAATTCTCCTGGTTGCAATAACAACACCGATACAGTGCTAGGCTGTTGATTTACGGTACTCAAAGCAAGTAGCATTAATTAAAGGGAAAAACCGTTCATTCAGCATGTGCACTGCTATTCATTGGCACTGCAGCTGAAAATAGCTGATGGCTTTACCTGGAATCAGCGCCCATGGGTGTACTCAGTAATTCTGAGCATGGGAATGTATGTACACCCTTGAGCAAATTAATTGAAACAAGTTGTCACACAGCCATGCATGCAGTGGCCTGGGACCTGCCGGTTTCCAACAGCCAGCAGGGCAGAGAGTACGCTGAGTGGACAGACAGAGGGGGCGTCGTGCCTGTAGATGGGCAGGCCTGCTTGGGTGGGATTAGGGCTGGGTGGTATGACTGTACTTCAGCCATCATGTATGATTCAGGTGAATCCTGTGAGGTTTGTGCACCTCCCTGTGTCCTCGTGGGGTTTCCTCCAGGTTCTCTGGTTTCCCTCCACTGCCCAAAACAACGCTAAAGTTAATAGGAGTTGCCAAATTCCCAATAGGCATGAATGGTGTGGTACCTGGATTTACCTTATCCTGGGTTATTTCCGTACAATTTTATTCAATCCACAAGATCCTAAATCCCGACCCAAGGCCATGACTATTAATTACCATGACTGTGATGTCCGTCTTAACTGTGGCCACTCTGTCTGCTTATAGATGCACCAACTTGTTTCAGTTAATTTGCACAAAGATGTACATGTTCAAGGGCAATATGATCCCGTGATAACTATGCTGCCTGAGATGTATGACCACGCGATGATACAATGAGCTGATGGTGTATATGTATATGGTCTTCACTACGTCTCATAAAGCATTCCCAACCCGGTCCTCAGGGACGTACGGACAGTCCGTGTTTTTGCTTCCTCCCAGCTCCTTGCCAAGCAGTCCATATTTTTGCAAAAAACGTGGACAGCCTGTGGGTGATGAGGACAGGAATGGGAAACACTTATAAAGGACGATGAAATATCACATGACCTCAACTATCTACATATGGATGCATGCATAAAGATGACCAATGTATTTACTTAAGAAAAAAGTATACATACTTAGGAATATACACATGCATATTCTGTACAATATAGCCATATTACAGGGATACTTCTAAGACAGTGGATGCTGACAAAAATACTGTTTTGTTTTTCAGTTGCTGTTAAGTGCATTTGAGTTGAAAAGAATGTGGAAATACTATTTATTGGCATAGATAGATTATTAATATTCACTGTATATTGGTCCCAGCCCCTCCCTGTGGGATTGCCTGGGCTTCCTCACCCACCCGCTGCCCAGGGTTTTTTTCAGTCCCACGCTGAATATTGTTCCAGTCAAGGTGTTGGGTTGCCATCACACTCCCATCGCCGTGGGCCCAGCAGCCAGCATGCCAAGGCACCATCCCCCCGCACCCTGTAGGGATAGAGGAGAAAACAAGGGCAACTTGGCAACTAAGCGCCTGCCTGTGCAGAGAGCTGCCCAGGGCAAATCACCTCACTTGGCAGCACTGCCTCTCAGGTCAACACGTGAGTGATCTGCTGCTGCAGAATGAGGCATGTCGCTGTTAGATCCATGTTCCCATACAGTGCCCCCATCACAGCTGTGTTACCATACAGTGCCCCCATCACAGCTGTGTTACCATACAGTGCCCCCATCACAGCCGTGTTACCATACAGTGCCCCTGTCACAGCCGTGTTACCATACAGTGCCCCCATCACAGGCGTGTTACCATACAGTGCCCCCATCACAGCTGTGTTACCATACAGTGCCCCCATCACAGCTGTGTTACCATACAGTGC
>JABFDZ020000138.1:26489955-26507068 GCA_019775955.2 Pollimyrus isidori | reverse complement strand
ACAGCCGTGTTCTAGTACAGTGCCCCTGTCACAGCCGTGTTCTAGTACAGTGCCCCTGTCATAGCCGTGTTCTAGTACAGTGCCCCTGTTACAGCCCTGTTCTAGTACAGTGCCCCTGTCACAGCCGTGTTCTAGTACAGTGCCCCTGTCACAGCCGTGTTCTAGTACAGTGCCCCTGTCATAGCCGTGTTCTAGTACAGTGCTCCTGTTACAGCCGTGTTCTAGTACAGTGCCCCTGTCACAGCCGTGTTCTAGTACAGTGCCCCTGTTACAGCTGTGTCCCCATACGGTGTCCCCATCACAGCCGTGTTCCCTTACAGTGTTCCCATCTCTCCTATCACAGCTTTGTCCTCATATAGTACCGCTGTCACTGCCATGTCCCCGTAGAGTGTCTCCGTCATAGCCGTATCTCCATACAGGGGTCCCATCAGAGCTGTATCCCTGTACAGTGCTCCCATCACAACCGTGTCCTCATACAGTGCTCCTGTTACAGCCGTGTTCCTGTACAATGCTCCTGTTACAGCCGTGTTCCTGTACAATGCTCCTGTTACAGCCGTGTTCCTGTACAATGCTCCTGTTACAGCCGTGTTTCCATTCAGTGCCCCCATCATAGATATTTAGTACTCGCATTTGGCTTTTCACTAACCATATCGAAGTTTGGCCCAAGTACCAGGTGCCGTAAGGACTGGGCTAATACAGGCCTCTCTCACTGGTGCCGTGCCCATGTTACGTAATGCCCCTGGTGCCGTGAACAGCACCTCATGCTGAAACCCCCCCCAGCCTCTCCCCCAAATATGCTTGCTAATTTTGAGTGGTCTCAAGTGACAGGAGCTGCAAACAAATGCGTCTGGCCTACAATGATATTACATATGTAAATGAGAGTGCAAGCAGACACACGACTTCTCTGTTAGGGAACACTTTCATTTACAGATCCAAGGTGTTACTATAAACATCTGAAGTCTCTGAGGGATTGTTCTTCTTTGATCATATGCCTGAGATAGAGATTTTGTTACATTTCAAAATGAGTCTCAAATTCCCATTTTATGGCATTGGTAAGTCCTTAACAAAGTGCACTAATCTTAAACATCCTCATGCTGTTTAGCAGTTAATTCAGCAGGCAGTTTGAAAACCATCAGCATTTCCTACACCATGCATTAACAAGTTAATGGTTAATGAATAATTGAAGCATGAGAGTACACAGGCTTTTGCCTCAGAATCAGAAAGCTCTCTTATAATGAGTGCACCCATATATTCTAATGATTCTTGGTCCTCAATATTATGTACAGAATTCCTCTTATCAGACTTGTCCACTTGGTTACAGCTGGATGCAGGAGCTTTGTGGTTAACCTTTGTTTTTTTCCCACATGATATTGTCCCCAATTTCTTAATATCAAGACAGACAGTAGGTCAGTGCACCAGTGTCTGCAAACCCTACTGGGCACCCGACTCCCAGCACACGTTGTGGTTCTAGTCAGTTGCAGCAGGGCAACACGCTGACTCAGATATGCTGGTGACTCAGCTATTGAGTACTTATACCTTGTGCATCACTGACGGATCTCCCGGTACTCTGCAGAGATTTTACAGTAAGCCTTCAACCCAGACACTGCAGGACATGTAATCGGCACTCTTTAAATATATGCAACCATACTCTTTACACCTTATGAAAGGGTAAAACCCTCTAAGAAGATAAAAATTATATGGATTATATGAAAATAACCTACATCCAGAACCATTACAGCTTCAAACCTCCAGTATGTATGTCAGGGATCTTCAACTCACGGTCCTCGAGGTCCGAGCACTGCTGGTTTTCCAGCCTTCCTTTACCTTTGCAGTCAGGTGCGAAGACTCTGACCAATCAGAACCAGTAATTATTAAACAACTACCTGGGAGAACTGAAAACACAGCCGGGATTTGGAATCGAGGTTCAGAGTTGAAGAACCCTGTTATATGTATTGTCCATTTCAGGTACATTTGAGATAAATGATGAGATAAATGAATGCATGAGATCCAGTATGACATTGTTCCATCCATCCATCCATTCATTTTCTGTAACTCGTTGTCATATTCAGGGCTGCAAGGTGTCTGGAGCCTGTCCCAGGGGCTACTGGCACAAGGCACATGGAATAACTCATGAGTATTGAAAGATGACACAGAGTGTGGCATTATTGTAGGCCACAATATGTCTGGTGTGCGTATGAGGAAAATAACCTTTAGAATTTCTTTCTGTTTTTCTTTTATTTAAACAGAAACCTTTATTTTTCTAAGTACTGTCTCTTTAAGTGACCTTGCGTTGTGCATTATTGAGCACTGTTCTTGCAGTAACTAAATGTTTTATTCGTGATACAGCTTTCAGATGTCTAGCTGTTTCGTCGTTTGCTGGATTGCAGGAGCAGTTGGAGGCTGTATCTTCATGGATAGCTATGGCTTCTTTTTTGTCGCACCTTGTTTTTTCCCAGTAAGTAATATTTAAATCAGCTGAATTTATCTGTGCAAATTTGCTGTGCGTAGCTTAGGGAGGGCTGCCCACCTTCCTCAGGAAGAGCCGATTTCTCCTGCAAAGGACTGCATTTCCTGCAGTGATAAAAATGGGATTTGCACCCGGGCACTGGGATCGGTGGCATTGTGAAAGTAAACTGCCATTGTCTTTGTTTCCTTCTATCGTCACCGTTTTTGCTGTTCTAGTGGAAAAGTACCAGCAGTTCCCGGGAAGAATGCATGCGAAGGCCCCGACCGCTCCGACGCAGAGCCCGTGCTGGCAGCCGCCCCGATCCGGGAGCACAATGGGCCGGCAGATCTCAGCTGCCGCCTGATCCAGGCCCGAGCGCCTCAGTGGCGGCAGAACAAAGGGAGCAGTGATACGGGCAAAGAAAGGCCGAGAAGAGGAGCAACCAGCCTGCCTGTCACACGGGACACCCTGCACACAGCCACCACCCTGCCTGTCTACTCGTTCTGAACGCGGAAACACACCCCCCTGTGCGTGCTGACCCAGGCACACGCGAGGCCTGCCAGAAATGCAGTCTCTGTGTCGGTTAAGGGCCGTTTCTCCAGGGTGGTGGGAAACATCTTGAAGGTGCTGCATCATGTCTCAGTTCCGCTCCTTCGGTAAAGCCACCATGCAGACACCTGTAGATTGTGGCCCCTGGACCTTCCCCCCCAGCAGTCAGGGCGGGTTCTACCTTTTCAGGGGCCTTGGGCAAAGCTTTACTTGTGAGGCCCCCCTACCAAGAAAACTGATGATTATTTCACTTCCTCCACAAAGCAGATGATTCAGGGGGCCTTGGAACCTGAATATTCTGCCTATAGTTACAGCCATATATTTAATACCTATATTTCTTCAAGACTTTGTCTGGCCCCCCTTGTTGCCGACAGGGCCCTAAACAGCTGCCTAGATTGGGCCCTGGGTCTGGATTAATGGCAAACAATTTTCCTTTTTAGAGAGGACATGCTAAGACGTGCTGCTAAATGCTGCTTTTGAGGAGCGTTCGTCCCATTGACTGCAGGGGGAGAGAACTGTCCCCGGGGACACCAGGGCGGGGAAGGGTTACATGTCAGATGCTGAGTAAGAACTTGTTACAGTCATTGTTTGCGGGGATGCCAGGGCAGGACAGTAATGTCAGGGTGTGTCTGTTGGGAGGTGGGGGGGGGGGGGGGGGCACAAAAAAGGAGAAGATGAAAGATGATAAAAACCAAGGCTGGGGAGGGGTAAGGGTCGATAAGGAGAATTGCATGCTTATGAAATACTAAAATGAAGTTCAGAGGGGATGGTCTTTTCTGGACAGTTTATTGAGCAGATGCTTTTGTCCAAAACAAGAATCAGAAAACACAATCAGCCAGGATAGTCCTGGCTAATCAGAGTTAAAGGGGGTATTACTTTGCCAGCCACAGGATTTAAGCAGTGGTACCCCAATTCCAGTCCTGGAGGACCAGTCTGTGGCATAGTTTGTGGATTTCCCTGCTCACATACATATATTGAACCAGGCAATTGGCTTGTCAGCTGAATGAGGTTTGTTTGAGCATGTTAATCTGCAAAGTGTGTTGTAGACTGGCCTTCTTGGATTGGAATTGGGTAACCCTGATTTAAGATCATGTCTTCTGAACATGGGCAGTGGTGCCCAACTAGGTTAGACACCTAACAGTAATTTGAGGAACTGATTTGATTTGGTTTTTGAACACCTCAGTGTAATCCTGAGTTTAACATACAGCTATCGAACTTTCCATAAGAATTTACCCTTCCAGAACTCCATTACCCAGAGCAAAGTGGTAGCTAGTCCGCTGGATAGTTAACTTGCCATTGGTCATCTAAACCTCCCAGCAGGTTTTTTTTGCCACAGAATCCTTCTGTGGTCTGTTTCTCTCCCAAGGTGATGCCTTCAGGTAGCAATATTGAAGTGAGCCTTCATGAATGACTTACTTTCTGCATCTGGCTGCCATATATCTTCATCTGATTGGGACCTGCCTAGTGAAAGACTTCCTGCTGCCCAATGAGGGTAACTGATTGTCTTCCGGCTGGGATTATTGTGCGATCAGGATGGACCGCTGACTTACCACACTGTCCCAGTCCCAGGGAAACCAGACGGAGCTTATAAAGCATTGAAGACAAAACATTATGTGGTTTATTCAAGTGGCCATAAAATGTCTAATTGATTCATGTGACAGCAGATCATATAAAATGCTGCTCATAAAGGGTATATGAAACACTTAGAGAACTGGATGTGTTGGCCAATCAGAATATATTCATTGCTGTAATGTCATTATTTTGCCTGCCTGAAAAACATAATAGGAAAATCTTCAAAAGGATAAGGAGCTCGGAGATCAGAGAAGCGGGAAATTGAGTGAATTGCATTCTCATATTTTTTTTCAACTTGGGAATAATACTGTGGTGAGAGGCATATCCAGCCTGACACTGACTCCAGATATGACCCATGTTGGAACAGGAAACAAAGAGAAAAAGAGACTTTCATGGATGCATAACTGGGGATTTTTAGTGACATCAGCAGTTCTGACGAGAATGTGAAGGTGCTGACATCAGCCTGTCAGTGTCACCCGGGTTTCCTAAAAGAGAGCCAGGTTATCCTAGGGCTGCATGTCTGAGATCACCGGTACACTCATTCGAAGTACCATATGCTAATGTGTGAGTGTTTCTATTCAGAAAATCCTCAGTAATCTGTTAGAGGGTTTATTATGTACATCTGATAAATGCAGACTGCCTTCTTCTCCAGACAGAGAATCATGTGGCTGTAATTGAGTCAAAGTTCAAAAAGCAATGAAGCAGATAAGATGCTGTGTGATTGTTGGTGCCACATGGTTCCTGCACCTCAGAAACAGCCAATTCACACACCACAGTGTCCAGAATTTATGGAGAATGGTGTGATGATCAAAAAATCAAGTCGATGGCATTTCTGTGGCCAGAAGAATGTCAATGACAGGGGCCAGAGGGGGATTGGCTGACATGTTAAAGCTAAAATTTAGTCAGTATGGCAGTGATGTGCTGTAAGGCTTCTCAGAATAACACACTCATTTACCTTCAAGGAGGTTAAAGAAGCGGCCACAGAGTGTGTATTTGTCTGTGCTGAAGCTGCACCTTCTCCCTGAATAGACGTGGCTGTCAGTTCTCCTTCCACACACACTGACCAGACTGTAAACGCAGGCCGGCTGCAAAGCCCCTCTCCTTTAGATCTCTTTGCCATCAACCAGCCCCTGGGTGTGGACCGGTTTGTCCATCTGCCTGACCCAGTCTGGGCTCCTGATTCTTTTTCTGTCCATTTCCCATCTCTCTCTTCCTCTTCCTCAGTCCCTCTCCTTCTCTCTCTCTCTCTCTCTCTCTGTCTCTCTCTCTCTTTCTCTCTCTCTCCCCTTCTTTCTCCCATTTCCGAATAGGCTGGTACTGTCACCCATGTGTCTGTGTACTTTTACAGGCTCCGGCTCCCATTATTCATATGTTACCCTCCTCCCAAGTCCGTTCCCTTCCCGTTTTCCACGATGGATGCTTGGTCACCAGTGATCCTCTCAGTGGCTCCGCCCCCCCCATCACCGTGGTCACACAGCTGATTTGCAGTGTTCCGGAATGTGGCTGCTCTCCGCCCCCTTGGTGATTAGAATAACTCGGGCTCTTTGGCTTGGGAAAGGTCAGCTTTTTGTCAGACTCTCCTGTCAGCGGCAGCGCAGTTTATAATGCACAGCGGCAAACTGATGTGATACAGAAATTAGGCAGGTTATTTTTAGGACTTGATGTTAGCTTGGTTTAAGCACTAAACTACCCCCGCCTCACAGTTTCATGCAGTTGTTGCCCTCTTCTGCTCCGTAATTATGCACAAGAGTACCGAGTTGTTACTTCTCAAGGATTTCCATGGGGGTCTGTAATTTGTATGCAACACAGAAATTGTGTTTCCAGATACGCTACTGGTAGATTAAAGCTTTCATTAATGATGAGTTACCTGAGAGACTAGATTTTTGTGATTTGGATGGATTTGCCCTTATTTATAGTTTGGGTGTAAGGGGCTTAGGCTGGGGTGGGGTATCACCGCTCACTTTCCATCTGGGCGAGAACGATGAGCTGGATTCTGTGGTCTCCATAGCGACGATGATGGAGGCAGACACAAAGTCGAGCTGATGCTTTGTCGGAGAAAACATTTCGGCTGGGGTGTTGGCTGTGATTGTTAAGCCCCGCCCACTCCTCATAAGTTATCTTCATCCCGGGTGTTTTTACACATGTATCCTTATATGGCGAAATGACAATAAGGAGTCTCGGATCTTTCAATCTGACAGGTGACTGGGCGGACTGGGAGACATGCTGGCTCATCAGCCCTGGCTGGTCCCTCACTAACTGCCAAGCTGTAACACCGGCAGGTGAGCGTTCTTTATTTAGCTTTTAAAATCTGTGCGCACATACGGTGCCTCAGAAGCTTTAATTAATAGGAAGACTTTGGTTTCACCCGTAACTAGAGCTATTCAAATGTCTTATATCCATCACTGTACAATATGTTGACTTCATTCGAGTTAAAAAGAGGAACCCCAGGTGGGATTTGTAACAAAATATGGGATTCACAAAATTCAAATAAGATGGGTAATGGGAGATGTGTAGTGTGTAGATGTGTATCACTGTTTCAGAAGCGCCAGCACAGAATCGTTGCTAATCAAGAAGCAAGTGTGGCAAACTGCAGCTTCAGTGCTGTTCCCTGAAGAGAATAGTGGAGCAGGGATAGTGGCCGGAAGCGGAGGAAGCTGCGGATTATCGGTCCTCCGCACGGCGGGAGCCGGAGAGCGGCAGATGGGCAGACGTCCTGGCATATTGAAACAGCCACTCACTACATCTCCACACAATCAAACAGATGGGTTCACTCAGCCTGCCTGTGAACAGCACACCACTGAGGACACTTAAGCTGGGGCCTAAGAGTCAGGCCATGTTCCCCAGCCAGGCACCAAAGCACCAGCTCTCAAGTGATCCCCCCTCCCCATTTTAATTAGTCCCAGCTTGCCACTGTTGAGTGACCTGAAATGACCCTATTTTTCTCTTGCTATTTTTCATTAGTCGACTGGTAAAACCTGCTATTCAAACTGCATATTAATGTTGAAAAGCAAGTCATATTGAAAATGAGAGCTTGACTGTAGGTCAAAGTATCATCCTATTGCTATGATGTTTAAAGTTATATTTTGATTTTTAACATGGCTGTCCATCCATTTTCCATACCTGCTTGTCCTGTAGAGAGTCGTAGGGATCGCAGAAGCTATGGGCACACAGCAGTGAATGACCCAGGACAGTGTGCCAGCCCATCGCAGGCTTGGCAGAGCTTCTGAAGGTAAATTTGGATTTTAGAGTAGATTAGTGGTTCTACAGGAGCCACTCCAGAACCCTGAGTTATTATACTGATTTTGTGGAGTTCCACCCACTGCGTTCCTGAATCAGGTATTCACAAGCCTTATAATCAGCTGACAGGTAAATTGGAACAGAACAAAAATGTGGTCTGGCTAAGGGGATGCAAGAATTGGGTTTATAACTATAGTAGAGTTTTGTGAAGTCTCACGATGATCTGGCGAACACATCAGCAAAATTGGTCCCGATGCAAGATATTCCTCATACAATGTAGGAAGTGTATAGCTAGGGAACAACCAAAAATCATCACACGTGCCACCTATTGTGTGATATCATGGGTTAATCGAGGGTATCGGACCCCCCGTATTTCACACACCGAGTGTATGTCTCAGTGAAGCTTGTTTGTATGTACCAGAATTGCCAAAACCTCAAGTCGTTTATTCTCTGCTGCCTGCACAAAGGGCTCACAGCCTGAGGATCTGGGATGAGGTTTAATACAAAGAATGTCTCCACCTAGTGTTAAATATGTGAACTGACCGACTGACTGCTGCCAGAGCTCTCCAGTCAAGTTTGTGTACGTAGTGATCATTCTGCTGCAAACAACCCCAACATTTTGGTTAATCCTTCCATTTATATTTCCTTACATTTCCTCGTAACACAAATAGCACATGCATATATCATTATGCAACAGTATATTTTTTTGGAATGTTATTTTTCTCATTTATTATAGAGTAACATTTTACTGTTTTACAGGTAGCAGTACTGTCCAAGATTTAATGAATTACTGATTATGTGTCTATATTCATGCTCAGTGCCTCTCAATTAACACACTATTTGCACTTTGTGTAGCCAAAGCTTTCATTGGAAATTAACTTACGCATTTAGGCATTTATGCAGTTGGGCTATCAGACACAAGGGTGCCATCTAAAAAGGTCTCAAGTGTTTTTCCTTGACAGACAAACCTTTGGGTTATAGGTTCAGGCCTTTAGCTACAGTTCCACCTGCTGGCCAGGCAGGATCCATGTCTACAAGATACACGACAGACCCACTGAACAGTACACTAAAGGAATTTCATATCAGTAAGTCAGAAACTAAGTATATAAATATCCAAATGACAAATATGTTGTAATTTTGGAGCATGTGTCCATAGCTTGATTAGCTTAGATTTGCATCACGGTTTTATCTATTTATGTTATATACTTTCCAGAGCAATTCAGAGAAGCTCTTCAGTAAAGTGGCAATTAGCATAACTCTGTAACCCCTCTTACCACAAACAGAATACTCTACACATAACAGCAACTGCTCCTGGAAATACAGCAGCCTTTGAAGGTTCATATTTATCAAACAAAACCAGAGCATAATACAGACAAGTAAATTCAATATAAAAGCCACTCAAAATGTTTGTTTTAATAGAGTGAAATCAAAACAAAAAAAATCAGCCAAATTACAGACAAAAAAAACAAAGATAAAAATAAGCAAAACTGGCGTTTTGAGATACAGCAATGTTTGAACTTTTTAAACCTAAGACATTCGGTCAGATAATAGGAAGAACTTAGGGGTCAAACTCTGAAAAGATCCTGGGAGAAAAATCATCGTATCATACAAATCTTTAAATAAATTGAGGTTGACATACTTTCTTGACACACTCTGCTGATAACAGTTGTAATAATTGAAGTTTTGATAAATAACACTCTCTAGTTTGACACAGAGGAATTCACCGTTGCATGTAGATGAAGGTAGTTAAACAGTCACTGTTTATGTCATTTAAAATTTTCCTGCTTAAAAACAACCCAGGATGATCTAACATTTAACAAACCAGTTGTGTTTCAGTCAGACTCTGGATTGTGGACAGAGGGTAGGCTCACTAGTAAACAACACAATGTACATCAGCACTGTGTATATATTCTGGTATATCATGTAACTGTATATATAAATTCTACAATATATACATGACAGATTAAAAAAATACAAAGGAAGGCCTATTTTCAGCTTTTTTATCCTGACAAATTTAGTGTAATATCAGTAAAGTTTCTCTAAGGTAATTTATTGGTATCACTGGGAACACAACTTGCTTGCTTTCATTATACAAGCGGTAAACAGGCACCTCACAGACAAACCGGACATACATACATTTCAGATACAACACACTGACGTGGTTATATGTGAATACATTAATTCAAATACAGTCAGAGCAGGCTGCATAGCCTTGGAGTGTGTTATATACAATGCTTTGATTTGGGGCCTTTATGTTTAATCACACTTAACACTACACATTCACAGAGAAATGCAAAGAAAAACAAACGACATCATTCATCTACTCACTGGGGTTTTCCTTATACGGTAAATGGTAAATCCAAGCATCAGCCTCTGGATTCTCGTTTTTAAACATGACACCACTTTTATTGTGTTCTGGAAGGTCAACCACATTTAGCCCTTTAGGATTTCACTCGACAAAGTGCTATGATTTGAATACAGAACGCAATTGACCTATGAAGCTTCTTGAGAAAAAAAAAAAAACACTTTCTGCTTTTGTACTTGACATCCTTGTAACACCCTGAATTCTCAGCAATTCATAGACTTCTGTTTTGTAACTATTTCTGACTCTACTTCTTGAAAATAAAGTACCATTGAAACTCAGGGGAAGTGTCCGGTTGGACATGCTAGGCAGCCGCCACCAAAATGATACTTTCCAAACTGACTCCTGCTCCACCTTAAGGCTCATTAAAATGTGTTTTGTGGTCCTCCAACTTTGGTGCCCCAAAATGTCTGACAGGTTATCTGACCTCAGACCTGCATTTTAAAGCAAGTTACATTGGGAGCACATTTAGGGGACATGGTCCAATGGCCGTAGCTGTTTTTTTTTTTGTTTTCAACTGATGACACCAGGTGTCGTTCACACGTGGATAGATCTGCATGAATATGTGACACTGTAGCTGTTATCTGAGAATTGGGACTCTCTCTTATTACGTTTCGGAATTCAGAACAGTGGGATACAGGAACTGGCAGTGGTCTGCATTCGGTCGCCATTTATTCATGTTCCCGGTCGCTTCCATACAAAGAGCTTACCTCACTTTTTTTTCTTTTAGATTCTCTTGGAAACGCTGGGCATCTCCCCACAACAGAGGTCAGCCGATGGCATATGCTACATGATTCTCAAAAGAACGGCCCTCATGCTATGGGCAGCACTCTCGCCTCTCCAGTCCCAAAGCACAATGTGCTCCTGACGCCTCTCCGTGCGGGGAGGCCGCCAGAGAGCCGTGTCTCAAGCTGGAATCCGAAAGGCTTGCATACTTTCAGCGTCTTCCGAGAGAGGACTTTGAAGTCCGACCGGACCACCTACAAGAAAATTCCAGAACCTTTCCAGTGTGGTTTCTTTCAGCTTGACCTATACAATGGACTGTTGTTTTTAGAAAAGCAATGCTAAAAAATTCTCCAGATATCAACACACACACACAAATTTAAGAACTAAAATTGTTTCCTCTGTGATTTCATAAAAATGAATGGTTTGTCATTTAAAAAAACGTGTTCTTACAAAAATGTTCACTTCTCTCTCCAGTTGTCTGCTCTCTTATTTTTAGTGTAAGAAAGTCTAGTCCTTCCCTCCCCCATCAGAGTCCCTTTAGAGGTCTGGGCTCTTACTGACCCTCACGCCTCCCAGTCCAACCAGCTTCCAAGGTACCACACAGCTGCTACCTCCTAGCGATGCAGATACTCCTCAAACAGGCCAACTCTCCTGCTCATCTCAACCATCATTCTCTCTGAAAGGCCCCCATAGACTGTGGGGCCCCATTCCGAGTCCCTTATGATCCACTGTCCTTCCCCCCGCTGCCTTCCGTGGCAACTGGGGGCTCCTCTGTGCTGGGAGACTGGGCCCCATCTGGTCCATCTGAAAGGGTGATGGGGAAAAAAAAAATAAGAACACAATTTCATCATAATACACCAGCAATACTGAAATTCATAGGTGGAAGAAAAAGATATGCAGACAAAAATAAACACAGAGACATATAGAGCAACAGACACAGGTAGTCAGAGACACTAACAGGAACGAGAAGAGACACAGGCGTGAGGTAAGACAAAGAGACAACGAGAAACAGAAAGACAGAAACCAACAAACAGAATGATAAACAGAAATAGGCACATAGACAGAGACAGACAGAAACAGTCAAGCAGACAAACAGCCGGGCAGATAGAAAGAAAAACAGAGTCAGGCAGAGATGCAGACAGATGGAAACAGTGAGGCAGATAGATGCAGATACATTCAAGGAGACAGAGAGGTAGACATAAACAGTCAAGCAGACAGAGAGGCATAGTTAGCAATACAGAGACAGACAGACCAAATCAGTCAGGCAGACAGAGGGTCAGAAAGAAACAGTCAGGCAGACAAAGATATAGACATGCAGAAACAGTCAGGCAGACAAAGATATAGACATACAGAAACAGTCAGGCAGACAAAGATATAGACATGCAGAAACAGTCAGGCAGACAAAGATATAGACATACAGAAACAGTCAGGCAGACAAAGATATAGACATGCAGAAACAGTCAGGCAGACAAAGATATAGACACAGAAACAGTCAGGCAGAAAGAGCCAGATAAAAACAGTCAGACAGAAACTGCTAGCTGGAAAATTAAGAAAATGTAACATTTTATTCATAAATAAATGTCATCCTTAAGGGAACATGCAGACTCACAATTACAGTACATTATATTATTAGGTGGTTTTGGCCAAATAGTGCCTCCCAACTCCCAAGTCCTGAACGATGGTGTCCCAGGTGAGGCCAGACTGACGGCCTCCCTAGAGTATGATGGGCTAGCGGGCAATGGGCAAGGCGTGGCACGTGGCCCAAGCAGGGGCCCACCTGTGAGGGAGAGCTCAGCCAGCTTGAGTGGCAGATCGGAGGGGCTGACGCCCGCTGGAGAGCCCAAGATGTCCGGCAGGGCGTTCCGGCGGCCTGAGCGACCCGACGAGGCAAAATCCAACACCGGCTCCACCTCCGTCATCTCAGAGGCAGCTCTGCAGCCCGGGACGAGACAGGGACATGCAAAGGCATGAAGGGCCCTACTTCATAGGCACGTTCACTTAGAGTAACCCGCAGAAAATTACAATACACCGTTATTGTAAAATCGTAATCCATCTGCCCACTTTTCATCATCACTTACCCAGTACAGGGTTGCAGTAAAGCCGGAACTGCTCCCCAGGAAGCACAGGGCTCAGAACGCCAGCCCATCGCAGGGCACATGCACACATGTGCACACACTCACTAGCGGCCACATGCTGAGAAGCCTGAAGAAACCCATGTGATCATACAGACCACAGAGGCACAGAGCCAGAGGTGCAAGCTGAACCTCCAGCCCTGACAGGTGTGAAGCCGTACTGGCAGTCCCTGAGCCCCCATGCTTACCAAAGGATTCCATCTGATTGTAGGTATAAATAACAACAGTGTGACTCCATGGACCCAAGCCTGCCAGCGAGATTGGGGGATGACATGAGTCAGGAGAAGCAAGGAGGCAGATGGATGGAGAGAAGAAAGGAAGTGATGGATGGAGACAAAAGTGTAAGATCGGTGCGGACAGGAAGTGGTAAGGTAGAGGGGAAACACAGAGCCTCAGTATGCAGTGTGATGTGTGTCTGTGTGTAAGAGCTTGCTCTTTAGGTCTATGTCAACTGCGCTGCCAGTTTCATCCACTAGAGGGAGCAAGACTTCCAACAGTCTCATGCTCCATTTTTTCCTCTGCTTCCCACATCAAATATACGTTGTGTCCTCACAGCTGTCACCAGTTCACTCGCTTTTACATGTTCGATGCCTGTCATGAACAGTCTGTTAAAGGCTTTTCTTTATGCCTTTAACTTTCTGACTGTCAATCTCCACATGTAGCCATTTACAAATCCCTGGTTTAAAGCACATTTACAGAGGACAACATTGTGGCTTTGTGCTTGTTTCCATGGTGATCATAAGCCCATTTGTTTGTATGGCCCAGGGTTCGGTGGGGGGGGTGTCTTCTGAGCACCTCGGCACATTCTATGCATCCCCTATCGTTGTCCATGCATGAATGCGAGCACACGCACACACAAACAGAGGCACAGGACAGCGCGAGCTGCTGTTTCTATGGCAACAAGCAAGAAACCACCTCTGGCATAGCAACAGATGAGTTCACATCTTTCTCTCTTTTTCTCCCCTGCAGTTCTTTAAATAAATGCCCGTCTCCAGCACGTGGCCGGTAAGCCCTATGTTTATTTGATCAAAGACAGAGGGGACAGGGATCAGTACAATGAAGGCCAGACCCCTAACCTACCACCAGACCATATGTGGGAAGGGTCGAGTGGGCGACGTTGGGTCTCACGCCCACCTCGGCAAGTGTGGGCAGTGACTTAAAACATGTCGCCACCCTCACTTGCAGACTGATCCACCAGCCCCTGCGCCCCACTGTAGTATAATCAGCACTATAATGCCTTATGACTGTCAATGGTAGATGCTGTAATGCTTTATTAATTCTCATAGTGAACATTATATCTACTTACATGACTGTGCATCTGTGTGCCTGGAAAGTCCCAGGCTTTGCATTTGCCCTGTTCCTGTAAGTCATTAACATGTTTAGCATGTGACACCCTGTCTCTGGAGTCAGGCCTCAATGTCCCGAGGTGGCCTTTTGGCCAGAGGCGTTTTCCTGTACGACATGAAGCAGAATGTTTGAAAACTGACAGCACAGACAACCCCTCTTTGTGGTGGTGCATATGCAGATCAGACGGAACCAAAATATTCGCCAAACAAGAGTATAAAATTCCAGCTGACGACGTGGGCGAATCAGAACTGTTCCGGGGGGAGGGGGGGGGGGAGGCGAAAGGTCCCTAACATATATGAGCAGCAGAGTCACATGAATGTTTCATGAATGTTTCTGAGCACCAGGCGCCGTCGAGTTGGGGAGGGGGGTGCTGGACAGCCGGTGAGAAGGTCACAGGCTTGGTTCTGTTCCTGGCGGGTGGGGGGCGGAGCCGCTGTCTGCCCGGTGGATGCGTGGTCACCTCTGCCTGTATCATTTTACTTCCCTCGCACATTCTCTCTCTCTCCCTCTCTCATCTTCTCCTTTTCCCTCCCTCTGCTCACTCCCTGCTTCCTTTTCATCTCATCCTCCGTCTTCTGCTTGTTTACCCCCCCCCCCACACACCTCGTCACCTCCTACCTGCACCACCCTCCATGTCCTTGAAGGCCTCCCTGCCCTCCGCTATCTCCAACCACAGGGTGCCCCCAAGCATGCCCAACATGGCTGACGGTGGGGGGGCAGTTAAAGGGGGAACCTCCCCCCAATCTCAAGATAATGAAAGTGTGGGGGGAGGGTAGTGGTGTCTTTCTCCAGCCCCCGGGGGGAGTGCCGGCTGTCATGGAGACCCCCCTGCTGCAAGCACCCCAAATGTCAGCACCCCCCACCCCACCGCCTCTCCCTGTCAGCTATATAGAGGAACAGTGCAATTAGCACTGGCAGAGACCGGGGGGGTGGCGGGCAGAAACGCCGATCCCGTGTCAGGCACCCCGCAGCATCGCTGGGGCAAACGGGGTGCCAGAGACGGGGTGTGTGCATGGCATGCGGTCCGCGGACTGGGCAGTGCCACCCAGACCGTCTGTTCTGCTGGACCGCTTGCAGATAAACACGCTTAGTGTGGAATTTTCCATCTCGTCTGACTGCTCCACGCCACAACAGCGAAATGCACAGCCAAAAAAGTCACAATCGTCACCACCGTCATGGAGTTCTGTCGTGATGGGTGGGGTCCTGCCATCCCTGCCCACCGATCCCCCCCCCCCCACCACCACCTCTGGGCAGACACCGTGTAACTGCAACTCTACTCCGCAGCATCACCCTGGCATGTGTCCGAGGACACACATGTCTGGGGAGTGTTTGCGGGAATCGTAAGACGGGGGAACATCACACATTCTGATGGCTGCCTCGTGGTGAGAATGACTCGTGTGCAAAAAAGTGTTTCATAGCCAGGTGAAAATCAGCTCCACATCAATGAACCAGCGCAGTATAGCAAGCTCTCAGACGAGGTTGTTTTATTTTCTATATTACTGGATGAACATCAAATATGCATTACTTAAAATATTAGGGGGGGTGGGGGCCATTGTTCACCATTACATAATTAATCATTTTCCTTCCTTAAAATGTACCAACACACTTAATATACTTACTTCCTCCATTCATTTAAATAACTGCTTTGGGATCTATCCCAAAAAGCTCAGGGGCCACCTTGGATAATATGCCAGTCCATCACAGGGGACACTGTGGACAGAATGCCAGTCTATCACAGGAGACACTGTGGACAGGATGCTGGACTATCGCTGGGGACATCATGGACAGAATACCAGTCTATCACAGGGGACATCGTGGACAGGATGCCAGTCTATCACAGGGGACATCGCGGACAGGATGCCAGTCCATCACAGGGGACACTGTGGACAGAATGCCAGTCTATCACAGGAGACACTGTGGACAGAATGCTGGTCTATCACTGGGGACATCATGGACAGAATACCGGTCTATCACAGGGGACATCGTGGACAGGATGCCAGTCTATCACAGGGGACATCGCGGACAGGATGCCAGTCCGTCACAGGGGACACTGTGGACAGAATGCCAGTCTATCACAGGAGACACTGTGGACAGAATGCTGGTCTATCACTGGGGACATCATGGACAGAATACCAGTCTATCACAGGGGACATCATGGACAGAATACCAGTCTATCACAGGGGACATCGTGGACAGGATGCCAGTCCATCACAGGGGACACTGTGGACAAGATTCCAGTCCACTAGACGCCAGGGTTACTGCTGTATAAGTATGATGTTCATGGATGCAAGCAGCAAACTTAACGCCGGAATATCCAGCCATTTTTCAGGGATTTGGTTACAGCCCTTCCAGTCCAGCGGAGGCTGGAGATGCAGGGAACAGCCTCAGCGTCTGAGCAGGATCACTGTAGGACAGACGGGCCTGAAACTGGCACGTCTCACACATTCCCACAAGCATCCTCTCCAAACATCCTCTCCATTACACTTGTAATGGAGGCCCAAGGCACAAACTAACCCGAGTTATAAGTGCATAACTTTGTATCTCGTGTCTTTCAGCAGGCTAATTTATATTCTAGCAGACCTCCCAAATTCCGGCACACGCCTGGAGTGCCCCTCTGGGAAATGTGTACACATTATGTGTTAGTTGGTCCTACGCGGTTCAGGGTTACCGGTTGTATCTGAGGCTTGGTGCGTGGGTGGGGTTGTGTTTACGCCACAGGTTCATCTAGGAAAGGCTGGGGGC
>JABFDZ020000138.1:26447271-26487027 GCA_019775955.2 Pollimyrus isidori | reverse complement strand
ATATCGGCCATCGGCTGACCCTGACTCCAAAATATCGGCATCGGCTACTGAAAAACCCATATCGGTCGACCTCTAGTGTGTGTTATACTGATATTTAGTCAGGATTCAGGTCACGGTGCCTTTCAGTGGTATGAGGCTTGTTGCTTACGGGTGGCGCCTGGGGTCCACGTCCAGTTGCATGCGAGCCTTCGTGCTGCACCCGCAAACACCACACTGTCGCTGTCACCGCGTTCCCGGCCAGCTCGCCCCCCTCTCAGCCACAGGAGCTCCAGACAGAGGAGCCATCGCTGGTGACCTTCACTTTGTCCATCTCAGCTTTCCCTGCCATTTAAAAGGTGCGGCTTCCCCCCCAAAGCGAAGCGGTGAGCCGCACACATACAGCTAGCTGATAATGCCCCCAAATACACAGAGCTGCTGCTTCAGAACTGTTTCTACAAGGCGCCGAAAGGTGGAAGCCCTCCATTTGCTCTGCCGCACCACTATCCAGTGGCTAACTCCCGCATTTCCTTTTTAGGTGGCACGGCGCTGCCCACTACTCCACAGGAACCTCACACAGCAGTGAATGATATTATCAAAGAAATATATCGTGTATCTCTACTCAGTAGTCACTGGCCACTGAGTAGAGATAATGGCCCACAGAGGGGGTTCCTCAACTTACTCCGCCAGTGTCAGAGCACCCACTACAATTTGTAGTATATTGGCAGCAGGATAGAGTAAAGGATTGTGGGTAACGTGAGATGCTCCTCTCGTTTCAATCCTGCACGGTTGTGTACGGCACTAGGGGCATGTCACGAGAGCTATCCAGCAATTTGTGAAGGAAGAGTCCATCTTCTGCTGGTTCCTGACTGAGAGACCTGGACCTGCCAAGGCCAAATGGAGGACATCTCTGCGCCAGTATGCAGGTGAGCTCATCTCCCACTCTCTACCATTCATCGCCCACATTGTACATACCCAATCTATGTCGTACAAATTCAAAGCCTCCACCCACTCCCAGCACCCTTGAGTCCTCTGACCCACGATCAGCCACTGTTACCCCCTAAGTCATTCAGTCCGTGGTTCTGCTTCGGGATTAAATATGTTTTCATGTTACTGTTGTTATTAAACACTTCAAACGTGCTAATTCACAATGGCTGGCAGAGTGCTTGTCTAACGTCATGTACAAAGGCAGGAAGCTGTATTATACCCAGCACAGGAAAAACGTCGTCACTCAGTTTGAAAAATTAATGACCGGAGGTCAAGCAAAGAAGAACAGGAAGGGGGCTTCAGAGGAAAAGGAAACATAGCAGGGAAAAAAACGAGGGTAGCGGTGACCCTCTTGCCCTTTTCGCAAAACACTCACATACACCTGTGGCCCAGCACATTGACCTCCCACCTGCCACTAGAGACTGAAGCCACGTCTCTATATAGTGTCCACATATAGAACAGCCCCACCTCCATATGGTGAGGAACCGCCCTCATATAGAACAGCCCCACCTCCATATGGTGAGGAACCGCCCTCATATAGGATAGCCCCACCTCCATATGGTGAGGAACTGCCCTCATATAGGATAGCCCCACCTCCATATGGTGAGGAACCGCCCTCATATAGGATAGCCCCACCTTCATATAGTGTAGCCATGCCTTCAGATAGGATAGCCCTGCCTCCATATAGTACAGCCCCACCCACATATAGGATAGCCCTGTCTCCATGCAGTATAGCCCAACCCACATATATGATAGCCCTGCCTTCATATAGTATAGCCCTGCCTTCATATAGTACAGCCACACCCTCATATAGGACAGCCCTTCTCCATATAGTACAGCCCCGCCCACATATAGGATATCCCTGTCTCCGTGTAGAATAACCCTGCCTTCATATAATACAACCTCACCCTCATATAGGATAGCCCTGACTTCATATAGAATAGCCCTACCTCCATATAGGATAGCCCTGCCCACACAGGATAACCCTGTCTCCATATAATGTAGCTCCATCCTTATACAGGATAGCCCTACCCTCATATAGGATAGCCATGCCCTCATATAGTGTAGCCCCGCCTTCATATAAAATAGGCCTGCCTCCATATAATATAGCCACACCCCATATAGTACGGCTCCATCTTCACAGGTATCAATGTTTGCAAATTCCATATGTGCAAGGGCATGTAACAAAGGCGTTTTTCTCGATGTGAACAACTGGGCCTCTCGGAGCTTCTAAGGCAGTCTCTGCACAATCCCCCCACTTTGTCATGTGGGGCCGTATCCCAGAGCAGCATTTCCTCTCGACTATCTAAGCGGCTTTGCTTCATTACAATGGAAGCAAGAGGGACACGGTTCAGCCTCTGGGCCAACATCAGCATAAGGCTGCCAAATCATGAAGGATCAGCAGTGACTGGTGACACTTTAACCCACAACTAGAGGCCTTACCTTCTCTGTTGGGGTGCGGGGTTGGGGTGAGGAATAGGCCAATGTGTACAGTAACACTAATGTGCTTCATCTCTCAATAGGCACTACAAACAAATAAATACCAAGACCAGGAATTGTTCTTTACATGGGTTTTGCTTAAATTCCGTCACATTTCTACATTAAACATGTTGAACAGCATTATGTAATTATGCCTAAAAACCCCACGCGTCTCACTGCGGTGAGCAAACGGCCCGGACACCCGCCCCCCTTTGCCACCATGTGAGGTCACTCACAACCATAGTTTATTTCCACCATTAACAGAGCACTAGGAAGCAGATGGCAAATCACGCTTTCACTGTAGAAACAAATAATTCCAAGGAAGAAAATGTTTCCTTCTCGACATCTGTAGCTGACAGAACAATACCGTCACAACTGTGCTATTCAACAGAGACAAGCAATTCAACACAGTAATGGAAGTTTGTACTGGCTGAAATAACTGATTCAATAAATAACCTGAATGTGAGCGCCAGACATTTCCACGAAACAAGAAAACACTCTCTTCTGTGGAAATATTTCCCCAATCGATTCACAAATAATGACTCATTGCATTGATTTATTTCAACTATAGCAAAGCACGAGCCAAACTTGAGTGTTTCATGTGAGCAGCCAATATCTCCCAGGGTAATATGTCATATTCAGCTCAGCTGTGGGACCCTGCATGTAACATATGCACGAGATTTTTAATATACTAAAAGGACCCATTGATCTGGCCATGGATACTTACGTGATTGAACGGGTTTTAGTGTCGCCAGCAAGCTCAGCACCCTCAACAACGTAATCATCTTCAGTGAGACAGCTATGTCTCTGAAACTCCAGTCTGGAACTGAAACACACCCAGCTGTGAGGCGCAGATTCCAAATCACGTTTATGATTCATCCCGGCCTCTGATTCCCGCGATGGGCTGGTGACTGGGGAGATATCGGTGCGCACAGACCATGACCACGAACACCAGACTCCAATCAGGCAGGTAAGATTCATGTCAATGCTGGTCGACCCTGGATCAGTTGGTGCAAACAGCAGGCGGCAACTGGTTATGTGAGTTTAAAGCTAACAGTCAGTCAGCTAATCCTGAATCTGCATTTCCCCCCCACGCCCAGTCTGACTTCATATACGTATTATGGCTGTATCCCTTTCGCTCCATAATGATTGTCTTCCTGCATTTTCAGGGATGCAATCTGGTTTTATCCATCAAGCAGACCCATCACCCCCAGCTAAATGGGTCCTGAAAAAAGCTTCACAATCAATCACAGTCGTGTCTGGCAATGGCCCACCTCAGGTTAACATAAAGGTTAATGATTTCCATCGTTACCTTTATTGGTTCCATTTACATTTTTTCACCTACTATACTTTTTCGCCTCACTTCCCAAAGAATAGCAGCAGCTAAGTATTAAGTCAAGCACAGATTCTACATAAAGAAGTCGACACTGTGCTATGTCCATCCGTCCACCTGTCCACGTGAGACAGGGGACACCCCGGGTGGGATCCCGGGCTAACAGTCACACACTCTCAAACACACTATGGCTAAAATACAGACTCCAGTATACCTAAGCCGTAGACATTAAGACCTGAAAGTAAAAACACCTAGGCAAACGCAGGCAAAAAAGAGCATGCAGTTTACATAACATCTATGTTTCTATGAAACTGCCAGTTTTTCTGCAGCACATCAGTATTCAACCAGAAGAGCAGGACATGAATGTTTCCATTGTAACGGGAACGTCAAGAACTGGCAACCAATCAGCAGTGCCTATTTTAAGCATGTGACACGGGTCGGTGAGGATAACGGATACACGGAGTGACAGAAAGCGGCGCGCCTCATCATAGCATGCAGAGTATTGGAGGGGACAGCCTCTGGAGAAATGGGCGGACGGCAGCCCTGGGGTCGGCAGCCGAGAGCAGCTCTGAGTCGATATGGGGGCAGCACACCACAGGGTTGGCATAACGAGGGCTGACAGATCGCGAGGAATAAGTGTTTGGTGGAGGGGTGCGCTGAGCCGAGGAGAGCAGGCTGGGGGTCCCACTCTGACAGCATATGTATACGGCATATATATGTAAACGGCAACCCATATAGAAGAAGCACCGCTCCAAATTTAAATTTAAGTGGAGTGATGACGGGGGATTGGCTGCTGAGACAATCCCGGAACATTTATAACAGCAAACCGGTTATATCCTGAATTTCCCCACCTCCTCTCATCTCAGCTGTTTCTGTCACCCCGTCCCCCCCAGCCCATACCCACCCACCTCCCCACCTGTATGATGTCCTGAAGCAGTGGGAGTGGCCCTGAATTGGACAAAGAGACCAGCGGCTTGTCTCTCTCCGAACACCCAGCAGGACGCAGACAGACGCACCTGCCCTTTTTTACCCCGCCCTGCTGCCTTCCGGAAGCTTCTCCCAGAAACCAATGGGCTCAGCTGCGATCACACCACTCACAGGATGAATATCCTCACCGATGACCAACCGTCACCGCTGCTCTCTCCCGTCTTCTGTAATTACATTGTACGTCGTTGAACTCGGGAATATCAGACAGGTACTTATTAGGGATGACTGCTGCGCTGGCGCCCCAGCAGCACCTGAGTCGATGAAGACTGCCTGGGAGGAAGCTGTGTGAGGCACCTGAGCACGCAGACATGACGGTGCACGTGTGAGTACGTCAGTAGCCCGGGCGAGCCTATGATAAGATAACAAAGATCTCCAGAGGCTTAGCTGGGCACAAACTGACAGGAGGAAGCATCCAGCTCTGCTCTGTGTTGATGTATGTACATGAATACTGGAGAAAACTCAGCATTTAATAGGCTATTCATTACTGTCAATCCAACTGCTTATACACGCGATAAATAAACAACTTAAACTGTTACAAGCCAATGTTAGGATGAAGCCTGCCTCTGTAGCACAGCTCAAGAGTCGGGTTTGAACCCCACCGTCACGTTGTATATGAAGCGTGTATGTTTCACGCAGTTAGGCTAACTGGCGAAATGTGTGTGTGTCTACGTGTGTGTGTGTCTGTGTGTGTACCTTGCAACAGACTCCCATCACATTCAGGGTGGTCCCCTTTGACTGTGTCTTATCCTGCCTGCCATGAGATCCAAGTCTCTTGTGACCCTGAGCAGAAAACATGGGTTGAAAGATGAGTGAGTATTATAAATTGGGTGTGCATAACACCTTTGAGATTTTTAATACTGGACAGCATGTAAGCTTGGTGTCCCATTCTATAGGGTGCTGTTTGGACTAAATGCGTCACATGTAAGTAAATTCTGAACAACTGAAGTATTACACTTTCCTTTTAAGTGGAGGCAACAGCAAAGGCAGTGCATATTCACACAGGTCGTTTATTTAGGCTGGGTGACAGCACCACTAGGCAGCTCGCAGCAAAGTCACTGACCTAAGGGGCAAGATCGTGGCAGCAGGCCCTTATGGGATGGTCTGATATCGCACCTGTCAGATAACACTCTGTCACCGTGTGTGTGTGTCTTTGTGTTAGGAGAAAAGAAGGTGACAGACATTAGCTAGCACTGTCACAATAAGTACACTGCAATATGACCTCAGGACAAGAGTTTTCCCCAGAGCTGATGTTGCACCCCCTTACAAGGTAATACATCACCGTCCCCATAAAAACCTAAAAGAAGTCAACAGGGCCACGGGGGACTCGAAATTACTAAATTTTATTATTAGATTTTATTCCATGTTCCAGCACTTCTACTGCTCAGTTTAAAGGTGTCTATCGATACAAATATAGTCGGCCGATTCTCGCTTTGGAATCCATACAAGGGCCATCCGCTTAGGCTCCATGATCGCTTCTAACATATTTCTGAAGTGCTTTCCAGGAAGCAAAAGGCATCGCAAAGTGTTGCGGTACCTAAATCAGATCTGTGCCGGCGATATAACTTCCCGCTTGATTTCCCGTTAGTACGATAAATAAAGAAGTCCCTTAAAATAATTTACGGGCACTTACAGCCCCGGGCTCAGTGTCACAAAGTGTCGAGGAGGCTGCCACTCTGGAGTCCGCCTCCGAAAATGCAAACTATTTATCCTGCAACATTAATTCAGAGGGAAAAATGAAAAGGTTCGTATTGCTGAATTTTCAATTTAAATATAATCGTCGGAAAAGCTCTGGGGTGCGCATACAAGTTAGGAAGGGGTTTGGGGGAAAAAAAGTTACATTCGGATCGCAAGCGCGCCCCGTTTCTATACATTTATGCATGCATCTTCACCTAAAAAGTGAAGTGCTATCGAAAAGCTTCACATTAAATTATACTGCTAAGATACATAATTTTTGTGTGGTGAATAAATAACCGTCTTAGTCCTGCAAAGATTTAAGTTTGAAAGTTGCATCCGAATCTCGCAGGATGCCATATTTGCGTTTCAGGTGAAATATAAATTACAGCATATCTCCCAGCATTACTCCATTAACGATGCCCAAAGCTTTTCCTAAGAACGCATCGGAGTGGCAGGAAAACACGGACGGTAAAGAAGGCTTACCGGTGGTGAAATCGCTGCTTGTAGTTGAGAAACACAAGATCCAAAGTTCTTCTATATTTTATATTACCCTGTGTTAAAAGAGAATGACGCCGGAGCCTGAACAGGGTCTGAAGACTCAGAGCATCATTACACCCACCGCCGCTGACACCTTGTTGTATCGCCTGCTCACTGAGTGCGCACAGGGTATCACTGAGGGGGCGGTACCAAAAACAATGCACGCCGAGGGGATTTTTCAGCCGAACAGACTGGAAAACTAAAGCTGGGAATTGATGAAGGGAATATTGATGTGATAGCTTAAACGTCATCAACATCTTACTTAGTAATATATATTTCTTTTGTCATTTTCAACAAAATCTAACAAAATGCGAAGTAGTTGGATTTTGGAAAAACCAGACTCCACCTTTTGCTTCCTCGGAATGGTACGTCTCCGGTTTAGTTCCAGCAAGGACAGAGGCGAAGTAGTGTGCTATGATCGAAAGCCAGTCGGCGTATATAGCTTCTCGACACATTACTTATTGAAATCACCGTGTCGTTCAACAGGTTCGCAAATTTTTGAAAATCAAAATGAAGCTTATGTGGCTTTTGTAACCTTTTAACCAGTACCAAGACATGCAGCATTTTATAGGAAGCATCAACGTGAAAATGATATTAAATTGGCTCGATATATATATATATATATATATATATATATATTTTTTTTTTTTTTTTTTTTTAAAAGATGTTATTGAACAGATGTCTCGAAGCAAGACACTTTCTTTAACACTAATATTTTCTCCCATTCAGTAAATGTTAACACTTTAAAGCAACATCTTATCTTTTTTCATGCACAGATAGTGATAGTTCCCCTTATTGGTTCCAGGAATAGACAGCACTGTCATTTTAAATTAAGAAGTGGGTCAGCCCAATGTAGACACAGGCTCCTGTCTCCTTACATATTGATGTCAGGCTGACACAGCTGATTTCCGCTGCTGTGAAGTTATTTCGTGGATTCCCCAAAGACCTGGTGGTGACTCACTTCTTGAACTGGTTTGGAGAGATTTCCCTTAGAGGGGGCCTCCTGTCCTGCTTGGATTATAACTGGTAACTCCAACATCCACCAAAGCCGTATTTTCCTCCAACTGTAATTGCAGACCAATTGTGCTAAATGAAACTGACGATCCCAGTTATGTTGCCAGCTGAAACTTGCTTCCTCTAAGCCTGTATTTTAGTTTATATTTAACAAAGAAAACAAAACACATGGGTTACTGGAGTCTTGGCCAAAAACCATGAATGTTGGAAATGGTTGTGGTTGAAAGTAGCAGAAGTGAGAAGTGGTTGCATCTGCTGAACTTGTGATTTATGTATTTCTTTCCGGTGTGATGCACAGTGGTGATGGAATGAAAAAGAGAGAGAAGTCTCACCTGCTTCCCATGTGTCCCCCGCAGAAGCTACAGCGATCAGCTGTGTTATCCGCAGCTTCAGAAACAAAGATCTTGCAAACCTGCAAGCCTAAGTAATAAGTTCCACACACAAAGAAGTTAGCACTCTTTAAAATTGTTCCTCGCTTTGCCTGAAGGGGTAGTCGGTGCTCTGCAGTACAATTTACTGACTAAAGGGGAGAGTTGAATCCAGCTTACTGGCCCAAAAACAGAAATCCAACAGAACCTCAAACACTGCTTGAATGCATGCAGACCTCTTGCTATGCATGCTTCTCAGAAATCTTCATCCAATCTCCAAAACATGATTAGGATATCCTGAACTATTTCACATTTTAAAAACTGCAGCACCGTGACTCAATAAGTAGCAGCTTTGCTGCCAACCGTGAGTTTTGGCGACTCAGTTCTTCCCCTGCTTTCCCCACAGGGTGTGCCGGCTTCTCTGGGTACCTCAGTTGTCCCTCAGATTCTCTAAATTGCCCATAGTATGTGTGAGCCCTGGGCTGGATTAGCATTCCAATCAGGGTGCCAGGAATACCCTCAGGCTGACCTGTAGCCCTCTACTAGATAAGTGATTGGAAAATAACTCATGGAACCTAATTATGAACACTGTAGATGCAGACTTTTCATTTAGGATGCTGTCACACATTCTAAGGCAGCCATGGATTCTTTTCTTCATTCTTGCTTATACAACCGGTTCAGTGATTCCAGATTCTCGTCTTGCATGAATCGCTTGTCTCCGTTCCTCTGATTATCCAAATGGTCTTTTGTAAACTTAAGATGAAACCGTGGTCTTTTTTCCCTGTCACCAAGAAGGCATTTCCACCTAGTCACCCACATAGTCATGGGAGAACAAGCAGCTGCAGGTGAACATTAGGTATATCTGGGTGCCTGCAGCTCTGTCAATATATAGCCCACTTACCCACCTGCAGGCCGTGCAGGAGAAGGATGAAGCAGGTCACCGTGCCTTTAGAGTCACCTGACCTGAGCTGAACAGAGGTGTTTCAGATGAGTTGGACTGGAGCGTGATGGAAAAGCACCCTGGGAGTGCTGGGAATATGGAAGAATTCCTTCAGCGCTGCTGAAAAAAGATCTCGATTCCCAACCTCATGGAGCTACTTTAGAGAATGTCGAGATGGTGCAGGGTCTTCACCAAGATAAAGGAGCTACATTCAAGATTCTAACATATGATACATTTTTGATTGACTACCTTTTAAAATGATTGCATAGTTCCATTTATGTTGTTTTGATGTCACTTTTATTTAGCATTGCAGGAGTTAGTAAAGATAAAGAAACCCCTTCTGTTAGCATCTGCGTGCAGCTCTTTGACTGGTACTGCAGTTCTGTGTCTCTTTCTGTTGTGCAGTGGGACCATCTTGAAGCACGAAGCTTATGGGCAGAGTCACCATGACTTTAAATCTGTCTTATAGCTCACTGGAGAATCTCAGATTTCACAATGGGTTTGTAACCATATCCGTGCCACTGAGTATTTGTCACATGCTTGTTGAAGTCTTCTGACATTCTGTTAGATAACCATGGTACATCGTGCAAAAATGTAAGGGAAAAGCACACTGAACTCAGCTTACCCTTATATAGGAGAAGGCCATCCAGTTTCCTTCTTTGCTCTTTAATTAATTACACAGCTCATTATGCTTAAAGAACCATGTGCACCACATATTTTTACACATACAGTACAGACACTCCTCTACTTACAAATATTCAACTTACCAACTTTCAGACGAATACGACCGTAAGTCCAAATTTTCTGTCCGCAACATCAATTTTTTTTCTGCGTGCCAATTCCCACTCCCACCGCACAGTGGCATAGCGTGCGTACTCCCAGCATCCTAATTCTTTGTACTTGCGTATACCCTTAAAATGATGTTGCATAATGACTTACGGACATTTCAAGTTACGAACGGCCATTTGGAGCGTAACTCATTCAATTCAATTTATTTCAATTAAATTTATTTTTATATAGCGCCCTTCACAACAGAGTTGTCCCAGGGCGCTTTACATGGATGTGTTAACAGAAGGACAGAAAACAATTCGTAAGTAGAGGAGCGTCTGTATTGTGCAAAAGTCTCAGCAGCTAAAAGAAACGTTTAAAGCTGTTTGTCTGGGTAGTAAGTGTACTTTTGCTCAGAACAAAACACACAATTTTACATTAGAACATATGCAAATTAAAAACTAGTAAGAATTTCTTCTGTCCTCTAAAAAGTCACCGATGCCTAGTTGGATGGCTAGATGGACACCACTCCAGTTCCCAAACTTCTCCTCGGGGACAGCCCAACCATTTCATGTGTTTGTTAAATTTCACCACCAGCTCAATTAATTAATTAATGAGTTGAAACATGTGAGTGAGGTATTGATTAGCTATATAAGGTGTGCTAGTGGTCAAGTCAGAATGTACATGGGAGTGCTGGATGGGGGCTGCAAATACTGGGGTGATTTTAGCAGAAGTTATGAAATGGCTGAGTAAACTTTGGCAGAAAAATAGCATAGTTTTACACCAGCATAAAGATCATTTAAACTTATTTTTCTTTGGCTGCCTAAGACTTCTGCACAGTATTGCACCTGTAATTTATTTTTTGCACATGCTTTCTTTTGATGACAGTGGGGCTCTGGTGATACCAGCAGAGCCTCCCATCTGGGTTCCATTCCTGCTCCTGGATCTGTGTGAATCCCTCTGATTGTGCTGGTTTCCTCTCATAAGTGTGATTAAATTTAATTAATAGGTGTCTCTAATTCGACCCCATTGTGTGCCCTGCAATACATTTGCATCCCTTCCAGGACCTCCCACCTTGTGCCCTGTGAATACTTCGATGGCTGCACACTCACCACGACCATGTACTAGATAATCAGTTATCAAAGATAAATACTTTCATTTGGCATTTTACTGGAAACAAAATATTTCCAATTATTTGGGAGGACTGATATATACTAATGATACAATAAAGAGCTTGTTTAGAATTTTCAGGTCTGCGATTCACAAACATTCGAGCATATCTGTTCATAGACCTCATGAATAACCCACTACCTACTTTTCGCACTTCATCTAGGGGGCATCCTTTTCCTGGCTAATTAGGATGAACGTGGGTATCTGTCTCATTAAGGTGACTTTGATCTCTGCAGGCCACACCAGTGTGCCTTTAATCATGCTCACTTCAAGGCCGTCCTGGATCAGGAAGTGTGCATAGGGCTGGAGAAACATTTTCTGGGAAAAAAAAAAATGTTTCAGGATGATTTTGTTTCTGGGTTTACAGTTTTATTGTGTTTAGTCATTGGTGTAAGTGGAGCTCTTTAGTTATTTTTGGCATAAAGACAAGCTGTGATTATCATCTCATGTACAATGTTTAACATTTTTTACATATACACTATATGGACAAAAGTATTGGCAGACCTGGGCATTACACCTACAGGAACTTTTATGACATCCCATTCTAAATCCATAGGCAGCAATATGGAGTCCCCCCCCCCCTTTATAGCTGCCAATCTTCTGGGAAGGCTTTCCACAATATTTTCGAATGTGTCTGTGGGTATTTTTGCCCATTAATCCAGAAGAGCTTTTGTGGGGTCAGGCACTGATGATGATGTGAAGGTCTGGGTCACAATCTCATTCTAGTTCATCCCAAAGGTGTTTGATAAGGTTGAGGTCAGGACTCTGTATGGGCCAGTCAAGTCCTTCCACACTAAACTCACCCAACTATGTCTTTATGGACCTTGCTTTGTGCACTTGTGCGTGGAGTGGTGGCCCTGAGGTTGGGATCGGTGCCAGCAATCAGAAGGTTGCCGCTTCAAATCCCATGAATGTCTGGGGTGGTTCTTTTCTGTTTTCCCCTTGAGCAAGGCCCTTAACCTGCAATTACTTTGTCTTGGGTATGACATTAATCTACATACAGCCTTGAAAGCAGGTCCTCCAACTTATAGAGAAAATTTGAGGGTTGGTGGCAGGATTGGCACTGCAGCCACTGGAAAAACTCACAGTGTTCCATTGGACTAGTGTAGTGCTGGGGAATCACCTGCTGTACGGCTACACACAGGTTCTCATGCCTGAGGTGTGTTGTCAGGTGTACTCAGCACATGCTCTTTACCTCTCTTTGTGCACTGGGACACAGTCATACTGAAATGGAAAAAGGCCTTCCCCAAACTGTTCCCACAGTCGGAAGCATAAAATTGTCCAAAATGTACTTTCATAATGACATCAGTGCCTGACCTCACAAAGAGCTCTATACAGTGGTACCTCGCTTCTCGAACTTAATCCGTTCCGTTCCGGATCAAATTCTAAAAAGTTCGAGTTCTGATCAAATTTTCCTCATAAGAAATAATGGAAAAAATTAACTGGTTTCCAGCCCTCCAAAATATGTTTTTTTTGTTTTTTTTTTTAGCATGAGCACAAAATGAACAGGATAAAACAAGAAGAGCATTTTTTTTTCTTAATGGCTTCCAAAACGATCAAAATCTTATCCAAACATTATCCCTGTCCCACCCCGATCGTCAGCTCCTTCCGTGTGCCACGCCCCCTCGTTAACCTTGTGTGGGATCCTATTGTGATCAGCTGTTGCTGGTTGTTGTCATTAGTCCTCTGTATTAAGTCCGCATTTCAGTTTGTTTCCCCAGTCCGGTCATTGGGTGCGTTTGACTTGCTTACAGCGCTGGCTTAAAGCAACACATTGTGATCCTGATGCAATTCATTACGGTTATATGCATTGCGACCTCTCACCCAGCTGTACAAACTGGAACCGCCTTTGCCCTTATTGGCTGAAGAGTTTAGTTACACACATGACGTTTGTATCCCAGGCAGTTCCAATGCGTAATCTGCTATTTCTCCCAAATAAGCAGTGAGAACTGGTTTTCATAAATGCTGTAATAGTACATGTAAGTTAGTGGTTTATTTATTGTTAGTTACTTTAATGTTGCTCTGCTTTATTTCGTTAATCATCCAGTCTGTGAAGAAGACATTCAAGTAAGAATTGCATTTAGTATGACTCATTGTAGTATGATTCCTGACGCGTACAATTTATATTAGGTCAGCGTTCACGGTTTGACTTCTGATATTCAGATCGAGTTCTGGGTGAAACTGGTTTGTTCGACTTTCAAGACATTCTAGTTCTAGTGAGTTTGAGAACTTAGGTACCACTGTATACGTGTTTTTGTTAGGACAGTTACACATGCAAGTGAATTGGCTTTATGGTGTTTGTGTGTGTGTGTGTGTGTGTGTGTGTGTGTGCATGCGTGCGCTGTGATGGACTGGCATCCGACTTCAGTGTTTTCTCCTACTTTGTTTCCCATGTTCCAAACACTCAATGACCCTGTACTGGATATGCACTTGAAAAATGAATGATGTGCATTTATTATACTGATAGAGTGTTTTACACTTGCTATTTAATATAGTCATGCAGATTCAAATTTTGTGTGTTTACTGTGAGAATGCATTGCAGTGTGATATTATGCACACAAAGCAATGTGTTCTGAGCTCTAAACACGGGGCCTATAGGGGAGGTGTTTTGATATTATTTAGATTAAATCAGCCTTTCAGGAGTGGAACAGGTTCCATTTCATCAATGGCACTTTCATTTTACCAAATTGACATTTAAATCAAGGAGTAGTAGCTTCAGTTGTTTTGCATTTGCTGTCCTTGTACCCTAAATTTGCCCTTGACACTGCAAGAGGAGGCCTGTCTTCAAATGGCACAATGCGTGGACAAAAACACATCAAAAACCTTTCTATAACAAACATTGTCCCTGTTCCAGGTTGTGTTAATTAATTGGTTCTGTAAAAAAGATATACAGTAATTATGTGTGGTTTGTGTGTTTCTGTCTCTGCTTACTGTATTGATATTTTTATTGCTTATAAAATTTCCTGTCACTTAAAAAAGACAGAGCTGTGCAACTACATACATTCTGCTATCCTGTACCAGCAAAGTGGCTATGAAACATGGATCAATGGATGGATATTATACTAGCCAGCATAGACACTGCACTATCCATTATAACAAGACACTGAATGCCATGATGTGCATATCACAGGACTGGCATATGGAAATTGGTTCACGTTGCCCAATTCAGCCCCCTAAGAGGGCATGTGCAGGCTTGATCAATACAGGAATAGAAATTATGTGAGGAATCAGCTGACAAGCATTTAATCAGTGCGAGTGCCTTCCTGGTAGGAACTGAGAGATTGGGGGGAAATTGAGAGATTCTTGTGTGAGAAATGGGGGCGGCAGGTAAGGTGTGCTACCATCTGTGGCCCATAGGGGGAGACATAGAAAGGTGAAAGAGAATTAAGGAGACTAGCATCAAGTTTGTAGAGTGTGAATTATTATAAATAAGGAGTTACCGTTGCCCCAGTATATTTTTAAACAGGCTTGGCAGATGCAAATATATTCAAATCAGTCATGCTTACTGAGAAAGCAAGAATTTCTCAAAAAAATTAAAAAAAACACTTTTTAGTCAGAGTATAGCATCAAGTCAGTTAAATTTCTGGGATACTGATCTGGTCAGTTAAGTAGCAGAGGGGGTTGTTAATCAGTTTCAACTGCTTTGGTGTTAATGAAATTAACAACAGGTGCACTAGAGGGGCAACAATGAGACGACCCCCAAAACAGGAATGGTGTAACAAGTGGGGGCCACTGACATCTTTCTCTCCTCATGTTTTCTGACTGTTTTCCCGCCAATTTTGCATTTGGCTACGGTCAGTGTCACTACTGATAGCATGAGGCGATACCTGCACCGGTAGTCCTCCAGGATGATGCATCAATATGTGCCATTGTAGAAGGCTTACTGTGTCTCCCAGCCCAGTCTCAAGGGCATGGAGAAGATTACAAGAGACAGGAATTTAGCCTAAGAAAGCTGGGCAGGTTCATAGAAGGAACCTTAACCCATAAGTAGGACTGTTATCTACTCCGTTGTGCAAGGAGGAACAGAATGAGGAGTGCAAGAGCCCTACATAATGACCTTCAGCAGGCCACGGGTGTGAATGTCTCTGACCAAACAATCAGAAACAGGCTCCATGATGGTGGCCTGACGGCCCAACATCCTCTAGTGGGCCCTGTGCTCATTGTCCCCGGCACCGCAGCACTCGACTGATATTTGCCATAGAATACCTGAATTACCAGGTCCTCCACTGGTGCCCTGTGCTTTTCACAGATGCAAGCAGGTTCATCCTGAGCACTTGTGACAGACTTGAAAGGGTCTCTGCAGAGAACATTATGCTGCCTGTAACATTTTTCAGCAAGACTGGTTTGGTGGTGGGTCAGTGATGGTCTGGGGAAGCATATCTATGGAGGGACGCACAATTCTCTACAGGTTAGACAATGACAACTTGACTGCCATTTGGCAGCAGGATGAAATACTTATACCCACTGTCAGACCCTAACCTGCTGCAGTGGGTCCTGGGTTCCTCCTGGTGCACGACATTGCCCAGCCTCATGTGTGAGTGAGCAGGCAGTTCCTGGACAATGAATTGATTCCATTGAATGGACCCCATGCTCGCCTGACCTAAATCCAATAGAGCACCTCTGGGACATTATGTTTTGATCCATCTGACACCACCAGGTTGCATTTCAGACTGATCTGGTCCAGATCTGGGAGGACACAATCTGTCGTCTCATTAGGAGCATGCCCTGACATTGTCAGGCATGTATACAAGCATGTGCAGGCCATACAAACTACTGAGTTTGATTTTGAGTTGCTGCAATGAAATTTTGCCAAAATGGACCAGCCTACCGCATCATTATTTCGCTTTGATTTTCAGCCCTCTGTAGGTTGAACATTTTGATTTCCATAAAACGATCTGGCATTCTTTAATTCCTAACACATCACCCAGTACATATCAGTATAGATATCCAACATGATTTTTTTCCCATTGAGATCTAATGTGTTTTCAAAGAGTTCCTTTAATTTTTTTGAGCTATAAAGGTTTGTGACAGTGTGGCTGACCCAAGAACTACAAGGAATCATACACTTAAATGCAGAAGAACTGCATTTGATAGTCAGTCTTCCCCAGTAAGGTAGTAAGCTTAGGTATTTTATCAACATAAGCAGACATGAAGAATGATTTTCACTGCTATCATTGTTCAGTCCTTGTCACTCCAGCATACTCGAGAGAACCTAATGACCCAGTTATAGGGAAACTCCTATAGCTGGGATAGGGAAAAGAAAAGTCTTCTGGAGGGAACTTGAAAAAACAGGAGTAATAGTTTTCAAATGAAGAAATGGAAATTAATCACTGTAAGGAGAGCTGTCAAGTACAAGGGGCAGACATGCATGGGGAGACTGTTTGGAGGCTAGTTTTGGAAATAACCACTGGATGGAAAGTCAGAATTTGCTGTTTCTTAGGCAGCCAACAGAGGCAGATATGTCTTATATACACAGAACTGGATGGTAATGCAGTTAATTTCATTCTTCAAACTTCGACTTATAAGAAACATGTGGCACTGGATGGTCATCAAGAATGCAATATTGTCTCCTGAAGATTGTTGGTTTAGATCCCAGGTCACATATTCCTGAATTCTTCAGCAAGAATGGCTGGAATTCCTAGATTATACTGGGAAGACGCATGGACAGACGTTGCCTTGGAAAAAAGCAAAAGCTAAACAGCAAAATCATAATGACTGTATACAGGAGTTGCTGTTAGGAACGTGACTAATAAATCCATGGCAGGTAATTACCTCTTCAAATAAAATAACACCACCTGATCATAGCAGCTGAAAAGGAGCTTGTTGTTCCAACTCAAAAGTATTATCTTAATCCAATATGGGGAAAGCAAGCAAATATACCCCAGTAAGAATATTAATTGCTTGTGAAGACATCATGATGATGGAGTTATGCTTGCTGCTGATTACACCTGAGCACCGCAGTGCGTGTGGAAGTGAAACCCTCCGTGTTACTACCCCTTTTTCTTATTGCCATTTTCAGATAGTTTCCTTTCTTAATTTCCATTACAAACGTGAACCAAAGCACCGCTGATGTTTATAAAATGCTACTTGCTGAAAGTACAAGGACATGATAACAGTGATAATACATACCGATCCCTGCAGCCCTGACCAGGAAAAAGCTGTTTGCAGACGGATGGCCTAAAGATTCGGCAAAGCAACTGGGACAGTAATATGAGCAGGAGTCATCCTTAGGCGGCTAATTGAAGTAGCTGAGTATTAACAGATGGATACGGTAATTAGCTTACTGCTACAAATGTAGTATCCATTAGGGGTAAGAGCGGCCCGGTGGTCAAATTTATCTCACCCCCCCATTCCACATATTTATGACATTTATGGCAAAAACAGCAATAGTCTTGAGGGCATCAGGATGACTGTGTTTGTTATCCTTGGCCTGGATGGAGCAAACCATGTTTAATCTACTTGTGTAATCTCCCATATCCACCCAAGCTAAGAGTGTCACTGAGCTCCAGGGGGGGCTGTTGGGCGGAGAGCCTCTGCAGGAGGCGGCTCAGACTCCCACCCTCCCCTCTGTTGAAGAAAACGTTTTAGCTTGAGACAAGCGGGTTTTTTCATTGGTTGGAGGATGTGGCATCTTGAACTAATCCCAGCTGCAAAGCTTCAGTTTCTCTGCACAGACTTGCTGTTAGCACAGGCGCTAGCATTTTCTGCTTTCATCGCTGCCTCTGGCATTAACGCAACTATGCTGTTAGCACAGGCGCTAGCATTTCTCTGCTTTCATCACTAATGCAACTATGGTGTTAGCACAGGCGCTAGCATTTCTCTGCTTTCATCGCTGCCTCTGGCATTAACGCAACTATGGTGTTAGCACAGGCGCTAGCATTTATCTGCTTTGATCACTAACGCAACTATGGTGTTAGCACAGGCGCTAGCATTTCTCTGCTTACATCACTACCTCTGGCCTTAACACAACTATGCTGTTAGCACTGTTACATTCATTTCTCTGTATTCATTATTGTCTTTGCCATTAATGTACCTCTGCTGTTAGCACAGTTACATTCATTTCTCTGCTTACATCACTACCTCTGGCCTTAACACAACTATGCTGTTAGCACTGTTACATTCATTTCTCTGTATTCATTATTGTCTTTGCCATTAATGTACCTCTGCTGTTAGCACAGTTACATTCATTTCTCTGCATTCATTATTGCCTTTGCCATTAATGTACCTCTGCTGTTACCACAGTTACATTCATTTCTCTGCATTCACTATTACCTTTGCCATTAATGTACCTCTGCTGTTACCACAGTTACATTCATTTCTCTGCATTCACTATTACCTTTGCCATTAATGTAGCTATGTTGTTAGCACAGTTACATTCATTTCCCTGCATTCACTATTGCCTTTGCCATTAATGAAGCTATGCTGTTAGCACAGTTACATTAATTTCTCTGCATTCACAATTTGCCTCTGGCATTTATGTACCTATGCTTTTGGCATACATTTTCCATAGGAATTTATTTCTGTATCTCATAGATTCATCCATTCATACATACATACATACATACATACATTCAATCCCCTGTGCAGTGCCACCATGACCCAGCCCATCCAATGAAGCATTAAACATTAAATAATCGTCATTAATATCCATGGTGCAAAACTGGCAGGCAGTAAGTGGAGGTTGTGGCAGAGCCCGTGACTGGGATCCCTAACAATCTTTGTGGCCCTGGAAATGCATTGTCTGATGTGAATGTCCTGGGGTTTGGGGAGTGCAGGTGTGATTGTGCATCTGGCCAGCCTCACTACACTGATTTGGTCGTAGTATTTGGACATTTTATTGGTTTAAAAAAGCCATAATAATTTAAAGATAAACATAATGTTTTCACGGTATGAGAAAAATACCGCTTTGGACAATATGCGCTTAATTAATACACAGGAATACTCAAGTAACAGAAAATTACAGATTACTCTATCAGTTGTACAAATTCATAAAATGATTTGACTAAAGTGATTCTACCAGCAGGTCAGAATATTTCACAACATAAAATGATCTCCTCTCCTAGAGCCAACACCTTATCGTGGTGGAGGGGTTTGTGGGTTCCAATGATCCCAGGAGCTAAGTTGCCCGGGGCTTTAAGCCCCTGGTAGGGTCACCCAAAGCAAACAGGTCCTGGGTGAAGAACCAGACAAAGTGCAGCTCGTCAGACCCTTATGATGAACAAAAACAGAGATCTACGGTTTCCCTTGCCCGGATGTGGGTCACCGGAGCCCCCCCCCTGGAGCCAGGGCTGGGGGTGGGGCTCGAACAAGGCACGTCGATCCCCCCTCCAATGGGCTCACCACCAGTAGGAGAGGCCATAGGGGCCAGGTGCAGTGTGAGTTGGGCAGTGGCCGAAGGCGGGGACCTAGGCGATCCAATCCTCGGCTGCAGAAGCTAGCTCTAGGGACATGGAATGTCACCTCTCTGGTGGGGAAGGAGCCTGAGCTGATGTGCGTGGCTGTGAAGTTCCGACTGGATGTGGTCGGGCTCACCTCGACGCATGGCCTGAGCTCTGAAACCAGACTGCTCGAAGGGAGTTGGACCCTCTTCCACTTTGGAGTTGCTCACGGGGAGAGGCGCCGAACTGGGGTGGGCATACTTATGGCCCCCTGGCTGGGCGCCTGTACGTTGGGGTTTACCGCAGTGGACGAGAGGGTAGCCTCCCTTCGCCTTCGGGTGGGGGGACAGGTCCTGACTGTTGTTTGTGCTTATGCGCCAAACAGTAGTTCAGAATACCCACCCGTTTTGGAGTCCCTAGAAGGGGTGCTGGAGAGCGCTCCTCCCGGGGACTCTCTTGTTCTGCTGGGGGACTTCAATGCTCACGTGGGCAATGACAGTGAGACGTGGGGAGGCGTGATTGGTAGGAATGCCCCCCCCGATCTGAACTTGTGTGATGTTTTGTTATTGGACTTCTGAGCTCATCATGGATTGTCCATAATGAACACCATGTTCAAGCATAAGGGTGTCCATATGTGCACTTGGCACCAGGACACCCTAGGCTGCAGTTTGATGATCGACTTTGAGGTAAATTAGCTGAAAACCAGTTCTCACTGCTTTGTGTGATATTTGAGAGAAATAACAGATTACGCAACGGAACTGCCTGGGATACAAACGTCATGCGTGTAACTAAACTCTTCAACCAGTTTGTGCAGCCAGGTGGGAGGTTGCAATGCATCTATCAATGCATTGCGTCAGGATCAGAATGCGTTGCTTTAAGCCAGTCCAACTGAAACGCAGACATAGGACTAATGACACACAAGGTTAACAAGGGGGCGTGGGACACGGAAGGAGATGACGATTGGGGTGGGGGACAGGGATAATAGTGGAAAAAACATATTTTGGAGGGTTGGTAACCAAGTAATTGTTTTTTCCATTATTTCTTATGGGGAAAATTCGATCAGAACTCAAACTTTTTAGGATTCGATCCGAAGTTCTGAACGGATTAAGTTAAAGTTTTAAGGTACCTCTGTATATATATATATATATATGTGTGTGTGTGTGTGTTTGTGCCTGTAACTTCTGTTTTTCATGGAATATTTCACAGGCGAAATTTCAATATTCTTCGCCACCGTATACGTAATATAGTTGTTTTCATATTCACCTACTTATTACCATTTCCATATATTATTGTGCATTGCCTATTTTGGCCTATAATATCACGTTAGCTGTGTACTGCACAGACTGCAATTACAATGTATTTTCCTCCAGTAGGCCTATTGTGATTCTGAACATGACCGGTAATAATTTGACAATAAATTATATGTTATTTTATTCAGTTAATGTTTCCTGCTTATAATCAAATCATTAGCATTCCATTTTAAACGATACCCCAGGACGGCATTTACTGATTTTGATCGATTTTTAAAAAGAAATTACCTATGTATCAAATACACTTAATTTCATCATCTATTTTTTAACTGCGTAGATGAGATATAAGAACGTAATTTATTAGCTATTTTTGTTAATTAGATACTAGTCAATATTTCTTGCGCTAAACTGTAAATAATTCGGGAATGTAAATAATAAATAATTACAAGTTTACCCAACTTGTAAGATATGGTCGCTAGGGGGCTGTCTTGCGATATTTTCGCAGCAAGGTTGCCAGATGTTGTGCTCTTAAGTAACACATGTCCTGTTATCTGAGCAGGGCGCCCAGTAATGAGCTCCACGGTCACCAGGCTGGTCTTCTTCTGGCAGGAAACTGTTTAGTAAGTCTCAAAGCGTTTGCTATTTGACAGGGGCCGGTCTTATTATCTGAGGTAGCAAGGTGTCTCGAAGGCTGTGGGTTTGATAACTGGCTCCACACCAGTTTCCAGTCTGGTTTCCAAAGTAGCCAATCACAGAGTCAGACCTATATATGCATGTACCCTGTGATGGACTGGCATCCAGGGTGTACTCCTGAGGTATGCTCTGTGCTGACTGGATAGGCACTCTGCAACCTCATCCCACAACCCTAGGATAAGCGGTTGGAAACGGACAGATCTTATCATGAAGTGTTTCCACCCTGATTTGGATATTATATTCAGCAGGGTTGTCGTTTGGCTTATCGCTCCCATCACCCAATTTATCGGCTTATGTCATGACTAACTTTTTATTTTATATATAAGTTTGTCATCTATGGGCACCGCAGTGGCTGCGGCCTCACAGCAGGAGGGGCTTGGGTTCGGTCCCATGGATGGATGGATAACATTGCCATCTATTATCCCCGCCTCCCCAGTGAAGACTCCCCATCCATTCATCTCTAAAAGCATCCCTGACATTCATTTTACTTTAGCAAGAACAACATTTTAGTCATTAGAATTAAATATTTTTCATGTAAGCACCTTAAATAAACCGCATTGGTCAATAACACTGCTGCAGCTGCCCATTTGGAATTTCATTTATTTCCATTTTTTATGATTGTTTGGTACCTCCGATCCAGTTCGGGAGGTTACTATTAAATCACATCTCAAACTGGCAACCCCGTCAAAGCGAACGTAATGGGGAGAGGCGGCAGCTGCGCGAAGAGGAGCGTAAGCAGCACGTCTGCAGTCAGCCGCTCGTCAGCCACATTTTCCGTATTTATTTTCTGTGATCTGTATCGTCCTCCACCAAAGTAAAGAAGAAGAGGAAGGAAAGGAAGATGGGTGCTTGTATGGCATTATGTTCTCTGGCCAGCTGCGTAAGTCGACATTAAATTTACATCACGTTCAGCGGTTGCTAACGCTAACTAGCTAAACGCTGCGTGTGAAAAATGTGAATTAATGTTAGTGACTGTTGTCGTTGTTAATGTTAGTACTTGAAATTACATGCGACCGGGGAGATACTGGTATAGTGTGCCGCTGGCGATAAATTGAATATATTGATGTTAAAGGGTTAGCTATGTGCATAACTTGTAGACGGTTTTAATTCGAAATGGCTTGTAGTCTTAACGGGTATTGTGTTAAAATGTGTCTATTTTTTATGTGCCACTTAGTGTGTAAAACCATGGGAATTTTTTAGTATGGCTGGTGAGTCGTTTACGTGAATTTGTCAAGTTAAAATTTCGTAATCGGTTGGTAATTCTACTTAAAATGATACTGTTCCTTGGTGTTTTGTAAATTTAGGTTAAGGCAGTTTAAGGAGCTGGAGCAAGGGTCAACACTACAACGAATTACGACGGATGTTTTGATCGAAATACTTACGCCGTTTTTTCCCTCAGTTCAGAACATTTTGCCACGGATAAGGGGTTCTTTTACGGTTGACGAACTCTGAGCTGGACTGTGTTTGCGATTAGTCAGTAATGTTTTACATTTATCCCAGTTTACTGATGTCACTATTTCCGTGTAGGGTGTTTGCAATTCCTCTACCAGTGTTGCAATCGATTCCTTTATTTGGAATAAAACTTCCTTCATATATTGTAGTGACGTCATACATCAGGCAGTGGTGACTTCATAATTTGCATGTGTTAAAATGAAATTTGCTTAAATTCTCCACCAATAAAACATGACCTTCCAGTCATGCAATAGTAACCATTTACATGCTTTATAGAAATATTCTTTCATATGTACTTTGTAGGGGTGTAATGGTGCACAGAATTAACTTGGGTGCAATTTATTGGGTTCACGGGTTGGTGCAGTTTCAGTACTGCTGGAAAAACAGTATTTGTTTTGAAATTAAAATTGCAAACATAAATAGTTGGGAGCAGTTGTAAACAAAAGGCAATGTTTGTCAACGTTTGAATATGAAAACCTAAGAAACACATTTATTTTACAATTATTTGCACATTGTAAAAATAAATAACTATAACATCATAACAATCATAAAGTGAATCCTGTTTCCCATGTTCTGTACTGCATAGTGTGGTTGCATATAGATCTGTAAATAAATATACCTATCGCTCTGAGAGGTCATCCCTCATATGCACCCTCTGTGTTGGATGTGTTTTCAGAAAGATATCAAAATTTGGTATAAGAGCCAACAGACAATTCTGGTCTTTTCAACTACTCTGTCTACAGGGCGGGTGTAATTTATTGGGAAATTAAAATGTTCCCATACCTGTCACTTAATGTAACTATCTCACTGCCACAATTGGCACAATCTTTTCCATAATTAAAATCTACTTGTGAGTTTAGGTTCTGATTATATTGTGTGTATTCATTCATTTCATTGTGTGTACCAAACTGAACATGAAATACTGAATGTTGCATGACAAGAAAGGGTACACATTCAACCCTGGTTGCTTGCTAATAATCTTTTCTTTTATTATTTTTTTTAAATAAGTCTATCCATAGTGCATGTGTTCTTCCAGCAGGTTCTTTTAAAATGACGTAGCTCAAATGATGCATGACCAGTTTAAACTACCAGCAATGAGAACTGATGTTGTTAAACCAGCCAAACCCTCATTGTTTGTGTTATGACTTTGTCTTCCATCCTATTTCTGCTGTTTTATAGCTGCCTGTCCTACTCATTGTCTTTCTTTTGTTCTCATTCTCACCAAACCACATGTTGTCCAGCTGCCTACCTGTCTCGCCCTGTACATTGTGTCCCACTGCCCCTCTGTCTTGCATTAGACATTGTGTCCAGCCACCATCTGCATCTAACTACCTGTCTTTTTCTTTCATATCAGGCCTCCTGTCTTTGCGGCGCGGCCCCCTGTCTGCTGTGTGGCTGCTGCCCCTTCAGTAACAACTCCACGGTGACCAGGCTGATCTTTTCCTTCTTCCTGCTCCTTGGTACCCTTGTGTCTGTCATCATGATCCTGCCAGGCATGGAGGACCAGCTCCGAAAGGTAAGTCGGCTGCGCACGCATCTGAGCCCCGCACTCACCCACAGGACAGATGGCTCAGCTGGACTCTCCTCATTTGTCGGTAAAAGTGACTTTATGTGTCAGATTCATACTTAGCTGACGTGAAGTTGCACACACCCCTCTAGGGGCCAGCAGTGGTGGAGATTTCTGCGCTTCCACCTGCTAGAATGATTTGACCCAGTGGCTCAATGCTGTCAGTGTTTTGGATTTGATTTCAACCTTGAAGGATTCTCTAGGTACAGGAGAACGGGAGAAACGCGTTTTAAGTGTGTTTACTTAGCAGGCTGCCGAGTCTGTGATCGGCATACAGGATCTGCTTTTGTAGAGCGAGTGGTGTTGGGCATGCAGGGGTACACATGTACATGTGTGTGCCCCAGTGTCCGTGTCCTACTCTTGTGCTTTCAGATTCCGGGCTTCTGCAAAGGTGGCAGCTCTATACCGGGCCTGGAGAATCAGGTGAACTGTGACGTCCTTGTCGGTTACAAGTCCGTGTACCGCATGTGCTTCGCCATGGCCTGCTTCTTCTTCTTTTTCGCTATCATCATGGTGCGTGTGCGCAGCAGCAAGGACCCCCGTGCCGCCCTGCAGAACGGGTAGGTAACAGCTCGGTGTGTGTGTGTGTGTGGGGGGGGTATTTTGAGATATGACATTTGAAGTATAAAGGGATTCTTTGGTTTTCACATATCTCATCATGCTCTTCTATTAGTGACAGACACACCCACAGATATATACAGATGAGAGCAAAGCTTGGTGTCTGGGCACAGGGTAATTTAGCAGTCCTTGGGCTTAAGGGTGTAATGGTGATATGATCACACTGCTGAGATTTTAACCGACGACCTTCTGATTATAGATAGAGGGCCTATCCTGCATGCCACACACCGCTGATGTTAAGGGAGCTTTTCCACATTATTTGCATAATCCCACTGTCTTGGTACTAGGAAAGACAGCGGGTGGTACAGCAGTAATGCTGCTGGTTCAAATACCAAATGGCACAAATGGCAGGCCGCTTTGGAGAGCAGCCCCCACTCAGTGTGAGTGTAAAAGGTTTGGTAATGCATAATTAACTCTGTGCACACTCACCAGACTGCTAGCACCAGGATTAGGGGCGCCAGGGTTAAATGTGATCTTAAAGGACTGGCACCCTCTGCTGCCCAGTCTTGGCAGTGTCTCAGGGCACCAACACAGACACCAGTGAAGAAAAGAGAGACATTCATGGCTTTTCTTTTTCTCTTTTTTTCCCCCTTTTCCTGGGTAAGCTTTTTTTCCTGCTGGCAGGGATATGAGAGCTGCTGGCAGTGCGTAGAGCACCTCTTTGTGTGAGATGCTAGTATTGGCAGCTCTGCCTTAGCGGTGTGCCTTTCACAGGTCACCCCCTTGGTGAACCCGTATGTGGTCTGTCTAGGGCGTCCTGGGAGGCCTCTCGACGCCAGCATTCCGTTTGTCCCCTCCTTTATTCAGCGAGGCCAAATCACTCTGCGCAGCCCAAATCCCGCATGAAAGGGGACTGGGAAGACGGATGGGCTTTGGAAATGCACTACTTTCCCTCATTAAATGCCTTGACTGAGAGTACTAGGGATAGAATAACGGTATTTTTATTCATTGCCATGGGGACATTGGGGAGTTTTCACACATTCTTTCTTGCTCTCCATGAGACCCTGACATGTATATAACAGGTGAGAGCAGGCTTCTCGACACGGACCCCGATTCCTGACCCTTCGGGCTACACAGTACTGCAGGAGCCCATCTGGGCTATGGCTGGGGGTGAGTCAAGGTTCTGAAGCCTACTGTGTTACTTTCTCAGGTTCTGGTTCTTCAAGTTCCTGATCCTGGTTGGTATAACAGTGGGCGCTTTCTTCATTCCGGATGGCACCTTCAACACAGGTACCACCTCGTGCACAAGGTCTCTGCAAAGTTGTGTACTTTTGTTTGCTGCTGTAGTTTTGCATGGTTTATAGCCCCCAAATTGGGAATCTCCGTTTTGTCCATATCTGCTGCATCTCCTGGATTTTTGTTGAGCTTTTTACTTAGCAACTTGTCTCCTAGAGCCCCTCTCTGTAGATGCTGTATATTAAGTGGTTAAAAGGGGAAACAAAAAGCAACCCACATCTGGAAACGGTTACTGTCCCTGCTGTAACCCTACACAAAACTATTTGTGTCACTTGACTCTCCTGTCCAGAGGTTCAGCTTTTACACCACGCGTCATACCGCTGACAGCCCTTCATTGGTTGCCGTCCTGCTGGGTCTCCGACTCACACCACACTGATTCTGGTTTTAGATTAACAGATTCTACAAAAATGCAGTGTGTGCATTTCCTTGCGGTGCATAGCAGCAGTTCCTGAGCTCTCACCACTTACCTTTACACCAGCAGACCCCTGCAGCTGTAAGCAAGGCAGGAATACAGCTCCCAGTCGGGCCCTGTCAGAAGGGGCTGTTACATAGAATTAAATGGGGGTGGTTTTCTCAATAGGCTTCTTCACCAGTCACAGCAGACTGAAATGTTGAAGACCAGCATAGAAACGTCTGTGTGCGGGGGGGGGTGCCGACATCATGAAACATCATGAAACTCGCTACACCTCTGGTGCAGGTGGGTGTCATATTTGTGTTGGGGCCATATGCACAGATTGACACATCACATGTGAACTTGTTAAAGAACAGAGTACACCAATTGAGGATGACGGCCCCTAGACTGAATCAAATGAGGCCCTCTTCAGGCACATTATCTTTCCGTACCAGAGGAGACTTTTAGCCTGGCGCTTATACATTTAAATAGGGATGCAACGAAATGAAAATTCTTGACCGGAAACGAAGGCCAAACACCGAAAGAAATTATGCCAATTATTAGTACCATTGCATTTATGGCTATGACTGTACTAACCTTACTGAAGTCAAGGCATTGCGATTGCATAAATTAATATTAAAATTTCAAAGAATAAATCAGTTACAGATTATGAAAATATCTCTTTAGCACATTGCAACAATGCACAGTATAAAATAAAATTCAAACTTAAATGTTTAACTTAACCGCATTAACAGCATGGCGATCAGGATGTTTGGATTTCAGGTGATTAAATTAAACCCGACGTGGAGAAAGTCTTTGCAGACGCACCCCCTCTTGAAATTTCGGCGTTGCATGTTTTGCAAATCGCTATCCATGGGTCTTTCTCAGATGTGTTGAAATACGTCCACACCGCAGACATGCTGCTTCAGACAAGCACGTGCAGGCTCCGCTTTCTGTTTGCATCATCACGACATAATGTTTCGGCCGTGTTTTTCGGTGATAAAAATCTTTCAGCCGAAAACCGAAAATGCACTTTTGGGCCATATTCGGCTGAATTTTTGGTGGCCGGATATTCGGTGCATCCCTGCATTTAAATGTTGCTATGCACGTAATACTGAATAGTCTGAACAAAAGCCTACCTCTTGACTCTCCATGTAACTGGACTTTGGCGTTATTTATGGCTCTCTCAGTGGGTCAACTCTGAAAATGCCCTTACCTGTATAATGGCTGTACTGCTTGGTACATATTCCCCTGTTATGACATCTCCCATGTGGGGAGCTGTGTGTGCTTCGATAATGGTGTATTGTGGTCAGAAGGGCTTTGTATAAATATAAGTGCTTCAGAGGTGACAACAGAAATAATGTGAAAAACAGAATTCTGTTGTGCAAATTATAGACCCTGTTTTAGCTATACAATGGCATAAATCAAATAGAGAGTGAACAAATGAATGAACGGATTAATGATGAGAACCATATTAAAAATCCTTTATACAATGAAACTCCAGTGGAAAGGTGGGGCTTTAAGCGGTTTGAAGCATGACATTAGCAGTAGTTCTGGCCTGAGCATTGCAAAACAAACTCACTGGCAGTAGTTTGGTTTTCAGGGTCGTTGGGGAAAGTCTGCTGAGCTGCAGTCTCAGTCTGTGTTGTTACCCTTATAATGTGTTCTGATATAAAGTCGATGTGAATGTGCTGAAATGAAGATTATAGCTGTAACCGAAGGCGAGAGGCCATGTTTGAGTCATATTAAATAGCGGGGGCTCACTGCCATCTGGGGCATGGAACATCTTTGTCTGCATGGCTGAGACCATCATTTTGGGGGTGGCTGTGCTATTGTACTCCTGGGGTTGTGACCACCAGTCTCCTTCAGTAAAATTCAGCCTTAGTTCCGCTGGTTTATATGTGGATAGAAGTTTTTACCAAAACCATTTCATAAAAATCTAAGTATTTAAATGTTGTAGGAGGTCCAGCTTCAGATTACATGGACCTTGGTGTAGTCAGCTATGCTGTAACGTTTTGGCCTTAACTGGATCCAAGTCTGATCAGCCAGTAAGCTGCCAAGCAGGGGAACCTGAGTCAAAGCAGGACAGGGACACAGGGCAGATGTTCACATGCATCTTAATGCATTTGGTTGTATAGCAGCTTGAGAGCACTTCCCTCTTTACTCCCATGCAGCTGTGCTGAAGGGAATGGCCTGCAAAGAGTGCCAACCTTGCGGAGAGCAGCTTTAATGTCGGAATGTGACCCCAGTTCACTTGCCTGGGATTCAGTCCGTGTCTCCACTGAGAAAGTGATTGATTAGTTTCCTGTGTCCTGCAGCTAAGGCTTTATATACTGTTCAGCACCTTCTGTTTTTTCATTAGTTTCCATCCGATCATAAATGTAATGAGGAAACCATGCCTCCTGCTATAGGAGCTGCAGCACAAACTGAAGGTGCCAATGAAAGGGGCAACTAAAAATAGTGAAACAGAAAAGGGGTGCTGCCTGCTTATGTAAGAGGGAGGTAGGCAGGCTCTCTGAGCATTAGCAGCAGCACAAATGTGTTCTGTGCTCATAGTACCACGTCCCAAGGCTCTTCCCACACTGTCTGGCTGTCTGCATCACCGTAACATTCACTTGACTTTAATACCCATCGCTTAAACACAGAATAACACCCATTGGTGATTTGATGTACTTTTTTTATGCTGTAGCCATATTATAACCCATCTCTTGACAGTCAGCAGGAAGTGGTGTGGTTCAGAGCCTCCTGTTCAAACAGATGCAGGCAACGTGTTGCTAAATGAAATCCATTTTCTCATGCAGTGTGGTTCTACTTTGGTGTGGTGGGCTCCTTCATCTTCATAGTCATCCAGCTCATCCTCCTCATTGACTTTGCCTACAACTGGAACAAGGCCTGGCTGGAGAATGCCGAAGAGGGGAACAGGAAGTGCTGGTTCGCAGGTGTGCTTTTTACAGTGTTTATCCAGTGTTTCGTGTTACATTTATGAAGGACTGATTATTTTCTTAGTTTTTTTATAATATTAGAGTGCTTAGGGGAGTTGGGTAGCCAGGCTAATGTGCATTTTTTTTGTTTCGGCCTTTTAACGGTCTTGGGGCAACTGTCTTGCGAAAGACTATATTGACATTAATTTGTTTAAAAAAAAAAAACATGACGTGAAAATAGTGGTTATGATAAGCTGTGTTATCACAGTTTTTAAGTGGAACTATAGAATGAAGTGAAAATCTTTCGTTTATCAGGAAGGTTTTTTTTATTATAAAAAATATGACTACTGCATTAACAATTAGTATACATACGTAAGTAGCTCTAGTGAATGTTATCAGTAGAAAGACAGACATATTTGTGAATGAAACCGAGGTGAAGCTTTGATGCCCCCTTGTGGCTGGCAGGCCTGCTGTCCTTCACCATTCTGCACTACGCCCTGGCCTTCACTGCTGTGGTGCTTTTCTACGTATACTACACACAGCCCAGTGGTTGCACCGAGCACAAGGTCTTCATTAGCCTCAATCTCATCTTCTGCATCATTGTTTCCATCGTGGCAATCCTGCCCCCAGTGCAGGTTTGTGCCTCATCTGCCTCTGTAATGCTGTATTCCCACACAAGATTAATCACCAAAAAAATGAGGTTAGGATGAGACCTTCAGAGACTAACCATAAGAGATGTAACATTTATATTTTTGTTGTCATCATTCAATCACTCTCGGTCTAATGCAGTATGTGAAGATCACACATTAGCATGCAGGTACTGGAGCTCTGCATGGGTGGTTTTGTGCTTGTACATCAGTTTTTGTGCCTGTGTGCTGCAGGAAGCCCAGCCAGAGTCTGGCTTGCTGCAGGCATCACTCATCAGCCTCTATACCATGTATGTCACCTGGTCCTCCATGACCAACAACCCTGGTAAGTGCCCAGTGGCAACTGATTACTGTGCTACTCAGGGATTCAAACCCTTAACCTGGACAAAGTCTCAGATTCATACCCCTAACATGTCCATGTACTTTAGTTTGAAAGTTACCTCCCTGTTCACCCCACACCCACTGTGTATATCTCCCTAGACCGCAGTTGTAACCCCAGCCTTCTGAGCCTGGTGTCCAACAGCACCAGCGTCCCCAGTGCCACTGCCACCCCAGGGCAGGTGCAATGGTGGGATGCACAGGGCATTGTAGGACTGGTCATCTTTTTTTTCTGCACCCTCTATGCAAGGTAAACTCTAGGTGCCTTAATGATCTGCCACTGGGAGACTTGGGAAAATTACGTCTGACAGGAGCCTTTGTCTGATGTAGCCGGATAGGTGCATAAGGAGACTTCATGGCCTTGGGCACTAATGAAGACTTTAGCCTCTGGTCCTGTTTTCCAAATTCCCCTCCACAGCATCAGATCCTCTAGCAACACTCAGGTAAACAGGCTGATGCAGACCGGGGAAGGAGGCGAGGCCTCTGAGGGTGGGGCTGAGGAGGGCGGCTTCAGGAGGGCCGTGGACAATGAGGAAGAGTGCGTCACCTACAGCTACTCCTTCTTCCACTTCTGCCTCTTTCTGGCTTCTCTCTACATCATGATGACCCTCACAAGCTGGTACCAGTGAGTATTGCCCTTCTAATATTTGTGATGTCTAATGGTTCAGGATCATGTGACACCAAGTTGCTTAGTTTCCATGGAGTATGTGTCAGACTGAACAAGTGACAGTGTTAAGGGACGGAGCTTCTGAATATCAGCAGTTTTCACTGTGCACTTTAACTTGTGAGAAGCCCCAGGGCCAGACTGAGCAGACATCATGAAGGCTGGCCATTTTCCTTTTGATTCTAGTCTTATTCACAGCCCGATTACCTCCCTCCCTCCTCTGCCTTCTCTCCTCTCTACTTTTTTTTTTTTTATTACCCCCTTGTCTGCCTCTCCATCTGTATCCTCCTCCCACGCAGGCCCGAAACCACCACCCAGGCCATGCTGAGCACCATGCCTGCAGTCTGGGTGAAGATCACCTCTAGCTGGCTGGGCCTTGCACTCTACCTGTGGACCTTAGTGGCCCCTCTCATTCTGCCCAACAGGGACTTCAGTTAAGTCCCTTCTCCTGGAGAGTAAAGCCATGGCGCTTAGGACTGTGTGTGTCTCCCAGAGTAACTATTGAGCTATTTTTTGCACTTGTTCGTCTGTTATTTTCTCATTGGTCAATGAAGCCAGTGTTTCAACCAATAGGAAAGGTGGCTGGTTGTAGCCTAATTTCCAAGGAATCCTTTTCACATTTTATTATACCCAGAAGTGTCTTTTTATAATGATTTGTGTATGTTTGTATAGTTTTGATTTTGCTTTTATTACTTGTATTGCTTGTCTGCTAAAACTTTCAAGTCAAGGAAAATTGATAAACACATGATCTCAGCCTTTGAAATAACAGCCAGTTGTGACGAACAATGGCTGAAATCAGCACAGTCTACCTGTTTGATAACGCTGCACTCAGCCTGCCTTTGTATCTGCTTCCGCTCCTCATGTGACAGTGGCGCGTTTGTGTTTGGCATGTCTCTCCACTAAAGAGCCGTGCATCACAGGCAGCGATCTCTGGGGGGGGGGGTGCCTCTCCAGGTGGCAGTGTGCGCACACGCCTGTGTGCTTTTTAGGTGTTTTTTTTCCCCCCCTACAGGCCATTGCTGGCCCCCCGAGCAGCAGTGTGAGGAGGAGATAAGACCCATGTGCAGCTTTACTCCTCCTCTTCCCCTCCCCCCACCCCTGCTGCCACGGCGACAGCAGGGCCCTAGCAGCAAAGGGCTCGCAGTGTGATCCCTCCTGTGCCTTCATCCTGACTGGCGATGGCGAGGATGTGCTATGCAGGGCAGTGGGCAGGAAGGGAGGGGCACCTCTGTGTCAGCGCCACCTTCAGGTGACGCAGGACCATCTCTATTGCAGAGCGTAATGATGAGCGTGCAGCAGCTATTGAGCGGTGATATCCAGTGCTATCTTCTACATGTTATACTAAGTGCATCAAAACTGATTATTATGACTGGTAAGAGTCTTTCAGATTACATAGTTTCCTGCAGGATCTTTCATGTTTGTGCTAGATTTTAAACTGAATTTATGCCTGTTGGTGTATGGCTGCCCACCTTTATATTTTAACTAGTTCCTGGTTATGTAGGTTGTGTGCTATAGGTGAATCATGATGGATCCTGTATGTGTATTAGAGCACTAGGCTTTGGGGTGGGGGTGATGTGTGGTCCTGCTTGTATAGTGTGCTAACTATAATACTGTATGATCTCTGTAATCCAATGCATGGAGAACCTGCTGTTTATTCAGTGATATAGGTACTGAACACAGTCTTGACAAAGTTCTGAGGATGAACAGTGTTTTATTTACATTTTTACTGAGGATATGAAAAGTTCTTGCATACAAACTAGAATGAACAGCATGTTAATATGACGTTGTTAATGAAAGCCTGATTTTTACAGTTAGTCAACCATTATTAAAAGGTGCCACAAACCGTCACTGAGTGTTCCCTAAGTGCCTTTTTGGTCCTAAAAATTCAGACTTTCTCTTTATGGTCTGACCCAGTGCCTTCTGCATTTTCAAACATCCTGACAGTACTATGGTCTTTAATGAATGTCTGTGTATTTATTTAAAATTTTGTAATGTTCCCGGCTGTACCGTACCAGGACGTACTCTGCAGTTTCCAATGTCTCAATAAGCAATATGTATTCTCAATTTGTCCACAAGGTGGAACTAGTATTCTTCCAGTGGGCGCTCGTATTCTCAATTTCATTAATCATGAGTGGTGAATGTCACTGTTAAGTTACAATAAATATCATCAAACAAATATTATGTGTTTTTATTTGTTGAATGCGTAACATGCTTGTCAATATAAGAAACCGCTAAATAAGTTATTGGGTTATTTAAAGAATACTTGTAGATCATGTGGCGGCCGATTAGCTCAAAACTGATCATACTCAACTGTACGTACAATGAAGACTCCAACGGGCTTACACATTTTTAAAAACTAAAGGAACGTTTACCAATTCGGTTCAAGTGAGGCCTTCTGTAACGCCGTACATAAGGAAAAACATAAAGGTCTAGTGACTGGTATAATTACGGTTCACGTGTAGAGCGCGGAGCTTGCAGAGGTCCGCAGTCCCAAACCGTTTACCATCCGCGTTTCGTCCCTTCAAAGCGCATCTACAACGTGAATAACACGCGAACCTAAGCCGGGTCCCCGCTTCTCAGCACCGTGGATACGGTCTGTCTTTCCCCGAGCTTAATTTCCTACCGTCCTGACTGGAGCTCGCAGGTAGCCATTGAATGTAATATTCCTACGGTACCTCTGTCCTTTTTCTTACCCCCCTCTCCTCCCTCCAGTCCGCAGAGCTGGCAGGCTTGTTCGCAGGGCAGCGCGCTTACGGAGAGCCGGGACTCCCCTTTGGTTTCCCGCTCCCACCATGCTCGCGCGCTCTAGCGCTTGCTCGTATTGTTTCCGTTATATTGACACGCGCTGCGCTAGTTTCCTTTTCTGTGTGAAATTAGCACTAAATGTCAAGTACATGCCTTTTCCCCGCCGGTTTGGGTCCTTAAAAGCCTATCCCAAGCAGCATTGGAATTACTGTTCAGGGAAAATAACGCAGCATCCATGTATTTGAAAAATGCTTCCTATAAGGGGATTCTTTTCGTTGTGGAGATGAGAATGGAGACTAGCAAAGAGGTGAGACGCCAATCGGAACGCCCACAGGACCCACTGGAGATGGATCCTAGCTGTCAGTAATGGGACTCATTTAACCCACAATGGCACTGAGTTCTGTAATGGCATCTTCCTAGTTCCAGGGGGGGAGGGGGGGGGTTCTGGGGTTTTTCGGTTTGTATCGTGTTTCATCGTTTCTATGGCTCCACTTAGCATCCAACTATTCATCATTTGCTATAATCATCTGGCCCCACCGCACTGTCTTGGCATGGGGGGAGGTGGCCTGGGCAGGAACCTATTTTCCCCTCTGAGGACAGGCTGGACTGGGGGGCGGATCTGGTATAGGAATACAGTGCCTGTATTGACTATTGACTGTAGTGGAATCTGGCCTCCCCTCTCCCCACCCCGCCGTACCCCACCCTTGCAGGTAGTGCCCCTTCTGCCACGTGCTCGTCAAACAGCGAAAATACTGAAAGCAGCCTGACATGAGGGGGGCATAGCTATTCCTGTCAGGAAATCTCTTGCAGACACAGCCCCTGTTCCGTAGCAGGGATCTTTATATGGTGTTCTGTGTGCGTCAGGAGGACGCCAGTCGGTACCCGCATGCTGCTACCAACCGTGTTTGCTTGTGAACCCTCTGGGAACCCCCGGCATTTCACACACACTTTGACCTTATTTGGAGCACAGTGACAGACATTCTGGTGAGGTATTTGCTAAGTAAATGTGCCCCAGGGAAAATTATTAAAGGAAGGTATGTTTTTGCTGTTGATGGTGGAAGGACACTGATATGGTTCAAATGTTCTGTATGGGTTTATTGACATTCTGTCGTCATTAGCTCTTGGTTTGTCCTGGAGATTCAAGGGAAGCCTGTATCTGGTGGTTAGGGAACATGCACTGCAAAATGGCCATGTTTTCACCTCCAAGGCCTGATATCTGATCCTATGCTGGCCAGAGCTGACATTTAGGAAACTAGGTCTCACGGAATCCATTAAATACACAACTCCTTGAGCAACCCGTTTCAATGTGCACATGTGCCAGCGGTACTGATGCTGGAAGGTGACACCTCGTGAGCTGAGGGCTGCAGCTCAAGGACCAGCCATGGAGAGCAAACCTCTTCCTTCACAGTCATGTATCTACATTCAGTGACCATGGTTACAGTTAAACCTTGTTGCTCACTGGTTGTGTACCACACCCTCATTTAAGCAATTACCAAGGTCACCATGATCTAAACAGTACTATCAGTATAGTACTATTTCAGTATGAAGTATTGACAGTGTATTAGATTATAAGCAATTAAACTTGTAGAAGGCTGATGAAGGAGATGCTGACAAGACTACAGGAGATTTGATAGCTTCCTGGAAGAAGGTGTGGAATGCATTCACACAGGAAGCTCTGATCTTTGGCTTTGTTTCTAGTCAGTTGACTGCTGACAAAACCAAGTGACTCCCACTGGTCCCCTGTTGTGTGTTGCTATGCAGTTGTATTCTGGAAAGTGGACCTGCAGGTGCTGGCTGCTCCACCAGCCCTTGTGGATGTTCTTGGGGGGGCGCCTGAACATTGTCTATGTGTGTTTGAGTGTTCATGTGTCTGCAAGTGACAGCAATGGACAAGGCCCGAATGTATGTGTGTGTGTCATGAAATAAGGTAGCTACTAACCTTCATTCCCTCACCATAATGCTGTTTAGCAGTTTTGACAGTAAAGGTTCTGGAATTTGTGTGTGTGTGTGTGTGAGAGAGAGAGAGAAGAGAGGCAGAAGCTTTGCTTGGCCAGCCCAGCACTGCTGATTACGTCAACGGTATGAACTGAGAGTCGCACTGTATCCCTAAGGCACACAAACTTGCCTCTGTAAATGTGTGTAGCCTTTCTTTCTGTAAAATCAATCTCCCTGCTGCACACATACACACACACATTACCGGCGACCAGGTCTGTGATCTTGAGAAGCAGGGGACACTTCTTTCTGGCCGGGTGGCCTTTTCCCCCTCTGCAGACCCTTCCTGGTCTCTCTCTCCTAATTGCCTTGGCCTGTCTCGCCGGCCCTTAAAAATAACTCTGCTCCCTTAGCGCTTGGCGGCCCACATGCTCTGTCTCTCCCTCTCCTTGTCTGTTTCTTTGTCTCCTCTTTCTCTCTCTCTCCCCCCTCTCTCTCTCCTGAGCTGGGTAGACACGCGAAACACCGGGACTCTGTGTTGCTGCGAGCACACTCTCGCATGCATACACACGTGACCACGTGCCTCGTCGAAGCACACGAACACACACACTGACTAAGCGCCACTGATGGAGCCGTCCCGTCCTCCGCCTCCTATCCTGCTGCTGGTTTCCACACGCTCTGCTTTTCACATACATACATTTTGCCTGCCGACTGGTTAATCCAGCAGCTAGGTTCATCGGATCGGTATGTTCCAGAAGTGTTGATACATCATACTGAGATGACCTAAACATGTATGAATGCATTCTTTCTCATATTCTGTGTTTGCCAGGATGGGCTCTGTAACCCTGTGCTAGCGCCAGACTGAAAGACCTACATATGGCTTAGCTCCTAATGTTTAGATGGTTTCCTAATGTTTAGATGGTGATGTGTTAAGCCACTCACACAGCGCACATACACTGCTGGAAGAAAAAACATTAATTAGATGCTTCTCGTCATCTTGTAGGTGACGTCCAATCTCCTGAAACTAAATGATCACGTGGACAAAAACACTATCCCCTGGCTCACAAACCTCATATTCCTTAGGTAGCCATCATTTTCACCAGCACGTGACAAATAACTTCTTCTGTACTGCGGTGTAATTAGTGTAATTTGTACCAAAAAATGAAAGAGGGTGTAATGGATTAATAATGAACCCTTCCCGACATGCTCGTCTAAGCAGCGACGGACCGTTAATTACCGCCAGGGCGCCGCCAGCGGTCGGCGTACCCCGGAGGACGGCACCATCTCCATGGCGTAATTGGGACGGCTCGTGGTGCCTTCTTCACCTGCTAGTTTTCTCGGCTGGTATGATGTGTGTGGCAGGACTGGGCTGTGCTTATTATTGTGCTCGCCCCGGCCGCCTCCCGTCACTTGGGAGGAGGAACAAGACAGCAGGCGCCGACAGACATTGGGAATGATTATCTGGGCTGGTCTCACTTAGGACGTGCACTGCTCATTTGCCGTAGCCTCTCCTTGTTAAACGTGGGCTCCGAAGAATTGCTGCCATTCCGTAGTTTGGGACAGAGATGTGGAATTCCAACATGGGTCCTGGGGGGTAAATTGAGTTTAGCTCCCCTCCAGCAAATTTTCAGTGAAACTTACCTGCCGTTACCTCACATGAGCCACAAAATGGGGCAGATGGCAGTACAGAGAGGGTCGGTATGTACAGGGTGGTCAGCAGCTTGGTTTTGTGAGCACCAGGCAGCCTGATTTGGGCTGACAGCAGCTTGGAAAAGGTGGAAAGAGCATGTTTATTTCCAAGAGGCGGGTGTCCGGGCTGCCTGGAGGGGCTGCCAGAAATGGCTTGGCCTGCACAGAGCCTTGGGTTTGAGTGGAACCTCAAGAGCAGAACCTCTGAAAATGCAAGAAATCTAGTAAAAAAAATAAATACTGAAACATTTTGCCTTATTCCACAAAAATGCAGATCAGGATGGTGTGCTTGGGGCTGTGTTCCAACCACAGTATGTACTGCACGGATCACAGCGTTTTATGACCCCCCCATGGCTCACTGGAGTTACAGTTGTGAGCTGATGCCGGTATGTAAGACAGCAGCATGGCAGGCTAGGGGCGGATGACTTTATTGGGTGGATATTGTGGTGGAGTGTGTGTGAGCTCTGGGGAGAGACTGGGCTGTCTTGCCCTGAGCAGAGCAAGGCCATCATGGCCACAGACGAGGTCTTCCAGCGAAGACTGCGGGGGGTGAAGGGAATTAGAGAAGAAATTTAAATGGCTCTGGTGAAAATGCACCACTATTTCACCCACGTGCACATCGGTGGGTGGTAAGTCAGCATGGGACGGCAGGAGTCAAAGCTGTAATGGAAGTCAGCATGGAATGACGGGACTCAGAGCCGTGAGAGGAAGTCAGTGCGGGGTGGTGGGAGTCAGCTGTAAGAGGAAGTGGAGTGGTGGCTGAATGGGACACAAACAGAGCTATGTTGCCATACTTACTCAGTTATGCTGTACACCTGATTTATTTGTGCAAACAAATGGGCAACATTCTTAACAAGTTGTAGTGACGTTCTGTGCGCAGACCTGCGTTGTACTAGGACCAGGCATACAGAGGGTGTATGTGCAGGGTGAGGTGGTAACTAACCTTGGACACCTCCTCTTGAGGCCACACAGTGTTATAAAGTGAGACTGACAGCACACACACACGTGCAGGCTTTGCTTGAAAGGAACACTGCTCATACAGGTCAAGCCCCACACCACTGTATTACAGTATGCTAGGGAGCAAGTAGTGATCTGGAACAAGGGACTGTGAAGTGCTGTAAGGTTCTGCATGATTCCAGCCAAACCTTCAGACAAGGGGGCTGATTTTCACAACCCTACTGGGTGGACCACACAGCCAGAGCCTGTCATCACACCAACACCCTGTCCAGACTTAGCAGTGTGTAGAAGAAGACTCGGGCTAACGGTGCTAATAGTGTGGAGATACCAACATTGAGGTGGCTCAGAGGAGTCACGCCCATATCGCAGCAACACTGGGTGCTCAGGTAACTGCCATTTTTATGGGGCGAACGATTGGCTTTACTTAGTACCCCGCTGGGTTTATTTGTGTGTGTTTGGCTTTGTCGGGGCAAAGGTAAAGGCATTTCATAAATAACACGGCTGACTGCTATCCAGAATCAGGTCCAGATCCCGCACCTTGACTCTCCTTATCATGGTGGGAAGTCTGTGGCTTTTCCAGGTATACATACCAGGGACCGGCCTTAATATTGCTCAAAACGGAGCCACCCAGTTGTGCACACATGCGTAGCATCTCTAGAAATGGGAAGGCGTTACTGTCTTGGGTCCCAGCCCTAATTTGGGTTGATAAGTCTGCAGGCACCCCGCAGTGGTAGGATGAGGCTATGCTTCCCCTTTAAGAATCTGCCCGCTCAAGATGGCACAAGCTCCACTGCACCCCCACAGACATTGTGCGGTGATACTGTAAATATTGAATGGGAATGGTGGCTCAGAGGGCTTTGGTGAGAGCATGTGTGTCAGAAGGCGGTTTCAGGGGCTGACTGACAGCATGGGAGTTTGTTCTGAGAAAGATAAAGAGACAGAGAGCAAACCTGTTTCTGTGTCCTGTTGCCCAGTGAAAACAACAGGGACTGCACCCAGTTATTT
>JABFDZ020000138.1:26424393-26437456 GCA_019775955.2 Pollimyrus isidori | reverse complement strand
CCACTCTCTGTGTTTGTGTCATCCGCCCCCTCACAGTGATAGTGTCTGTGTGTCTCACTCTCTTTCTCTGTGTGTCTGTCTTTGTGTCTGCCTGCCTGTGTGTGTGTGTGTGTGTGTGCCTACCTGTTTCTGTGTGTGTGTGTGTGTGTGTGCCTGCCTTCGTGTTTCTGTGTGTGTGTGCCTGCCTGCCTGTGTGTGTGTGTGTGTGTGTGTGTGTGCCTGCCTGCCTGTGTGTGTGTGTGTGTGTGCCTGCCTGCCTGTGTGAGTGTGTGTGTGTCTGCCTACCTGTTTCTGTGTGTGTGTGTGTGTGTGTGTGTGTGTGTGTGTGTGTGTGTGCCTGCCTGCCTGTGTGGGTGGGTGTGTGCATTGGTGTGCATCCTTGCCCTGCATCTAAGGCCAGTCATGGTTGCCACCAGTAATGGAGTCTCGGAGACATGGCTGAGATCAGGGATACAGGGGCATGTGTGCACCCAGCAGGCAGTGCAGAACTTACCATCCCTCAGCTGGAGAAACACTCAGAAGTTTCCTTTCGTACCAATGGCAGTGCACTTAACTGGAATTGACCATAATGGGCCCCTACTTACAAATAAAGCAAATAAATTATAACTTTATATAATTTGGGGTGATTCTGCGTGTATTAAGCAAAACTGAGCTATTCTGAATATGTTATTTTCTACTTTTATACAGTTTTTCTGTTACAATCTATTTTCCTCACTACTGTAGTCCTCCAATTTACGTTTTTCTCTCTGCCGAAACCCTTAACTCTTCCTTTCACAAATCCTGGCCTTTTTCAGGCTTCTTCCGTAACTGTGATGGCTGTTGTTTCTTGGCCCGTTCCAGCCCTAATGTAGCTCTGCCTCTCCCCACACTCATACCTGCAGGCCAACAGCCCCTACCTCAGGTTTAGATATATGCTGATGTACTGGTGCCGTGTCCTGCATGGGCCCAGCCCTGCTTCCCCCACTTCCAAATCCTGTCCATCCAGCCACAGGTGACACCATGACCGTCTGAGGTTTTCCTATCAGCGGCACCTCAGCTGTGCTGGCAACCCACATTTGCTCACGTGCTGGTGGTAAAGAATTCGGCCCACCCATGTGACTTAGCGCAGACTGCGCTGTGTGTCTGCTGCAGCCCCTCTTTTCCACAGTGGTTAGAGGACTTCTGGGCCACTTCACAGCACCACCTTCTGCTTTGCGGTGTTCAGTGCCCTGACTGTGGTGGTGATGATGATGATGGTGTTACAGGCTTTGGTCCTTCGCTTCGCGCACTTCCCATGTGTGTCGGACAGGACTACTTCCACTGGAGGAGTATCTGTCACGCAGTTTGCTAATTTGTAGTTTTTGCTCTGACCTTAGAAAACGACAACCTCCTGACATCAGCTTGTATATAAATCTGCAAAATGTGAGTGAACGCCGTGCTGTGCTCAGAATAACTCTAGTCTCTCTGTGCACGTTTCAGCAGGGATAATCGTTTGTCATTTTGGCTTCCAAAGGCACATTTTACACGGATTGCCTTTTCTGAGCCCACGCGGCCTGCAGATTGTTTTCTGAGACTGTAATGTGAGACCTGGACCCGGATCGCCCCCCTGGTGCCTGCTAGTGCTAAACACAAGCTCACACTCTGTTACACTCCCTCCTTATCACTCCTGCCATCTGTACTTTGGCTTTGCTTCCAGCTGGCTAAGTCCCAGGATGAAACAGAAGCAGCCAACGGCACCTTTTCAAATCCCCGGTGTGGTCATTAACTCTGTTCGGCGAAGCTCGAGAGGGAGCTGAAGGCTCTGTGTGTGTCGGCTTTGGCGTCTCCAGCCTGCAGTTTCCTGCGCGCATGCCAGCTGCACAAGCGAACGGGCGCACGCTAACGCAAACGCAAACGCTGGCACACGTGCAGAGATGCTTACAGAGGTGCACCGCAGCAGTCGCGGAGACCGTTTCGACACGCACGTCATGATGGACTGCGGAGATCGCGAAAATTCTAGCTGAGCCATGCCGTTGATGTGCGGCAGTCTCTCCTGGGAGGCTGTTGCTATTCGGAGCCTCGTGACTTCTCTCTGAGAAGCATACGCAGTGAGTTCCCATAAGGAGCATAGCAAGGTGGGGCTTTGAGAAGCAGGATGGAGAAGACCTGGGGCTGATTTGTGTGAAACACACATTCAATTCCTACCTGCAAGGCCTGTGAGCATTATGCGTAACTGGGCAAGTTTACACAAATTTACCTCCAGTTACATATAAATTTCTGCTGCAATACTTGATGTGTTTTATGTAGTCGACTGTTCCGCATCACAGCGGTTAGGGGTGCATGCACCCCACAATCAGGAAAAAAAAAAAATGCAACGATCACTGTGAAATCACTGTAGGATATCATGTGAGAGGCTGCCATAAACACACTTGATGTCCTCCAAACCAGCACTGTATGTGTATTTTATATGCTGTCAATGGCTTTTGTAACTGTATAAATAGTTAAAAATGAAAATGAGATGATGGTGTGGTCAAAACTCAGTCTTGTTCTTTTGGATCTGGAATACCTTGGTTGTGAGAAAGAAGAGATTTCCTGTGAGAAATGCCTTAAGCTTGGACCGCATGGTGTTTTTTTGGGTCTCTACTGGAAGCATGCTATCACAAGTAGGACTATGCTGCGACCTTGACATTGTTCAAAGCTAACTCTCTTGGAAACGGTACCTGGCTGCAGGATTCATCTGACCATTCTTGCCTCTGTTATTTCTTCCCAGCACTGATGGTGCTGGACATATGAGGAAGACAGGTTCAGACACCCAGTGTTTAATCTTGCAGCTTATGTGTAGTTCTGTAGGTTCTGATTAAAAACGCCAGCAAAGGTTGAGTTTAATGCAGGCTTTCTTAACAGTCTCTGTAGTAAGTAACAGTCTTGGACAGAAAGGTTACTGAGTAATAATGGCACTTCAAGTGGAATATAGCACTGAAATTTACTTTCAGGTCAAGTGGGACTTACAGTATTGTCACACCAACCTATTCTGGTACGCAGCATACAGTGATGCAGGATAACGTTCCCTGTACCATGGTTCTATCTATCTTATCTATCTTATAAATGAATAAAACAGTACATTGCATTGGAATACGCATCAGCTAAACCGATCAACACCAATAATGGTGCCTGAAACCCATCAGGCGGGGGGGGGGGGGGGGGAGTTATCACATTCATTGAGACTGAAAGTGGGCATTTGACTTATCTGCTAAGTCACACTCATGGTTCTTTATACCAATGCTCCGCATTTGTCTGAGTCTTCTTGAGAAAGACGTTTTACAGAACCACAGGGGCAGTTCAGTTCCACCTATGGTTGCTATGGAACCTCCCGAATCCCTCCTTTGGAACCACCTAGGAATTGATGAGACTAACGAGACGCATTGATGCATTGGTTTTTATTATCCTGCCAAAGGTACACATTTCTTGCAGATGGGTTTCAGGGACTATTATGGCTGTTGTGTGGTTTAGCTGATGCAATGTACTGCTTTATTCATTTATGGAGCAGAACGTGTTCAATTTAGGCTAAGTGCCTTCCAATAATTTTCTTAACCACTTATTGGGAGCATTTCAGGACCTGCATTGTTATGTATAGTCATTCAACAGTCTTCACAATAAATATGTTTAAAAATTAATGAAGATTAGCAGTTGGGTAAATTCCTTTATACTCCATGTATGCTACATGCAAAGCAAATCAATCTTGACATGAACGATTGGGGTATACTCCATCCATGTCATATGTCATGCTGTCTTGTTTGTTAAAGTGGTTATTTTCAGATGCTCTTTTGTTCTGGACGAGCTCTTCTAAGGTATATGATGAACTCAGTTATGTTGCCTCAAGTCTACTGGAGCGATATTTTCAGCAGATGTTGGACATTCCTGGTTGTGAATCCTGCAAGGGACTGGGAGAGACGAGTGATAGAGGTGGCAAGGAGGGTAGGCCGGCGGGCACCAGGGGTAACCAAGCAATCAGGTGGATATGTAGCAGGTATACAGATGTCTGTCTCCAGTTACCACAGATGAACAGTGAACAGCAGGCAATGATTTAAAGAGAAAGTAGAGCAGAAATCTTAATCCAAAAGCAGAAGTGGTAAAGAACTATAGGTGGTCAGTGATTTTCAAAACGAGTTCCAGTGTCTCACTCCCTAATGACCTGAGATGCCATTTTTTATGTACTCTGCTGTCCTATCAAAATAAAAGTCCATCCATTCATTTTCTGTAACTGCTCATCCTGTTCAGGGTCCCGGGGATGCAGAGCACTCTCTACTGTCAAGTCTAGAGCAAGCAGTGCAGATGATCATCTTGGTGTCTTTCTAAGAAGAAACAAGATCAGCTAATGTTTTTTTATTTCTTGTTGACTGACCAGTTTGAGTTACAAACTATTTGTGCAAGAATTCCATATGGATGAAAAGACTCAAGAGTTCTTCATTGTCAACACATCCATGTACGAGTACACAGTGCACTGAAATAATGTTTCCCTTGGGCTGCCTTTGGTACTACACATTAATACAAATACAGTTAATAAATACAATAAATATTTATACTTAAACCCAAGAGCTATGGATTCACTCCAGGGTGTCTTCTTCCAAAGACACATCCTCTGTTCCTGTCTCATCCGCAGCAACTGTCTATCGCAGGGTTGCATTTCAGTATTAGTGAGAATTACAGGTTTATGTACTGTAAAGGATGGAAACATGCAAAACAAACTTTCTCATTTTGTATCCATCATTGCCTCATAACTCACACACACTCGGAGGCTTGACCAGGTGACTGTTTACTCACCAGTCATTGTTGGTGCCTCCCAGCAAATCCTTGTACTTTGAGTAACAAATGAAAACAGCCACACCTGTGTCGTTGATAGAGCAGGCAGTGTTGCCACCCTCACATCCCAGGCAGGGAAACAAAAGCATCTTGCTAAATCCTGTCACTCAGAATCACTGACTTCGCCTTCAATTTGCCAATCGGCTCTTTCAAAATGGTTGTTTGGGATCCTTCCAAGCCTTGGGGTCACACGGAGTCACCTGCCAGTTGCAGTGTCTCATAGGGTGTCTACCAAGGTCCTGATTATTCACTTGCTCGCCCTCCAGCTCTCCTTGCTTTTGTTGTCCTTGTGCATTTTCGGAGCCAGCAGGCATCAGTGCAGCCATGTCACAGGCATGTGAATAGGTGTTGGAGCCTTCTCGAGTGGTGCTGCTGAGGTAGACCGTTGGCCTGGAGACAAGTTTCATCCTTAGCTGGAGCTCCGGGTTCTGGCCTGCATTCCAGTGCCATTGTGAACCTGAGTGGTATTTTGCACCCAGGATATTTGAGTTAAAGCACTGGAAAGCAGATGGACCCAGCTGGGTCTGCTACCCTGGTACCAGGCCCACTGCCGCGTCCCAGTAGGTATCCTGCAAGCTGTGCTTTGTCAACAAGCTGCTTTGAGCTGGGCGGCACCAACACCTTCGCTGCTGGCCTAGGACAGCATCCGGCCATCCTCCGCTGGCTTGCCTGCACCCCACTGACACTTGCATGGGGTGTGGTTCTCTGTAAGGAAGGGGCCATGGGCTGATGAGGCATGGATGAGTGGGGGGACACATTGACCTATGAAGGGGACAGGACATGGGAGCAGTGGTCACAGGGCATTAGAGGCATTGGGGAGGGGCCTGGTGCCTCTGTAGGACAACAAGAGTGGGCAGGCCCCAAGCAGAGACTGAGGACCTCATACCGCGTCTCATACTACCTGGGGGAAAAAATTGAATAAAAAACATAAAAGTAATTAAAAACAAGGGTGGTGGTTAATGACCCAAACCACTGGACAAAAGGTGATTGTATAGGTCAGCTGGAGGCTGGAGACGCTGCAGCTGTCCTTGGCTCCATATACATGCAGTCTGCCTGTTCTCCCCATCTCCACTTTTGGGGTTCCTCCATGTGTTCTGGAGGTGCACATGGACTGTGAGTGTCTGTATCTGTGTGTATGCATGTGCGTGTGCGTGCCATTTTTGAACACATCTGTGGTGTTCCAGCTATAAGTAGCCCTCTGAATGCCGTCCTCTGTAGGTGGCTTTCAGTAGATAGCCCTCTGAATGCTGCCCTCCGTAGGGAGCCGTCCATAGGTAGCCCTTTGAATGCCACCCTCTCTAGGGAGCCCTCCATAGGTAGCCCTCTGAATGCCGCCTTTTGCAGGTGGCTCTCCATAGGTAGTCCGCTGAATGCCACCCTCTCTAGGGAGCCCTCCATAGATAGCCCTCTGAATGCTGCCCTCTGTAGGCGGCTCCCTGAATACAACCCTCTTTAGGGAGCCCTTCATAGGTAGCACTAGGAGTCTGTGCTGCGTATCGGAGGCTGGGTTTTTAATCTCTTCCACACAGACTGAGAAGAAGCTGACTCAGTTGCATTTGGGCAAGGAATGGTGGTGCTGTGGCTGGCGTAGCTAGGGGGTGCTGTGGTGTGATGGAGGTAAAACAACTGGTACTACTTGGGATCTGCCCTTTCTTAAAGCTGCTTCCTGGGGGGTGTCAGCCTGATCTGAGGGGGCAGGAGGGGGGAAGGCTGCTGCAGCTGATGTCCCCGTGTGGTGTCCAAAGATCTGTGTAGGGTGCAGAACGCCCTGCCTGCTCCCTTCCTCCCCAGCACAGTGACCTGATGGGTTGGCCAGTGCTGGAGAAAGCGCAGTGGCCTGCTGTGAGTTAGCAGCTGGTGTCGCTATCCGGGCTGTGGTCCAGGAGCCCCCCAAGGGAATGACATCACCTTGGTGCCGTGTCCGATTCACCCGCCGTCTTCTCAGACAGACCATCTTGTTGACTCTGAGCTTTTGGCCTTTCTTCTCCAGACTAAGCATGCTTTTCAGCCTGTGATGGCTCTCCTGGTGGTTTTTGGAAGCTGTGGGGGGGTTTAGAGATGACACTTTCAGCCAGGCTTCCAACTGCATGTGTAAGCCTTTGGGAAGCAGCGCTTTGTGATCAGCGCCAGCCAATTAGGCCTTGCCCTGAAGCTCCATCGATCGGATGGGATCCAGTTTCAGCTCCATGTGTGAGAGCCAGGTGTCAGGCTGCTGGTGCCGCTAGGAAGGGCTGCTGTTGTTCCAACAAAGCCAGGGCTCATCAGCGACTGAGTGGGTGGGGGGTGTCCCAGCTGGGGGAGGCTGCTGGTTTAGGGTCACCAGTGTGTTGCCTACCCATCCTGTAATGCTTGCAAATAATATGAGCTCCTCTGTCGTGTGTGTGTGTATGCATGTGCGTGTGGTGATGTAAGTGTGCGTACCTGCAGGTGCCTGTGCATTGTGGGCCTCAGCCAATGTGAAGGCACGTCACGCTGGTCCACATGACCATCAGTAAAGCTCACGTTTGGGTAATGTTATGCAGCAGTTACTAAAACCAGGTAGCAAAATGGGGCATCTTTATATTGCAAATGTGCATAGTCTGCCGTTAGGGGAGGTGTGTCTCCACTTGCTGGAGGGTGTTAGTGTTCCCTTGGATTAGGTTGGGTGGGTGGGGGGGTTGTACTTCTTTTTCTGGATCGATGTATAGATCTTCTACGGAGCCAAGCGCTGAAGGGGTTTAAGGGTAGGATTCCCGTGGGGGAGCTGGGAGCTTCTCTGGCCCCTGCCATGTGTCCTGCTGCCTCAGTCTCAGCTTCCAGCTGGGCTATGAGATGGCTCCTCTGCATGATAAGGTGATTTATAAATACGGAGCAAGGTGCCACCGCATCGGTCAGTACCGTAACCTGAGGGCGGGGGCTCTGATTCCTGGTCTGGCTCTGTGCGGTTGTGAGGTTTGCGTACTCTAACCATGTTGCAGGGTTTCCTCTGGTATGAGGCATTAGACATGTTGAACTGGTGTCTCTGAACCTCTGAGAGATGCTGTGTGTTGGTGCGTGTCTTGTGGTAGGCTTTGGGCCTCTGTGCTGGAATATGTGTGGAGGAAGATGTTTATCAGTGCATATCGATGGCACACCTGTACATCTCTGAAAGACTGGAAATCTGCAGACACACTTGTCATTATGTTTTTGATTTAATATGTCTGTGATTAAGGAGTCTCTTACAGCAGAGGCACCACGCTGAGGGCTACACTGTCACTGTCTGCAGTTCTCATCTGTTGATTCTTTCTGAGAAGTGTGGTGGCGGGCCAGGCTGTCAGGTGACCTCCCTGGGAGGGACTGCTCGCCTCACCACGTCCTGTGTTCTACGTGTCATTTCCGCTCTGATGCTGTTTACTAGGGAGCTATCCTTGAGTGACAGCCACCCTCCTCTACAGAGCCAATATTTGTCCCCATCCTCTGTCCATCCCGGCTTTGCTCCCTCTTCCAACCATGATGACATATGCTACTGTGTAGCTGTGTGACTGTCTAAGGAACATCAGTGGGCAAGGGGGTTCAGGCTGTCAGAGGCTTGTTTATACTCTACAAGTATGTGTGTGGTGAGGGGGGGTTTGCCCTGGGCTGGAAAGTCCTTCATCTACATCACCCTGGGGACTTCCTGATGGCTTCTGGATGCACCAAAGAACCCTACACATACCCACACACACACACACACAAACAGACGTTTATAATTATATCTTTGTGGGGACCCCTCATTCATTTTTATAGGGGAAAACCCTATTCCCAACATGATACATGATGACCGTAACCCCTACCTAGCCCTTACCCATCCATCCATCCATTTTCCAAACCGCTTATCCTTACTGGGTCGCGGGGGGTCCGGCATCAGCATGTGTTTGGATTGTGGGGGGAAACCCCACGACGACACGGGGAGAACATGCAAACTCCACACACAGGAAGCCCAGGCGGAGACTCGAACCCGGGTCCCAGAGGCGTGAGGCAACAGTGCTAACCACTGCACCACCATGCCGCCCCCGCCCCTACCCAGTTCATTACAAATGCACATAAACATGCAGACACACTTATGTCTAATAATCCTGACAGCTGAGGTCCCTGGGAGAGGCTCTGTGGCGCTCCCTGGTCTAAAACCCAGCCTTACTCTCTTGCTGTCAGCCTCAGGGCTGCCTTCCTGGGCTGTTTGGCACTGGCTCCCTGCTGGAGCATGTGCGTGTCTCTTTTTACACTGAATTTTGTCCACTGTCTGAACAGGGAAGCAGGCCACTCGCACCGTGTGGCCTGACCGGGAAGTACACCTTTAGGGCTAGGAGACCCTTGTGCCGCTCCATCCCTTTTGGCCGCCGCCATCTGGAGGGGAGTTGGAGCCAAAGTGGTGTGATACGATCCCACCCCACCCCCATTGCTGGGTCACTCTGTCACCCCGAAGGGGCTGGAGTATATAATGCTGGAGGGATGATGGTCTGCAAACTGCAGGCTCCAGAACAGCCCAGCCCAGAGCATCGCATGCTTGTCGCTGTGGTGTGGTGTTGCATATATGCGCCGGTTCAGTGTAACGTGTCAGAGGCAGCTGGTTTGAGAAGGCAGCTCCACCACGTGGGCCTGCTATGTGAGGTGGGTGTAGTTTTTGTGGCTCAGTACTTATAGGCAGTATATATAATGTACACAAGCTAAGAAGACCTGTTTCTTTTCTGGTTTGCTGTTAGTTTTTCTAAATTTTAGAGTACTTAAAGATAACATGGACTAAATGTGTAATCTGGGCTGAATTCCATCAGCGTCCTTAGCTAAAGATATGCAAATCATTCGGTGTACCTGTGGTGGTGTGTCTTATGTTGTTACCTAATGAAGATTGTAGCAAGTGACAAGATATCAGAATGAATTATGTCTGTTTAGGGTTTGGATTATGTTTTGCTTGCTTGCTTGGATTCACAAAATAATAGAAAATCCACAAAGAGTATTGTTTTTCTATGTCTCCTTGTGCAGCATTTAGCTGCTGATTAATCTTTGTAAATCATGATATGAGTATCAATGCTATGCCATCACATGGTTGAGAATGTTAAACAGTTTTTGTTGTGCTGAGTGTAGGGTGGCAGAGATTTTACCAAAGGCATGCTGTTTGAGGTCTGGGCCGACTCCAGAGTTCCACGAGTCTCGGGTGCACGGTTATGTTTGACAGATGTTAACTGCACTGTCTGATTCACTGCCGTTGTCCATGGCCCCTGTACTTTTGAAAAACGATGCAGACAGGTGTTCTGCTAAGGTGTTCTCTTATGGGTATGTTTGTGGGCTTATTCTGCTTGATTTCCTTACATAACATTTCTAAATCGTCCTTTGTGTGTGAGTATGTGTGCACAGTCTTCAACTGGCATCCTGACCAGGGCACTCTTGCTCCTTGCCGTAGAATATGCTAGAATATAAGTGGGACATTAAGGCTCATATCAACATCTACATCGGGCATCCATCTGTTTAGTTACTAGATGAATATTGCCTCATACCCTGGTGGTGGACCAGATGGATTGTACTATCTGTGTTACACTGGTTTGATTGGTCACAGTATTCCGACTGTATTGCTAGTGTTTCTTCCATAGCCAAAGAGCAAGGAGGTTGAAGTTGAAACATTTTTCCACTCAGTTACATCACGCCAGGCTCCATTCCGTTGTGTTCCATTCCATTACGTGTGTTCCAGTGTCCCATTCCATTGCGTGTGTTCCAGTGTCCCATTCCATTGCGTTCCCTTGTGTGTGTTCCATTCCATCGCATTCCCTTGCGTGTGTTCCATCCGATTGCGTTCCCTTGTGTTGTCTTCCTTCACTCATTATTAAGCTGAGTGGTCTGTTGGGCTAGGGTTCCTTATTTCACTGGAGTCGCGTTTGACTGCACATGATCCATGTGATGCCTCCTTTTCGGTTGCCCAGCGACTGGAGGCTGATGGGTGCAGCTTCTCGTGTCACCTTGGCGTTTACCATGAATATCCTGCGTCGATCGGAATACGGAATGTGAAGGACAGACTGAAGCAGCCTGTTTTCTGAGCCTTCTTCGGGGTTAAATTTTAGACAGTGCTGCTTCCAAAGCAGTCCTGCCTGTCACATCCTCTTTAGGAATCAGTTTCCCCATTCCTAGCTCTGCATGTAGTGATCAAGGTGAAGCACATATGCACCCATCAGTCTGTAGCGATTAGCACTGTAGCTCCTGGTTTTAATGCTGTGCTGTGCTTTGGTTCTCTGTCTGTCTGTCTCTGCAGGATTGCCTTGGAGGGATCCTCTAACTGACACCCTGCACAGCTGATGCTCATTGGCTGGGGTTGCACTGCCAAGAGCTGATAGATTGCAGAAGGGACCAGTCAGAGCTCTGCCATCAAAAAGGGGTAGGTCTGTCTCTGGATTGCTATTGGTTGGTATTTACGTATGTCGTGTGGATGGGGATGAACAGTAAGCTGGGACGCTGGCCAGGTTGGCCAAATCAAAGCAAACTACCACTGTGATGGAAGCTTCACCCCCATTTCAGTCCTTCTCATGGAAGCCTGGGGAGTGGGTGGGCTTCGGTGTCACTCTCACTGCCGGGAGCCATGGCTGTCCTCCACATGGCTGCGATCAAGGTCACATTTATGATCCCCCTGACCCCGCTGTGGCTGAGTCGTGTCACCTGCTCATTGTGATCATGTGACTGGGGGAGGAGCTAACAGCACTATATTGCTGGGCTACGTTTTGCAGCGCAGAGCAGGTTATTAAAGGTCTCACAGATCACAAATGAGTGTGAAGGCAGGAGGCAGACTCACTGTACAATGTAAAGATGGGGAGTGCTTTGAGGACATATTAAGGGACTGGGGGCAGGGGAGATCTTTTTAAAACACATCTGAGTGCATTCAGGTCTTCATGTTGAATCACTGATTTTCACCCACAGTAGCCACTAGGGGGCACTTAGGAATCAGCTGGTGACTCAAAAATTGGGTGGCGGAAGAGGGTGGTCCCGGAGAACCTGGGCATGTGATTGGGCCCGAAATGGATTATGATCTATGTCCATTAGAGTTACGAGCGCCAAACCGAGGTGATGGGCTTGGCTTGCGTTCTGGCCTTGCGGAAGTGTCAGACAAAGGAAGGGCTGGACGCCAGCACCGATTAAACCTCTCAACCCCCCACCTCGACCGTCCGCGAGTCCGAGATCTGTGCTTTTAACTCCCCACCCCCCGTGCATTGTTTAACCCATCATTCCCAAACTGAGAAACAGACAGGCAGCGCGAGTTATGTGGTTGACCAGGTGTAGCAGGGCTGCTGCTCTCCTCAAAGCCCCGTCCTGGGTCACACACAGCTGACAGTTATGTCCTGGGCTGAGCAGTGCCCCCTCCCCTCGCTGCACTCACACAAGGCATCTCTCTGAGCTCACACCACACTGTGTCAGTTTGTACGCCAGAACAGTCCTCACTCTGTGGTGATGGCCGGCACAGCCCAAAACTCAAACACTTCTGGGTGGGGCAGCATAGTAGAGGTACTGGGGGGGGGGGTCAGCACACTCAGGGCTTAGTATTCCAGAACTCCTCCTGATGTACTGGGTGACGCAGAATGAGTCTGTCTGAGAAGGTAGACAAGCGGGTGGTGGTGGGAACTGGTTTCAGAGCTTGTGTATTTGTGTGTTCATGATTCCACAGTGCTTTCTCTGCATGTATGGAATGCTCATCTTACACTGGTCCTGATTGTATCCGAAAGTGGCCAGCTTGCTCCTTCTTTTACTGCCGGTCTCTCTGTCTGGGACTCTGACGTGCCTGCCAGCCTCTCTGTCTGGGATTGACGTGCCTGCCGACCTGTCCGTTTGGTACTCTGATGCGTCTACCAGCCCCTCCGTCTGGGACTCTGATGCGCCGGTTGGCCTCTCCATTTGGGACTCTGATGCGCCTGCCGGTCTCTCTGTCTGGGACTCTGACGTGCCTGCCAGCCTCTCTGTCAGGGATTGACGTGCCTGCCGACCTCTCCGTCTGAGACTCTGATGTGTCTGCCGGTCCCTCCATCTGGGACTCTGATGCGCCTGCCGGTCTCTCTGTCTGGGACTCTGACGTGCCTGCCAGCCTCTCTGTCTGGGATTGACGTGCCTGCCGACCTGTCCGTTTGGTACTCTGATGCGTCTACCAGCCCCTCCGTCTGGGACTCTGATGCGCCGGTTGGCCTCTCCATCTGGGACTCTGATGCGCCTGCCAGCCTCTCTGTCTGGGATTGACGTGCCTGCCGACCTGTCCGTTTGGTACTCTGATGCGTCTACCAGCCCC
>JABFDZ020000138.1:26402889-26420776 GCA_019775955.2 Pollimyrus isidori | reverse complement strand
ATCACTGTGTCAATGCACCAGCAGGTCAGGATGTCAGTGTGTCAGGGCATCACTGTGTCAATGCACCAACAGGTCAGGGTGTCAGTGTGTCAGGGCATCACTGTGTCAATGCACCAGCAGGTCAGTGTGTCAGGGCATCACTATGTCAATGCACCAGCAGGTCAGGGTGTTAGAACATCATTTTGTCAGTACACCAGCACATCAGGGTGCTGCCGTATCAGGAAAACAGCACACCAGGGTATCAAAGCTCAGGGCATGAGCACACCAGTGCATCAGGGCAACCAGCAGGTCAGGGCACCAGCACACACCAGTGCATAACGGTGTCAGTGTGTCTGGCCCCCAGTGCATCAGGGTGTCAGCATGTTATGAGACCAGCACACCAGTACATCAGGGGTGTCAGTGTGTCAGGGTGTCAACATGTCAGGGCACCAGCTCACCAGAATGTCAAAGTCAAGCCCTCCCTGGCGGGGTGGGTCAGTCGGGCTTTTCCTAGAGGTAAGCATCAGTCAGGCTCTTCCTGGAGGGTGTATCAGTCAGGCCCTTCCTTGGCCATGAGTGGGATGCGGTCCTTCTGGCTTCCAGGCTGCTGTCAGGTCTGCAGTGGTGCCAGCAGAGGAGGCCATAAGTGTGACGGGCTTGTTGAAGGGTATATGCTAATGCAGAGAGACATGGGAAGAGGCATCCAGATGTCCACTGATCACATTGAGTCTGTCTGTGAGTATCTGTGTCAGTGTCTGTTTCAGTATGTGTGTATCTCCGTGAGTCTCTGTGTGTCGGTCTATGTGAGTCTCCATAGGTCTGTGTGAGTCTCTGTGTGTCAGTCTGTGTGAGTCTTTGTATGTCTGTGTGAGTCTTTGTATGTCTGTGTGAGTCTCTGTCTGTCTGTGTACATCTGTGTAAGTCTTGCCTGTCTCTGTATGTCAGTGTCTGTCTGTGTGTGTCTGTGTGAGTCTCTGTCTGTCTGTATCTGTCTGTGTGAGTCTCTGTATGTCTGTGACCGTATTTCACTGTCTGTGTGTCTCTATGAGTCTATGTCTGTGTGTGCATTTATGTCTTTACTGTGCCTGTTTGTCTGTCTTTATTTGTCAGTCTCTGCCTGTTTCTCTGTCTCTGTGTTTGTCAGGTTGTGCTTGTTCCTCTGTATATATGTATTTCTCTGTGTTTTTTCTGTGCATTTCCTTGTGTCTTTGTATGTTTCACTGAGTCCCTATTAGTTTCTCTGTGTTTCCCTGTGTCCTGCATGATTCTTTTTGTTTCCCTGTGCCTCTGTGTCCTGCATTGTTCTGTTCTGTATCCCTATGTCTTTGTATGTTTCCCTGTTTTCTGTCACGTTCTCTGTGTCTCCATATGTTTCTTGTGTTCCTGTGTGTTCCTCTTTTAGGGCTGAACAATTTGAAGAAAACATCTAATTATGATTTTTCTAACAGATATTGCAATTGCAATTTGATTTGTGATATGATTTTGTAAAAGGCAAGCTATAGTTCAATATTCAGTCTGTAATAGATTTATAACAAATGACACAGCATCATGTGACCACATGAGATACCATCAAAATATTAACTGGTCCATATTCTGATGCAGGGATAAGAACTTAAACATGCCAGCTGCTTCTAACATTACTATTTAAACCCTTGTACTGTACATACCTCAGGTCTTTAGTGATCCATCATATACATATTTAAAAATCAAGCGACAAGTAACGTAACTGTGTTAACTTTTATTGAATATCTCATTCCTGAACACTAAAAAGTTTCTAAACAAAGGGAACTTTTTACATCATCATATGATGGTTTATGTCCAGATTATGTCATGTATACTTAATCTGCAACAATTTACTATAAATTTGAGGCAAAATAGATTAAAATTGTTTTGTGGTCATTTATTAGTAAAGTAATAGCAATTCCTGAAAATTCCATGTACACAAGGTTTAAATTAGCAGAGAATCAAACATAAAATACCTATCACATAAATTGTGACTTTGTTAAATTAAGTAATAATAATAATAACAATTACAGTAAGCAAAAATCAATACAAATCCTGAAGCTAATGTTGCTTAGACTCCACGGTTATGTAAAATAGATTTGTGTGCATGCAACTTAGTTTTGTACATCCTTGCAGAGATTTGCACTTCCAATTTGCACATATTTTCAGAAGACAGAATTCCCCGCATTTCAAATGCACGTATACCGAGTGCACTTGTAATCCCTATTCATATTTGTAAAGTGCTTACTGAATATGTGCACACGTGAAGTTGAAAATCTGTGACTCACAAGTGTACAAAGCTTTTTTTTGTGAACACAAACTCTGCTGTATATGTGTACAAAACTAAAATGCAAATGTGCAAATCTCTGCATGGGTGTACTAAGTTACAAGTACACAACGTTGTTTTAAACAACCACTGAATTCTGTCACAATTCCATAAATAATAGTATCTTTCTGAAAACAATATCTGACCATGAAATAGGCAGGTAATCATCTTATTCCCTGGCAGCTGATTCACTTATTCTCATTTCTCGTCACTTCTGTTCGGTCAGCATAGCTGGCATGTGAGGAGCATGGTTCTTCTGATTGGTAAGAATGACTGTCATGCAGAGGACAGCGTGAATTAGTAAAGCTATTCTCACTGCATTTTTGAACTGTGGGTCACACGTGCCATATGATGTGTATCCTAAATCACAGCCTTTGCCATTTAATAATTACTTTGTTTCAAAATTGCGAAATCCATAAATGTTTTAGCTCTATTCTCTTTGTTTCCCTTTTTCACTGTGTTTCTCTGTGTTTCACTTTGTATATTTGTCTCTGTGTTTCCGTGAATCTCTGTCTGTGTTTCCCTGTGTTTCCCTGTGTTTCCCTGTTTTCTGCTACATGCACGCCAGGCAGCAGAGGGAAGCACCCTCTGGCTCTGACCCTCCCAGCCGGCCAGCTCCCTGAGCTCTGGTGCATTTGATGGAACAGTTGCCAAGCCCCACTCCTGACCCCGGCTCTGGAGGGTGGTGGTCGTAGTGGGGAGAGGTTTGACTGATTGGCCTTAGGCTCCCATTCCCTCCCAGCAATACCAGCCTGGCTTTCTCTGAATCCCAGCCCCTCCTTCTCTTTCGCCGGTCTGGGCCGTAGTCGATGGAAGCCCTTCATCACGCAGGCATATTTCCTGCCAGGCTGATCGATGAGAGTTCAGGGCTGGGAATAGGCAGCCCGCTTCAGTGCCAATCCCTTTGATTCTGTCTGAACTGCAACATTGGATTCTGGGTAGCCCTTGCCTTCAGTTTTCTTTTCTGCTCCTGTTCCTGCTGCGCTTCCTTGCTCACCTGGGGGCTGATTCCTAGGCACTTGCTGCAGTTCTATGCTCCTGCCTTTTTGAACATTCAGATGCTTACTATGGTGGGGGGGTTGGTGTTGCTCAGGGAGTCCCCTGGCCCCATTCCTGAGCTCTACTCCCGCCCCCTGGCCATCACTGTCCACCCTGAGGTCCGGGCCATATTCCTGGTGCTTGGTTAGAAATGGTAATAAATTATAAATGTTTTATAAATTTCAAGGATAAATTATACAGGTGAGCTTCTGGTCATATATAATTCATGTTTTTTTTATTTCTGGAACTTGTTGGCTTTTTATTTGTACAAAGAGATTGAAGTTATGAAAGCTACAGAAAGTTCTGGAAAATCTTCTTGAAGGCTTATACAGCATCTGCAGTATATATATACCATAACCTGGTAGCTGCAGGCTGTTAGGATTGATCCTTGTAGAATTTGCATGTAGAGTCTTCAGTGCCAAGTCGGTTTTTCCTGCCTACTCTGATTTCCTCCTGTAGACTTCAGGCATGTGCTGCATCGAATTTCTGTCTTTTAATGGCCTTTAGTATCTCCTGCAATGTGCTGGCATATCATCCTAGGTGGCATTTTCTTCTGGGTGTCCCCTATTTGCAATGCGCTACCATTTCCTCCTTGGCATCCCCTACCCACAATGCACTGTCATTTCCTCCACAGGGTCCCCTACCTGTGATGGAACTGCATTTTCTCCTGGGTTTCCCCTACCTGTAATACACTGGCATTTTCTCCTGGGTGCCCACTACCTGCTATACAATGGCATTTACTCCACACTGTCATCTACCTGCAAGGCACTGTCATCTCCACCTGACTGTCCCCTACCTGCAGTGCAATGGTATTTTCTCCCGTGTGTCCGGTGCAGGGCCTGATTTGCAGCTCAGGGTCATGTATGCAGCCAGATCCTCTACAGAGAGTTTAGAGGACTTTACACTGCCAGTGCTTGGATGCTCTTTTCCATTTGTGGCAGATTAACGTAGTTATTTATGCAAATTGAGCATCTCCCACTTTTCACAACCGAAGGTGCGCCTCCTGCCTCGTCTCGAAGGATCATTTTGCCCATAAATTTTTAAAAAATTATGCCAAGTTCATTTTGCCTCTCACCAGAGGGGTGTCCCATGTTTCCAAGGGAAACTGTGTTATGTGCACCTTGAACAAGTAGAGTGGCATTTTTTAAATAAATATAAGTTTCACCCTCTGACTTCGCCAGGAGACCTTACTGTCTTATCCGTTCTACTTGAGAATCAGACTTCACTTTTGCGTGACTAATTAATTAAAAATCTCCAGAATATGCAAAGTATTCTTGTTGATTGTCACCCTGGAAGTGAAGTTACTTCACAGGTAGCTGTGCACAAAAAAAGTGTGATTTCCTTCCTGATGTGAATTTCCTCTGTTGCCCCTGAGATGTCTGATCGATAATGATGCTGTACCATGTGTTCTTTCTGGTACATGAATGATGGTGCTATGCTTGTGGTCTCTGACGCCATGGCATTTTTGTGTGTGCCGCTATTGTTAGTGATGCCTGAGGATCTCCAGCAAGACAGGAAATAAAGTGCACCAGTGAAAAGCCTTAAGTTTGTTGTGGTGTGTTTTAGAGAAATTAATACATTCTTTGGATAGTACCAGAATTCCAGTGGTCACGAATCACAGGTTCATGATTATTTTTTGTTATTTTATTACCAAAGGGAATGAACATTAACATTAATGAAGTAACTAGATTGAAATGACAATAATTTGATGTAATTTTACAGGATTGTGAGTTATGGAAAACCTGTGCTATGGGAACATAATTGGACGTGTGTTTTATTTTTGGAGGAGAGGTTCAGTCACGTGTCCTTTGTAGTGGAATCCCAGTTGGCTCTTCTCTGCCTGGGGTATTTCTGACTAACACCCCGACCCCACTACAAGATCAGCTTATTTGAAACACCAGTCTCTGTCTCCTGGAGGAGCTACATCAACCTTCCTGCTCAGAACAGCAGACCCACAGGTGTGACTGCTGCCAAGATGGGTGCCCTCAGCGAAAGGGCCATCGTTATGGTGTCCAGTTGATGTAATTCCTAGTCAGCACTGGGCACTGACATTAGTAAGCTGTCAATCTTTGCTAAGTATACGTGCTTTGTCGAATTAATAAGCTTGGTTTGGCAAGTCTTGCTAGGTTCTTCCTTGGCATTGGTCTGATTTCATCTGGCCATACATTAATGTGGCATCACCTCCACAGGCCAAGAATAACACATATCTGATTCAATTCAATTATTAGTTTTCAAAATGTGTAAAGGCTTCCCTGAGCTTCCCTAGATCATGCTTTCAATTTGGAAACACGTTTGCAGTTGTTGTGCTCAGCACATTGGGGACCTCTAAATTTTCATTGAGGACTTCATGTCCGTCTGACCAAGTTTGCCTGAAAGAAACACACTGGTGATGTAAAGAACAGAAGCCATGTAGGTCGCCGTGGACATAGGAGGTTGTATGTGACAGCATCCCATACTGAGTTTAGTCACAGGGACAGCAATGCTACCATTTGGGCAGTAGATGGTGCCATTATAGATGTGACAGAGGCAACTGAGGCTGTTAAAGAGCAATTTAGTCGCTTCCTGGGAATTCTTTTCGCTCAGGATCTCCTCAAGTAAATGATGTATGCAGGGAGATGTAGGCAAGTGCAGCCCACCCCCCCCCGCCCTAGGACCTTAGACTCACCAGTTATGGCCTGTTAGCATAATCCAACCACATTTCATGGTGGGGGGTGATCACCATGGTGACTAGCCTATGTTTTGCCGTGACTCACAAGCTGAACTTGGTTGTTATGGTGTGGATGCCATGCATGCTGCTGACCTCACACCTGTGGGGAGCTTCCTCTTTGGATTGTGGCCTCCTTCCAGTGCTTGGTGAGATGCAGTGCACCTGAACTGGACTTTAAGGTGACCGTTAACTTAGGATAGATATTTTTGGTGGCTGTTGTCCAGTAATACTTTTCTGACGGCATTTTTTGATTGTCTGCTTGTAGCCTGGATCATGATAACACATTCATTGGTGCTCAGTGGACTGAGCATTGGCACAAGGTGCTGTGACTCGGATGGATGGGTTTAGTTTGTCTCGTTTTGCAATATACTGTAATACAGAAAAACTTGAAAAACCTGACACTGTAGGGACATGTCTACAAGACAAACTTTATTTGCTTAAAAAATAAAAAGGAAGAGCAAAGATTGTTTTCTTTGCTATCAATTTTCATCTGTTTCATGAGTTTGACAAGTTGGTATTTAGAAGTTTAAGGGAAATCCCCAGAAAATGCAGCTGTCAGCAAAGTGTGTGTGCCACAGAAAAGGGTCTAAGCCCATCATCTTTCCTCTACGGAATATTTTGCAATCCATTTGGGTGCTGATGGTGGATGAATGGCCTGTCCAAGCATAGACACTAACCAGCTGTTTGTGGCTGCACTTTTAAGTAAGTGACAGGGAGCAAATCTGTTCCATAAAAAAAATAATAACTTCACTATTAAAAAGCAAATAATGTTGACAAACTTGTCCCATTTTCCCACAGAAGGGGGATTTTTTAGAGGAGAGGAGGCTGCTTTTGAACTCTGTAGAACTTCCTGCTTCCCAATGCCACAGTCAAATGTGCGGGAAAACGCCATGAGCTCAGACAGCGGCAGCACTAATGGGTGATTCATAAACTGCTTTGTTGCCATGAATCAATCTTCCTTGGTGACCGAATTTCAAATGCTTTTCTCTGTCACTCCAATACTTGTGAGGTTAACTTAGCAGTGACACAGTGATGGCGTGGCATGGTGATGGCACTGGTGTGACATGGTCATGCTGTGGTGTGCTGAATGTACGACGACGTGATGGGGTGGGTGATACAGTGATGGTGTGGCACGGTGTTGGGGTAACAGTTATGGTGATGGCCATACTGTGGCACTGGGATGGTGATACAGTGATGGTGTGGCACAGTGTTGGGGTAACAGTCATGGTGATGTCCATACTGTGGCACTGGGATGGTGATACGGTGATGGTGTGGCACGGTGTTGGGGTAACAGTCATGGTGATGGCCATACTGTGGCACTGGGATGGTGATACGGTGATGGTGTGGCACGGTGTTGGGGTAACACAGTCATATTGGTGGTCATACTGTAGTACTAGGATGAGATATGGTGGTGATGTGGCATGTTGATGGTGTGGCGCAGTGTTGGGGTAATACAGTGATGGTGATGGAGTGGCACGGTGATGGTGTGGCACCTCTACCTCACTGGTGTGGCACCTCTACCTCACTGGTGTGGCACCTCTACCTCACTGGTGTGGCACCTCTACCTCCAACTCTGGCCCATAGCATTTCATATCTTCCCTCTCTTTGTGTGCAGTTTGGGTTAAATGGCTTTGCCCTGCCTTAAGCACTGTAAACATAAACTGTATTGACATCATATGATGTAATCATGCTGTAAAGATTCCTATCTGCTTACTTTTCATCTTCGCTTTTACTAGGTTGCCCTGTTTTTTTACCAATCCCCCCACCCACCCAAAGGGGCAGTTCCTGTTTATCCAGTGTGTGCAACTTTGACACAGTATAGCCACCACAGCAGGCCTTGTTTCATGTGTGAATCTCTGCTCAGCTTCAGGTGCAGTAAAAAATGTTGGAGAAGTTAGAGTAGCTAGATTGCTGGTATTGTTTGGATCAGTTAGAAATGTTTTGATCTTGATGTAGGTGGCAGATGCACATTTTCCATCTTTATAAATGACTGAGTAGTAAGAGTAATTAGTTTAATGAAAGAGATGATTGCTTGAAACCAGTGCTAAGGCTAAGAGAAATAAATCCTCTGCATACACCAGTCCCAGAGGACTCTGATTGGGCTCTGGCTGTTGAAAGTCCCTCTCTCGATTGCATAATTCCCGAGTGAATCCTCTACCCGCCGCCAAGATATTAGTCAGCGGGCGAGTTTTCACAAGTCGTCAATGCAACCTGCCGCCCTGCTGCTTTTTGCTTTCTTTCAGTTGATGCATGTCACAATGCAAATTGTCCAGTGGCAGTCAAAATGAAAGGGCATAAAAGTAGCTCTATGAATTGCAGGAAAAAAAAAACTGAAGAGAAAAAAAAATCAACGGTGCTCAGTCCAGTGTTTCACCAGAGATGACATGGGTGTAGAAAAAAAATAATCAGTTATCTATTAGTTAAAATGAAACATCTCTGACGTAGTAATATAACGTCAGTATTTAATGTTTTTGGCTTTTAAATGTTAACAGACTAGTCACCGGTCAGTAACTCAAGTCACTTCATATATATGTTGCCAGTGTTGCTTTTTGGGGTTTAACTAAACAGGTAGCTTTTGCAAGTTATTTCATATTAAGTAGTTATTTTGCAACTGATTTATGTACTGAAATTATGCTTGTTTTATTGCACGATTTTTGTGCCTGTCTGGCTAAAAGCGGGCTGGCAGCATCCTGTATGTTTTATTTACATTGCCACTTTCTAAGCGCTCACCTAGTCCAGTGACTGAATATCTTCCATCATTCCAAACAGGAAACCGATGGGATTGACCTTTGCAGGCAGGGGGTGCTGTGTTAAATGATGGCCGCTGCACTGTACAGGGAGGTGACCGAGGTGAGTGTGTGCAGGTTTTAGTCACTCTCCCAGTGGCCTGTTTCGATTTGCCAGGACCTGGGAAGAAGGACTTTGAAAAAGCCCATGATAAAAAGAGAGCTGGTGGTCTGGTGCTCCCCCAGGGCTTATGGCTGCTTCCTCTCTAGCTGCAGCACAGATCATCTACAGTACTTCTCTCTGCTTTGGCTTTTTGCCCTGTATCAGTGTGGCCCAGTCTGGTCCTCGGGGATCCACAGACAGTCCACTTTATCGCTGTATCCAAGCTCCACAGATTTGGACTGTCTGGTAGGGAAGCTCGGAGGGACCTTAAACATGGACTGACTGTGGGTCCCTGAGGACCAGATTGCAAAATACTGCTCTATATACTTTCAAATGTTTTCTGCTCCTTCACTTCCAGCCCAAGTGATCTTTTTAGAAACCACTGGAGAAACCTCTTTGACCTGTGTCAGAAGGCCAGGTTAGAGATGACTTTGTACCGGGCTTTCTCAGTACTTTACCAAATTGCACCCAGCACGCCATGTGCAGGAATGAGCGAGGGTCTCAGGGGGCTTAGTCTTGAGGGCCGGTCTTGGGCAGAGCTGTGTTCACCACCACCATTTTCAATGAAAGACCTTTAGCATTAGTCAAAATGTGACTAATTGTCCTCTAATCAATAAACCCCCCACCCTGTGCACGTACTCAAGGGTAGTGTAGTGAGAGCGGGCTCCAGGAGCACAGTCAGACATGTTTGATCCTGTATAGAAGGACACTTACAGAAAAGGGGAATGCCTCATGGGACATCGTCACAGTTAAACAATATGATTTCAGTGCATAAATGTGCGTGTCTGGGCTGGATGAATCTCCGTCAAACAAGACAGCCACAGGGCTGGGTACGAAGGAGTGTGTGAAGCCGCCTCAGCTTTGCTGAGAACAGTGCGGGGACCTTTCAGCTCTCGCTAGCAGGGCTGCTGCCCTGCTCCTGGAGACATTGTGAGGATGTTCTTTGCCTGTCCAATGAGTCTTCTGGCATTGTAAAGCACTGTGCTGAGAGTATGGTGATTGTTTTAAATCCACCAAAGAAAGATGCGGAAGAGTCTTTGGTCACAAAGCTCCACAAAAGGGATCACTTACCTAGGACAGTCACACCTAGCCATGGCCAGCTTCTTCTCAGGAATCTCCAAAAACATCCACCTGGATGGGGCTTCCTGGTGTTTAAGCTCACTATTCCGCATCGTTTTTCTTCAGTGTGTGAGAGACTGCTTGTTCTATACTCATGCCATCTTATCAGTGTTCAGGTGCTTCAGTGAGAAGCACTGCACTCTCATACCTCCAGGGTCATGGGTTCAGTTCCCACACTCCATTCTGTTTCCTCTTAGTGTTGTGGTTTCCTCGTATATCCGATAAATTGGTGTATGATCTTAGTGGGCCATAATATGTGGTAGTGTGTGTCCCCCTATGAGGGACTGGAAACCCATCCAGGATATCCCCTGCCTCGTGCCCTGTGATGGACTGGAGTTCCATCCAGGGTGTCCCCTGCTTCTTTACCTCTGATGGACTGGAACCCCATCCAACGTGTCCCCTGCCTTGTGCCCTGTGCTTCCAAGGATGTACTAGAGGCTTGCGGTTAACTTATTAACACTTATGGAAAATGTCTGGAAGCATACTGCATAAAAAGTGATCTTACAAGACCTTCCCGTAGGCAGTTTATTGCCAAATTCCGCTGATTACAATGTCTTAATGGTGTGTCCAGCCCTTTCCAGACCAGAGTAATCAGCACCGGCATGAATCTAAAATGAATTAGCACTTAAAAGATGGAATATGAAGTCATTGGACTTGCACTAGAAGAGTGCAGGGGAATAAGCACGGAACATTTCTTGTAATATTTCTGTCGCCGGTCTGTTCAGTAGCTGCTACAGCCGTTGACGCAGTCATTGGTGCGGCGGTGGCAAGAAACATTGCGGTGTTTCAGAGAGCGTCATGTGGGGCAGCTGATGGAATGGCCTGGGAATAGGCTGAACTGGGGGGGATTGGGGAACAGATGGGTGTCCCTGGGTCAGATGATAAAGGAGCGCTTAACTTACCTGGGTAAGTGAGAGAGAGGGAAATGGAGAGAGAAATAGAGAAAGAGAGCGGTAAATGTCACAAGCAGGATGTTTTGATGTTTCTTTGGGGTGACGTGACCTCTGGTGCTGTGACTCAGCCTCTCCTGGGGGTGCCATGGGGACTGTGGATGTGGCCGTTGTGTGTCCTTTCAGCAGGAGAAAACATTCTGCATTATTTATCAGTGGGAGGTGTGTTAAAGCACTGGCTCTCCATGGGCAAGTGGGAGCAGGGCCAGGTGTTCACGGTCTCCAGGTCGTCGTTCAGCCCACAGGGGCACAGAAGCATGCCAGAGGTCACAGCATGCCTGACGCTACGGTCCGTATACGGTCAGATATAGTGTATCCCATAGTAAACACTGTGACCTTCTCAGCCCTACAGCATCACTGTGATTGTGTCTGTGCATGTTTTCTCAGGGATTCCTGCCTTGTCTGTCCTGCATCATCACTGTTACTGTGTCTGTGCAGGTTTCCTCAGGGATCCCTGCCTTGTCTGTCCTGCAGCATCACTGTCACTGTGCCTGTGCAGGTTTCCTCAGGGATCTCTGCTTTTCTTTGGGAGTTGTGTCTGCGCTTTCTCAGATTCGTCGTAAAGTCAGGGCAAAGGAAGGAGCACAGCTGTACCCCTATGTCTGAAGGAAGCTGTCCATGAAAAACACTGGGAAAATGCAAAGATGTTTAGTTATCTCTGGGCTAAACATATAAATAAAGGAAAAAGGGACCAAAGGAGAGGGAACCAGTATGAGCCACTGCCTTAGCCCTCCAGTGTGTTTGACTGGAATAATCATGACCATCCGCGACCAAGGGCAGCTGGACATAATTAGCCTAGTTTTCCGGTCCAGTGGGGGTGAAGTCGGTCAGGGTATCTTGGCTGGCTGCCCCTGAGTGGCCCACAGGGACAGATGTGAGTCTTTGTGCAGTTAGCATTTGACCATGTGACTGTGAGGGAGAAGGGGACCAAGGAGCACTATGGAGAATCCCCAGTATTCCGACGTGGAAGTGGGTGAAGATGGAGCGGAATTCCACTGGACACTGCCATGACTATATCGATTTTTCCTATAGTGCGACTTTCCGAGTCCCACTGGGCACGGACGTTTTACGGCTCGTGTTACATTGACACCATCGATCGCTTTTCCGGGAACATTCAAATGCGATCTAGCTACTGCCTCGGCTCCGGTGACATGTGGGGCCTCGGGCATCTGCCACTCGCTGTGAGTGGCCCTTGCCCGCATCTGTAGTAGATGCATCTTGACGTGTCTTTGTTGCTCTTCTCATACCTACAAGCGGTGAAGAATTCGCATGGCTGTCTGGCACCCAGAAGGTTTTTATTAGACCAGAAGCAGCTTCATTCATCTTTAAGAGAGCTCTGTCACCTTCACAGTGCCTTGCTGTACCAATCAGAGGCTTATCCACCTCCCTGGAACTGTTTGCAGGGACGTGGGCTGCGACACTTCCAGGTGGCCCTGCAAAGTGTTGAGGCCAGACGCCTCAGACCCCGTGCTTGGTGGCAGGTGCTAAGTGGTGCTGGCCCGGTCCACTTGTCCCCAGATTGGTGTTTATAAGGTACTGATGCCCCCCCTCCAACACCCAAGCCAGGTGATTTGGGGTTATGTGTGTGCGTGTGTGCAATCGCCGTCACATAATCTTTTAATTTGGCTGGGAGGACAGTCAGCAGTGATATGACCTCTTCTGGGGGGAGCACCCTTGCACTACTGTGATTGGAGAGCGGTACCTTCTTGCCTTGGATCTCTGCCCTCGCATCTCGACCATCCTGAACCCGACAGACTCTAATAAACAGGTCACCGAGGCTGTCGGACCCAGTCTCTCCAGCCATGAGGACTTCAGCCAGGGCCCATTTATGGACAGGCCGCAGCTCCAGTGTCAAGGTCTCCCGTGACGGCTACGTTGTCAAGTGACACGCCATCCACATCACCACTGCACTGTTTACCTTGGGTCCCTCTGGGTGCCTCTTCGTGTGTTATACAGTCTCACAAGTGAACAATGTAGTATCCATCCACACCACTTATGCGGGTTGTGGCGAGCATGGATGCCATGGGATGAGCAGTGCAACACTGAACTTGCTGATATACTATTATAAGGGAAGCGGGGAGCTGATCCACTCTTGCAGATGTACTGCTGTATGTGGTCCTGGCTTCTAGCTTTCTGGCTGCTTTCTCTGGAATGGTTTACTGGTACTTGCCCAGGCAATGCTGTGGGGTTGACAGAGGGCCACCGTGGGCTGACGCTGTCCTCTTACCATGTCCGCCTTCGATGTCCTCAGGTCCTACTGAGCTCATGGCAGCCTTGGCCCCTGGCGGCTGGGGGGCAACAGCTGGCCAGCCCTTTACCGCTTTAGACAGGCAGCCGTGTGCAAGCCGGGGCAAAACATGGGCAGAACTCAGGCAGGCCAAGGCCTGTGGACCAATTTATTTGATTCATGGCGGGCAGTCCTGCTGAACCACTGGTACCGCTCTCATTTCGATTAAGTTAAGATTACACAGCTGGCTTCAATGTGTGATTTACGCCAGCCATCACAGTTTTGGTCTGTTCAGAGGGAGAACTGGCCTTTTATTTGGTCACCCTTTTTGATTGGCCAGTTGGAAGAGGGATACACCCTCTCAGGCAGCCGGCTCCAGTGGTCACACACCACAGGCAGTCCAAGAATAGCCCGGTTAAAGAGGCTGTCTGTCCAAGAGCTCAAAATGGAAGTAGCGGGTACTTTTGTGAGGGCTGTTAGCAGTAGCATGATGGTGAATGACTGGAGCATGCCTGTGGTAGGTCGTGCCCACAAGTCGTGCCTATGAAGGTGATTGTGCAAGTGACAGGTCGTGCCCGTGAAGGGGGTCTTGCCCCATGAAGGGCTGTGCCCCGGAGGGGGGTTTTGCCTTTGTCGCACCCTTGAGGAGGGGTTATGCCCATTATGGGGAGACATGCCCGTGAGGGTGTTGTGCCCCTTGGGTGGTTGTCATACCAGGTTGTACCTGTGAGGGGGGGGGGGTTGTGCCTGTGAGGGGGAGTTGTGCCTGTGAGGGGGGGTTGTGCCTGTGAGGGGGGGGGTTGTACCTGTGAGGATGCCTGTGAGACCTGATCAGAGTGGCAGTTTTAATGAGCGAAAGCAGCGACCTTTTAACACATCTGCATACACACGTTGTCTTGTAGCCCTTGGTTGGGAGGATACAGCAAGCTGTGCATTTTTATTCCAGATGGAATCCTAGTTGGGAGGGATTCCAGGAAAGATCTGGGAGCTGATATGGGAGGATGTGGCCCTCGAGCTGCAGGTCTTACTAGGGCCCATTTGAGGCTGTTCCTCTCCCCTTCCACCCCAGCTGCCAAACAGAGCCATGTGATGATGCTTGCTGATCTCTAACTAGGGGCATTACTCTGCAACGTACTTTTCAGGGATGAGTGCAGGAAACAGGGCTTGGAGGGGGGTGCAAAGGGTGACAGGAGGACAGCACACCCCCTGACTCTTAGCGGTGTCCAGAACTGGAAATGTGTTTCAATGGTTGGCTTACCATGCACACCATTCATAAAGAGAGGCAGTCTGTCTCAAGGATGGGAATGGCAGCCTGTGTGCCTCATCAGCTGGCCTCCTGCAGCCTGAGGGCCCCCCTGCCCCCTGCCACCCTTGCCCCCTGCCAGCCCTGCCCCCTAATCACATCCATGTTAAGTTTCTTCACACTGTTAAAGCCTCTTGGACTCTGCTGGCATGGAAACATCTTGGGATCTCAGCGACTTTTACAAGGCATCAGAGATGATGACTTGAGTTTGTGACTTGGACTCAAGTCATGCTCGAGTCGCTCTTAAACTGACTTTCGACTTGACTTGCAACTAATTTTTTGACTTGTACTCAACTCCTACTCGTTGATAGCGACTCCTGAATAATAAGAGTCGTTAAGGCTCTTTTGAAACTTCTGCACACGCAAAGCATTGACTGTACAGCTCTTCCCAAATTGTAAAGTAATTAAACTCATGCCTATGTGCTGCAGTGCACAAAGCATAGGTAATGGAGACTGGAGCGATATCCAGAAACAACACACTTTTTCTGTTTTGCCCCAAGTACAAAAGATCTGACAAAGTGCAAGATATTCAGAATGTTATTCTGAGTTACCATTTTACATTAGACGGCACTGCTCAAAAATAGGCATTGCTTAACCTGAGTCATTAATAACAAAATCCATTTATAGTTTAACAGTGACACAGAATGGCATAGATTGCCATAAAGCCAATAATTTGGCATAAATTGGCAGATATGTCCCAAAAACACCTTAATGTTTCTGATGTACCCTTCCAAATCAGGCTGTACTTATAACTTGGAAAGTGTCCACACCTCTTCATTGTACAGCAAGAAAGCAAATAATTTGAGTGAACCGTAATATCACTGACTGCACTCTCGTGACAAGAAGAGCAGCACGACTGCACACATTATTTTAACTTTTTAAAATTGAGTTTGCAGTGTTTCTTGCTTATTTGTTTATTTAATTACACACACGGGCTGAGAAACAAATCAATTTTTGCTTTACAATGATCTGAAAAGATCAAAATCATGATTTGCTATAATAAGCATTTATTTCAGCAGCATGACAACAGGGTCTTGGTCATGCTCATTTATTAGCCAATCACGTCACTTTAAGGTAGTTCAGGGTGGTCTGGCAGGTAGCAGTGTGGTCTGGCTCCAGAGCAGGGCCCGTCTAATCTGTACATACATGTATGGTCCAACTCAGGAATGTAAAAATGTTCAAAATTTCCTGCCAGGGATGTCTTCATCATAATGTTATTTTTTGAGAAACTATTATGTGTAAATTCTAAATTAGAAAAGTGCTTAGGTTCTTACAAAAATGTTATTGCTTCAGTGGCACTTGAAATAGCAATTACTTTATAAATGTATACAGTATACATCTAAGGAACTATGACACGTAGTTTTTGAACTGTTCAAATGGTGATTCCCATTTAGTCGCATCTATTACTAATAGAAAACCAACAAATAGGCAGTTAAATTTTTGATAAATTGTAATGTCACATTGGAACCACGTTAGACTCAAGTTTTATGACTTGTGAACATCTTCAGCAGACCCAAAAAACAGCAGTACTGGAACATTCTCTAAGCCCCTTGCCCACTAAAAAAAATGCCTGCAGTCACCCATTTCCATATCATGCTGCTATCGTTATAAAAACATCATAGCAAGAAGACAGTAGGTGAGCCCAGAACAGGGTACATTTCAGAGCAGTGGTCTGTGTGTGAGAGTGTGTGCGTGCATGTGTGACTTGGCCACGTAGGTCATCCCTGGAGCCTTGCTGCTTGTGAGGCAGGTGTCGGCCGCCTGAACCTTCTGGCTGAACCAGAGGCGGCCGCCAAGGGCCCAGTGACACTAGACACAGATGCTGTGGAAACACATGGGAGGTATGGGGTACCGCCCCTGCTGACTCAGAGCCGGAGTGGGCTGTGTAGTTTGAGGTTTGGGGCGGGAAGCAGGACACTTTCTCGCCGCCTTTGCTGCCCCCACCCCCGACCATAAAACACTGTGACAACAAGGAAGCAAATATGTTTTTTTTTTTTTGGTATGAAAAACACGTACGAGAGACAAAAACAGGAAATTCCCCAAAGCTACTGTGCCCCCCCCCCCATCCACACAGGGGCACACAGAGCTCCAGTCTACTGTAAACACCCCTAGGGTTGCTACTCGCACCCCTGCCATGGGACGCTGCCATTGCTTATGCACAGATGCAACTCGTAATTTGGATGATTTCACATTTAAGCTCTAACCCCAAACCTTCTTACTGTAATGTATGCTCCGAAAAATGGTGGAAAAGCATTTTTAATAATAATGATGATAATAATAATAATAATAATAATAATAATGAACTGGGGAACTCCCAGTCCCTCCGGCGTGCCAAATGGGAATTTAGCCTTGCAAATGAAGAAACAAATAACATTAGAGGCATTAGTTACTTTAAGGACGTCCAAAAAATGTTTTATACATTTTGTGCTTTATTTCACATTTATTTATACTGAGACCCAGAACTGTACATTAATTTACAAAAATTAATCCAGACATTGGGAGCAGTGATTGATTTGAAATTTGAAATGAATAAAAATATGAACAAAGAAAGATGAGGTTAAAGTAAAGTATAATTGTGTGTATGTGCGTCTGTGTGTGTTTATATATGTTTATTTCAGGCAATGTATAGCATTTTTTTCCTACAAAAATGGTTTGGATAATTGGCTATTTAAATGAAGTGTAAATTGGCCCCAGGTTTCTGATGAACTTAGCCACACTTTTTACTTTTGTTTTAGATCCAAAATATTATTTTGCATTCCATTTGTGTAGGATGTATTGAACTAGTTGATTCTGGCAGAGAGTGATGAGAGGAAAAGCCAGTATTTTTCTTAAACTTTTTCCAAAAACCGTAGAACAGGGCTAAATTGAAGAGTTTTGGTGCAGATCATTAGCTTTGTGTCTTCGTTACATCAAGGAGCTTGTCCGCGATACTGCAGTCCAAGCAAATTGCCGCAGACTGTGATTTGGCCTGTCCATGTTGAGGCATTGGATGGAGGGGACGGTGTCTCCTATCTGCCTCTGCTGGTACTGCATCAACACATGGCAACTTGGATGGTGCCTCTTCTGTCACCTGTCATTCTGCTTCCATGAGAGTGGCGGATTCTAAAGAATAATGAACAGGCTAATATTTAATGAATTAAATTAATAAACAGGGTAAAGAACTGGGCAGCAGTAGTGGATGCACATTGCATTGTGGGAGCTGGCTGAGGCTTGTGGGCCAATGAGAACGGAGTGTGGGCCTTGCTACCTGTATGATGGTCTTGCTGCCTCTGAACGGTAGCCAGGCGCTATCAGCATCAAAGGGGGCCCTTGTATTTTAGAGCTAGATTACGAAAGTCAGCTTGGC
>JABFDZ020000138.1:26362396-26383279 GCA_019775955.2 Pollimyrus isidori | reverse complement strand
GTGCATAGGGGTGTGCTTGGGGGTGTGCATGCGGGTGTGCATAGGGGTGTGCTTGGGGGTGTGCATGCGGGTGTGCATAGGGGTGTGCTTGGGGGTGTGCATGCGGGTGTGCACAGGGGTGTGCTTGGGGTTGTGCATAAGGGTGTACTTAGGATTATCCTTGGAGGTGCCCTGCACCATGCTGACACCATGCTTTGTCACGACTGTCTTGTTTCAAACATCCATGATGCTTAACAACTTAAACTCTACCAGTGGCCTGGAATAGTGGAGACACATGTGTTAGTAATTAGCTCAAAACATCTTTTCAGAAGCCTGTAACGAATTCAACTCAACACACACTTAGAAGACAATAAACCCATTTTTCAGAACCCTGCAGATAATCTTCACTCTTTAGCACCCCATGACTAGGCTAAACGCTAAATGCACCCCTCGAAACCCATTAACTAGTCCCAAGCCACTCTTCAAAACACATAGATGTGTCCAGGTTCACCCCTTAGAAGTGACTAACCAGTAAAAAAACTTAATGAGGTCACAACTGTTTAAATGGGCACCTGGTACTGGTAACCACTGGCCGGCTCTTCACACAACAACTTTCCACTTCCCCTTAAACACGTCCAGCTCGCCGCCTCCAGGAAAACATCAGCCGCGGTCATCGTGGGAGTTCCTCTTCCCTCTTACATGAATACAGATTGAATCCCTCCATGACGAAACTCCAAAACTGATTACATTCATCACCATGTGCAGCTTCCTTAAAATATGTACTTTAATTACTTCTTAATTAAATTAGACTCTTAATGAGATTGTTCACACAGAGCCAGTTTTGAGTTAAAATACCATTTGAGACATTTGTAGTGTTTGTTACTACAAATCTAGTGTTCACGTTGGCACACACACACAGACCTGTACTCGTATCTTTGTGGGGACTCTCCATTCATTAATGTGGGTAAACCCTAATCCCAACATGATTACCTTAATCTCTATCCAGCCCTATCCTTAACCATAAGTAACCAAACAAGGCACAAGTCTTTTGGCATTTTTAGTTTTTTGATTGCAGTTACAGAGTTTATTGAATTTCCCCTCGTGTGGACCAAAAAAAAAAAGATCCCAGCAGCATCAAATAACAGGTTTTCATCACATTGTGGGGACAATTGGTCAATTGGTAATGTATATTTGACACACACACAAACACACATGCGTATATATACACACACACACACACTGCTGCCAATTTGCACTGCATGTGTGATGAAGTCCGGGCTCCTTGCTCCTCGCACCTCCTCACCGCACTCGAGGTGCTGCTGTCTTGTGGGCCGCCGAGTCGCTCGTTATCATTTGGAAACGGCTCATTTGCATCCCGCACACCCCTGTTGGTTCGCTTTCCTCCAGTGCATCTTGCCGAATTCATCTGTATATTTAAAGCCATCCCTCCATCCTTCCCTCTGTCCATCAATCCCTCTATCTATCTCTCAATCCATCCTCCAGTACAGTATATGTCGGTATATACTGTACGTTGGCGGTGTAATGGTTTGCTGTTGGGTATCAGCCCTCCTGTGCTTCAGCCTCTTGGCTGCACCCTCAGAAAGCTGCTCCTGCTGCCTACAGGATGATGCTTCGGATTCTGTGGGACCCTGAGGCCGTTTGGCTGGACAGTGTTTTTGAGCAGCGCTAATGCAGCTCGGATGCAGCCGGCTTCTGAGCACCACGGCTGGGATTCAGAGATCAGAGCTGCCGGCAGCCCCAGGCCGCTCTGCGTATGATGGCCGCGTGCTGTGTGTGTGTGTGTGTGTGTAAGCAAGTGAGCGCTCTCTCTGTCTCTCTCTCTCTCTCTCCCCCCCCCCACGTGAGAGGTTCTGAGAATTAGGGGACAAGGGGAAACAGACAGGTGGGGTGTGAGTGAGTGCCGGCCTCCCCGCAGACCTCCTTCGCAGACCTCTCCCTGCTCTGCTGACTGTGCACCGCCGCCCTGCTGCTCACTCTCACTTCCTGCTCCCCCCCCCTCCCCCCAGTCACTGCCATCCTGCTGTCTATGGCAGGAGTTGAAGGCAGGATGGGCTTGATGGACCATCCTCATGCCACATGCCAGTCACTGGCACCACAGTGACTGACCTCTCTTTGGACTTGCACTTCATCACTGGCAGAGGACTGACTTTGGTATTGTGGGGGATATGACTTTCATTTACATGTAAAGGTCTATTTTTTGGGGCCGGTGAATGAAGGCAAATTAAATATTACGCCGGTGTATATGCCTCTCGTGTGCCCTGCACTGGATGTTAGTACGGAAATGGCAGAGCCTCCCCAGTGGAAATGAATTGCAGAGCTGTGTTCAGTGTGCTTTCACTTTCTGACCTGGGCCGGTGTTGGTGGTTCAGCCACACGCGTCAGAACGGAACTAATATGGGCTTGGGGTGGGGGGTGATGCTTCTCCCACTGGTGTCCCATAAACAGAGGCGGAACCAGAGGCCCGGGTAATATTCGGGTGGCTTGTGTGTGTGTATTTTTGTGGATCAAATGTTCGTACAATGTGATAAAGATATGGTGAAGGTTAGGTTAGAGAAGGTTAGAGCTGGCTAGGGGTTAAGGTTGTCATTGTTCAGATTAGGGTTTTGCCCTTGGAAATAAATGGATGGTCACTACAAAGAAATTAATTCAAATGGGTGTGTGTGTGCGTGCATATGCGGGTGTGTGCATTAGCATGCACTCGTAAGCGTGTGACACTCTGCCTGACTGCTGGCCCCAGCACAGTTTATGGTGGTTAAGGTGACGGGTCCCTGCTCCGTGCATTTGTGCATGCGAGCACCAGCCCCCCAGCTCTGTGGGCTTTCCCATCCCGGCGCTCAGAGCTAAAGCAGCATGAATAATTTAGCTGCTCTTCGTACTGCCCTAAACTGTCCTAATCGGTCCGTTTAAGGGGCGCGCGTCAATGGGATGCCGAGGATCATTAAGTCCCGCCTGCCTGCGGCCAGCAGCAGACGGAGAGCACGTGTGAGGATCCCTCCAGAACCAGCTGCTGCCCCAAATGCACCCCCCTCCGATTCTCCCTCCCTCTCACTTCCTTGGACCACACAAAAGAAGCAATGGCAGCCAAAGCGGGCACGGGGGGGGCGTTGCCATGACGCAGCGGCACGTGACCCGCACGTGCCTGACACGCTCCCCCCTTGCATTCCCGCGCTGTGACAGATCTCGCGCTGGGAGCCCCCACTAGCTGACTGCATGGACCAGTGGAGCAGACAGAATGCAGACTGTGCCACCTGGAGATGGGGGGGGAGGGCTGCTCCATATCATGGTTTTTGCATACAGACACACACGTTATTATATGTGTATTTTTCAGGTACATAAACAATTGCTAATAGAAGCAAACTAAAGCTTAAAAGCCCTACTTACAAGTGATGGAAATACTGCTATTTAATATCATATTGCCATATTTTGTATGGAGATGATGTACCCCATCAGTACCCCTGTGTTAAAAAGGAATAAACCATCTCTCTCATGTCTGGCCATAATATTATATACATCCAGTGCAGGGGACATGAGGGGCATGTACACCACACTATATATGTCAGAAATGCTCCCCCTTAGATGTGGTTCGATCTGTTCTGAAAGCTATGAAGTGATAATATATAATGCAAATTTTAGATGTGAGGAATAAAATTTCTCCATTAACCACTGGCTCACCGTGTTTAAAGGGTATGAGTTTGACCCAGCCTACATCAAACCTCAGAGAGAGCGAGTAATATTGGCATGTACTGTCACTCAGAGCTGGCTTAAGTGAGAAATGTTTGAAGTATTCACCGCTTTATGGTATTCTGGTTATTGTTTGGATTATTTTGTATGGTTTCCTGTTTTTATTTCTGTTCTGTTTGCGGGACCTTGTGTGTCTCCATTCTTCTCCTATATCCACTTATCCAGAATAGAATCACAGTGAACCTGGACATTCAAGTGACTTCAAGTGTGCTTTGTCATTAATGTGACATAGCCAGCATCAATGCAGCAGTTTTTCTACACAACAATAAGTGTGACTAAAATGAATCCTACATGATGAAAGAATCCTTTCAGGATTTCACACATTTGTTACGTCGATACTCACTGCTGTGTTGTGAACAGATGTTGGGAAAACATACTCAGTCTAGCAATGAAGGCGGATTCCAGGGAACCGAGGTCTGGGAGGACTGGGGTGTCTGTTTTGGCAGTCACATGAGTAATGAAGCCAGTATCCAGGAAACACACGCGAAGCTCACAGAACCGGCCTTGTTAAAAACTCGTCAGGCTGCCACACAGCCTCTGCCGCTTCAACCCGAGCCGTTGTCATCCACAAAAGTTGGCATTCTGTATAGCGATGGGGACTTTGAATAATTTACCATGTGGAGTGGGCAAGTTCACCTCCCTGAACTTTTTTTGCCCTCTGGTTTTTTGGAAGACTTGAAAAAACTGGTGGGTAACATCTGCCAAAGTGGCTGGGTGGGGAGTCGGCCGTTGTGATAGCCAGTGGGACAGGCTGGGAATTACACCATGTGCACTAAGGGGGTGGTTCTGAAAGGGTGGTGGCTGGATTCGACCCCGACCACAAAATTCTGCCAGAGATGCCCAGGACTGCTCCCCTGGGGGACGGATTAGCTGAGGGATGTACTGGGGATAATGACCGAGAGGGACGTACGACTGCTGAAGCTGTGCGTGATGTTTATGTGGCGACATCGCAGCCCTGACTGTCTGTGTGGGGCTTAGGGTTAGACGGCTGTGGCGTTTTTAAGTGCAGATGGTCTGCTGATACTCTTTATGTTGCTCACCTCCTCTCTCATCCTCTTCCCCTTATCTACAGCTCCCCCTAGTGCCTGAATGCTGCTGTGTTGGGAGCACTGTCTGGAAACCCCCCACCATCACCACCACCTCTCTGTTCTGCTCATTCATTTTGCTTTTGCTCTCCAGGAAAAATCAGGGTGGGTGGGAATCTTTCACAGTTTTCCAGAAATCAGATGAGGCCCCAAATGCAGTGTTCCAAAGAGAATCTGCATTTCGTTAGAGACAAATTAGCTGAATTACCCTGCTAAGGCAGAGCCCTCTGAGCGCATCTGCATGCCACGCCATGACCCGCCAGAGCTAGCGTCTTGTGAAGCGTGTGCGAGCCAGCTGCCCCGTCCGAGAGGAGCCACGTCCTGCTCCGCCCAAACGCAAAGCCCGTTTTTTTCCACGTGTGTGCTTGTTTTCCAAAACCGAGCCAGCCTCCAATTCCTCCAGCCCAGCTTGAGTGTGGCTTGCATCATTTATCCAGGCACAGTAGATTCTCCTCTGAGGATCTGATCCGTACCGTGTTCATTAGAGTAGGAGACGTACAATTAAATGTAGCTGCTCCCTCCTTTACAGTAACTACTAAGTAGCCCCCGTTGTCCAGTAAACTTTCACAGCCGAGAGGCTGTAATGGGTGACTGCTATTCCGAGAGCAGTAACACGTACCTGTTGTGGTGTTGGTGGCGAGTGGACCTGGGACATCGATTTTATACTGTGTTTCCTGTTTTGCCTTTTGTGGTGGTTGTGCAATGTACTCAAAGTGAAATGCGGTAGCCCCTGAAACTGGGCAGTGGCAGAAAATTGCCATAAATTTAGCCGTAATGAAGTGATCATTGAGATCTAATGAATGGGACGGCTTTGAATTCTGATTAATCTCTTACAACATGACTTCCATTCAGCTGCTTAGATGAATCAGAATTGGACCCTCTCGACTAGAAATCTAATGCTTGTGCACTTTTTACTTGTGCTTCAGTCAAGGACTTTTAAATGTCACCTGAGTTAAAAAAAAAAAAAAAAAAAAAGGAGGGAAATTTTTCAGAAGTTGCCATATGCATGGTCAGATACATGACCTGCAAGCGAATAACCCCGAGATCCCATTGAGGGTAATAAACCTCAGTGACGGGAAGGTTTTAAGGGACCTTGGATCTTGCATGCATGTTAAGTCAAAGCCTGCGTGTGTGTTGTACCCTAATGTGTGCAGTTTGGGGTGGTGGGGGGCGGTGGGGGAGTGGCCAGGTGTTGACGGGAAGGACTCTTGCTGTTTTGCTTCAGACAGCCAGAGGGCTCAGCATTCGAGAAGAACTATAATTCATATGTAGACACTGATGTATTAACAGTGCCAACATCACTGGCTCACCTTCAAAGGCATCTTAATCTAAGGTGTTGCCTGATGAGGTTTGTACAGGACTGGGTGGATTGAACAGATACTTAAAGTGAGATCCAATACTATAAATACAGTATTGTTTTATAACTTAAAAATATATACTTTCGTGGCAGATGCTGTTTTGAAATGAGGTCCGGATTTACTGTACTACATCACTGCAAAACTGAATGACATAATACATTAAAAAATAGTAAAGTAAAAATAATTATAACTGAGAAATCAATATTGATTTAACAGAATTATGGGCACCATCATTAGTAGTGTGGGATACTGCCTTCATGGCTAAATTACACCCAGATTTTGACTCTGGTAACAGAGAAAATCTCGGATTTTGGATTGGCATCGGATTCTGTCCAATGGATGTGGAGAGGATGAAGAATGTTTCCTACAAAACATGGCAGGATCCAGCCGTGGGCTGTAGCGATGTCATAGGAATCTGTTGTCCATTACTTCATCTTTAGTAATTTGTTGCTGAAAGGTATAGGATGTAGCAGGAAATGATGGGAAAGATTCAGATGTCTCAGTCAGATTGTTGCATAGATATTGAAATGCATTTGCTGTGATATGTTAACCTTGCATGGGGGGCGTGTAGCACCGCTCTCACCCGAAGATCACTATTCACATTCTAAATAGCTGCATTACTGCATATTCAAACTGCATTCGCATGCGAATGAACGACGTTGAAATGAGCACAGGTATGGGATTTGCTGCTCAGAGTGGCAATGCTGGCGCAAAGCTTCAGCGGCAGAGATGTATGCATGTGCCATGTTGTAGCCAACCAGTGTAAACACTACCCAGACATGTGCTCTTGTTTATTTGAGTCACATTGGGCGTATTCACACATTTCTTTACCCAATACCAACTGTCGGATTATCATGCCGTTATCATGCGAATAGCGCGATTTGCAAGTGGGTGATCAGATCTGCTTCGAGATGCAGATACTTAAGTCAGTCACTCCTTTTCTCTTTATTCGTATCACAAAGCTGTAAAAATATATTTAGTTTCTACGTATATATATATATTTGAAAAGTAGACCGTCCAAGGTTTCTGAGGGTGTTTATGTAACAAAAACTCTCAGAGTCGTTTAAACGGTTCAGCGAAATTTCTGTTACATCCCATAGGCAGGACGGCCGACTCCAGGGGAGTAATGTGTCGAACTTCTCATATGATAATTTGAACATGAGTGTTTGTACATTGTGAGCAGTACAAGGGAAACTGATTGAAAAACATCAAGCACAGGCATGGATATACCTTCAGATTTAACCTGGAAAAGGTTATTTCCCTTAGGGAGTGTGAGTCATGTGACAGGTTAATACCGGGTATAATAATAGCTTACAGTATGAGATGATCTACTCCATTCTGTGTGTGTTTTCACAGAACCAGTGAGGTGACAATCAGCAGCGGAAAGCTGAGAGAGGTCTCAGAAGAAAGTTGCTGTGTGCATCTGGACCGTTGTCTGACCGTGGACCAACTCTAAGACCAGTCCAAAGGAAGTCCTAATAAGCTGAATATCTGCAGTAAACCATGGGAAGATCAAGATGCAAAGTGATCATCTGTTCGGCGCTGGGTGATGGATTGCTACCGTCTGCTTGGATATTATTCTTAGCCCCGCTTTGATGGTGTCCGTTTATACTGTTGCACTGAGGCCTTTGCCATACATTGATATGATTTTAAAAGAAACTCATGAAATTTTAATAATTAGAAACTGAAACAAAGGAAAGAAGCAGAAACCTTTTTCACTAGACAAAAGGAGCTCTTCAGACACCCTCTGGCTGTTTTTTTGCAGAGCCTTCTCCATGCCATTATGTACTGGCAGAGCTCTGCAGCTTTGCGGCTAAATCAATGAGGCTGTGTGGTCTGACTAAGACAGAAGCATTCCCAGTGTTTATTTAAGGCCTCCTCCCCACTCTATGGAGGCCGAGCATAGCCAGCCGACCGGTGGGGAACGGTCTGCAGGGCAAGAGCATCCCCTGTCTGAGCATCCCCCGGAGGACCATCTGTCGCAGCATCATCAGCTGCAGCAGGCTCCCTCCCGACCCCCCCATGGCTCTCATGGTCGACACCATCACCGGCAGCCTAAGCGTACTGACCTAGAGCGGCAACTCCTCCGGCTGCAGCATCAGTCTTCTACCTCTGCAGCAGTACCGACGTGGCAGCTTGCAGGTGCCCAAGGTCCCTCTGGAGGAAACTTTCCCACAGCCTCTCAGTCATCTTCTTCCACTCAAGGCCTGCATGCCCAGGTAATAACATCACAATGCAGCCAAGAAGTCCAGGAGGGTGCCCCGCCTAGGCGGGAACGTAAGCCCCAGAAGCCGGGAAAGTATGTATGCACTTACTGTGGCCGTCCATGTGCCAAGCCTAGTGTTCTCCAGAAGCACATTCGCTCCCACACTGGAGAGCGCCCCTACCCCTGTGTCCCATGCGGATTCTCCTTCAAGACCAAGAGCAACCTGTATAAACATCGCAAGTCCCATGCCCACCGGATCAAAGCAGGGTTGGCTACCAGCAGGGAGGACTACAGCTTAGGTGGACCCGAGGGGGGTGCTCTGGGGGAGGATCCAGAAGAACCCACAGAGGGAGAAAGCACAGACTCTGAAGATGAAACAGGACAACATGCCCCAGTGTCCTCCCAGGATAAATTGACCTCACAGAAGAGTGGAAGCACAGAGACACCAAACATAGAGGAGCCACAACGAGCTGAGGACTCCCAGGCAGTTAAACAGAGACTAGCCATGAGGTTAAGTGAGAGGAAACGTGTGCCAGTAGCTTCTTCAGATGATCCACCTTCCTCCCTGGGCCCTGGAAGTAAGGGTAGTACAGAGTCAGGTTATTGCTCCCTTTCTGGGAGCACTGAGCTATCCCAGGTGAGCCCTCCAAATACCAATGCCAAAACCTATGCTGAAATAATTTTGGGCAAGTATGGACGGCTGGGGCAACAGCAAAGGGGCCCTCATCACCAACACCTTCAGTCCTCTTCCACTTCTTCCTTAGGGCAAGAGGAAAAGACTATCCCTTTTACGGTGCCTAAGACACAGGTCATAGAGCACATTACCAAACTTATTACCATTAATGAAGCTGTAGTAGACACTAGTGAAATCGACAGTGTCAAGCCCAGAAGGTCTTCCCTCTCCAGGAAAAGCAGCATAGATCCCAAGTCAGAAGCACTTGGACCCAGTATCAGCACTGTTCCTATGAGTCTTAGTGGCTTTTCAAGTGAATCCCTCCGTCCCAAATTCCCCAATGTTGATTTGATGGCTAGTCAGGCTTCTACAGTGCCTCTCCTGAGAAGCCACTCAATGCCTTCCTCAGCAGGCCAAGGCGATTCTGCCACCACTTCTCGCAGTTTCCGTCTCAGTCATTCGTTTGACGAAAGGCAAGCTATGGTAGCAGAGATGCGTGTAGGCCACCATCACCGCATGCTGAAGCGCCAACCCGCAATTGAGGTACCGCTTGGAGCAGAGTTCATCCCTGAGGAGAATGCTCCCTCAGTTTCATCCTCCGTCACCCCTCTGACATCTGACCCAAGCCGAAAGCAGCGGCGTGGACCCAGACTTTACGAGTGTGAAGCTTGTGGTACTCGGTGTAAGAAAAGAGAGAGCTATGAGTCACACCGTCGCAGTTTCTGTACGGCACGCCAGTCTGAGGAACCCAAGACGGCACCAGAGAGCAGCACTTATCGAGAGGATAGACCTCAAATGATGCATTATAAATTTAGGGCTATGGCAATGGCCGTGCGCAAAAGGAGGAAAGAGGAGAGTCTGGAGGAGGATCCTCCCAGCCCAGGACCAGCAGCTGTTTCATTTCCACTTAGTGCCCCTACCCCTGTACCGGGACGAGAAGATATGTTTGAGAGGGAGACTTCTTTGAACACTTCCACACAAGTGGAACCAGACAGAAGAAGCAATTGGAAGGAGATCTCTGTGATCCAGCACACCAGCTCATTTGAGAAGCAGGAAAGTATGTCCGTGGAAAGCCAAGAGAAAGAGGAGAAACTAATTAGCGTGCCACTGCCCTCTGTGGAACATCAATTACCGCTGCCACTGAAAACTCAGCAGCAGCCACCACCGAAACCACACCCAATATCTCGCTTGGTTCGCCAGCATAACATTCAAGTGCCAGAGATCCTTGTAACCGAAGAGCCAGATGCAGACATGGTGCCGGTCCCAACCACAGCTATGACATCATTGGCTAAGGAACCAGAGAAGGTGGAGGAATTCCAGTGGCCTCAAAGAAGTCAGACTTTAGCCCAGCTTCCAGCTGAGAAGCTGCCACCAAAGAAGAAACGCCTTCGACTAGCTGAGGCAACCCAGTCCTCTGGGGAGTCGAGCTTTGAGTCAGTTTCACTGCCTCGCAGTCCCAGTCAGGAAAGCAGCATATCCCATGCCTCTAGCCGATCTGCTTCCTTTGAGGATTCAGGAAAACCTGACTCTGAGGTGGCTCCAGCTGGTGCTTGTAGAGGCTCCCAGGGTTCCCACATGCTGACTGTTCCTTCTGCCCCACACCAGCATCACCATCCTCATCGGGAGATGAGGCGCTCAGCTTCAGAGCAGGCACCTGCAAGCACCCAGCACCCTGCCCAGATCGTCGAAACCCGGAGCAAGTCCTTTGACTATGGTTGTCTCTCCCCACAGCGCTCCTCCACAACCTGGAGGGAGAGACGGAAGTGCCTCCTGGTGAAACATGCCACACTGGGGGAGCCAGATCAGGAAGATCAGCCTGCTGGTCCACCTGCCAAACCTCGAACTCCTCTGGTCTGCCTGTCCTACACTACTCATCCAGCTCCATCTTCAGGTTCAGAGTCCAGCATGGTACACTCCTCCTCCAGGCATAGCCCAGATTCTTTAACAAAGTCTGTACAGCTTCTTCAACCCTCACTGCCTTCTCTCTCCCAGTCAGTTTATCCCCAACATACACAAACAGAGACATTCCCCCAAGGACAGCTAGCTCAGCTCTTACCTGCCACAACAGGCATCACTGATGTCCCCTCTGCTCAGATCATCCCTCGAGCTTATTTGCAGACTGCTCCACCCCCACTCCACGCAGCTCAGCTCCGCATTGCAGATCACCTGGGTCTTCCTCTTCAGCCCTTCTCATCACTCCATCCCTTGCAGTATCCAACTGGTGCTGCCCAGGCCCGCTACCTCCCCATGCCAAGTGGACTAACCCTTCAGGTTCCTACAGAACCCTTTCGGGAATCCAAAGAATCTTCATCCTCCTCGCAGACACCCATCCCCTATCATCACCAGCCTCACCATCCTCGCCCAATCATTGCACCCTGTCTAGAGCAGTTGGCACCAGTGGTATCACTTGTGGTGCCAGTACGTCTCCAGACCCACATTCCCACCTATGCCAGTGCAATGTACACCACCCTCTCACAGATCCTCGTAACCACCCAATCCCATGAGCCCATCTGCTGCTCCGCTATGGTTCTCATGAGCAAGCTAGAGGAGCGTACACTGCAGAGCCCATACTTAACGATCCCCACTTCAAAGAGTTACCTGCCAATGACCCTGCCTTTGGAATTGGAGCTCAGGATGGGTTCTGAAGACGGATATGGATCAACAAGTGTGGGTGGGAGCAAGCGCATGCTCTCCCCAGCTGGAAGCCTGGAGCTCAGTACTGAGGCACAAAGGCAACAGAAGCGTGTGAAGGAAGAAGAGGAAGAGGAGAAGGAAGACAGTGAAGGCATCAGAAGAGGGAGTGATGGTGAAAAGGCTAAAGACAAGGTGGCTATTGAAGCTGCTCTGGTGCATGAAAGCAAAGAGAAGGTGGAGGAAGCAAAGGAAGAAGAGTCAGAAGAAGACAAGGGCAAGGCAGCACCAGAAGAGGCAGCACCCTCCAAGGAGGAAGAAGAGGAGGAGGGCATAAGAATTCGGGTCTTGGGTCCAGAAAGTCACAAGGGGCCATCGTACCATAGCCTTCATACCACCACCTCGGTCAGCTGGTGCTACCTGAATTATGTGAAACCCAACCCATCCCCCCAGAGGGACCCCCAGGCTTCTGTGTACTCCTCCTGGTGTGTCAGCATGCACAACCCCAACCTTCCTGGCCTTTCCACCAAGGTGGCACTTGCGCTGCTGCGCTCGAAGCAGAAGCACAGCCTGGAGACCTACACCACAGCCATGGCGCCACAACCCACTGCTGGCAAGCTGGTTCCAGCTAATGCCAGGAAGCCACGTATGACTGAAGTAAGTCTAACAGCCATCATGTTTAGGTTACATTGCTGACATCATGCAGTAAATTGTTTTTGAGTCACGATCAGTTTCCCCCCCCCAGTCAGTTGAACAATGTTGTGTCAGCTACTTACTTCATACTCCTCTATCGGATGAAGAACTTCTTCAGCAATAGAACTTAGAGCCAGAGAAACCCAGCCCTCTGATTAAAGCTTAGCCATATCAGAGAAAAAACTCATATTGCGATATTTAAAATTTTGGTGATATTGGTAATATTTACCAATATAAACTGTAGCCAAATAAAATGAATTATCTTCATAAAGAGTATGTCAGATAAGTTGGTCGTCTTGCTGTGAGTTGTGCCAACAGACACAAAGTGGTGCCGACAAATTATATGGTCAACATTGTCTCTGTGGAATGTGAAGAATTCCATACACCAGAAGACAAATGTCCTTTGGGGATGAGGTCTGGTTTGGTTTTTTGCTCCTCACTAATTTTTGTTACATTTCTTACAAATGCATGCAGAGCTCATGCAGAAGTAGAGGCAGTAAACTGAATTATTAAGATATAATAGATATGTTGATGATTTAACCCACGCAGAGCTGTGTTTGCCCTTTGAGCCTCCCTGCTACCACAGTCCCCAGTCACTCTGGTACAGCACGCCACACTTTACACTTTACACTTTACAAAAAAGTACCGTACTTTAAACTCAACAACAAAAGATTTCTATAGTATTAAACTACATAGTATAGTACACCCACTTCTTCTTTAGTGACTACGTGAAGTAGCGACCATTAAAACCAATAATAAAAACAAAATCATTTCTAACCAATGCACAACCAATGTGCACATTTATGAGCAAACAATGCACACAAGAGTGAGAGTAATGCTGATGTAACTGTATAAGAATTTTATCTGTATAAAATAGCAGCAACCCTCAAACTTGGCAACATGAAGCACACAGTGATGCCTAGCCTATCGTGATTTTCACTTAGCGTCCATTTCACTTAAATCTTTAATCTTTTCTAATTTTACCTTAATTCCTCCAACTGTATATCCAGCTGTATTAACCATTGTGATTTTAATTTACTATGTATTAACACATAAGCTAAACAATTATGATAAATACATAAGGGATATAGAGCTTTGGTAGGTGCCAGTATGTCCTCTAGAGTTTTGGAGGTGCACACTGATGAGCTCAAGCCTTCATTGCAAGCACACTTATACACTAAGCAATTTCCCTATGGAATTAATAAAGTTTTTTTCTGGTTTTGATTCATATGTAAGGTTTACTTAAAGCCTCATGTTGCAAAACACAACAGTAGAAACTTGCAGGAGTGAGATACTTGCATGAGTGACCAACTTATAGGAGTGACAAATACTTGTGCAAATAACATGAAGTTGTAGATGACGTACATTTTGTAGGTTTGACATACACTTGTGTGACTGACATACATTTGTAGGAGTGATATGAATTTGTGAGTGAGTTCCCCTCTGATCTCGTCATTTCTGTACTATGTGGTGTAGAGGGGAACCGTCGTCTTTGTTTGTCCTGAGTATAGGTACGAGACACACCTCCCCACACCCCCTTTGAAGTGAAGGAGGCTCCTCCACCTGAGAAGGAGGAGGAGAAGAAGGGGAAGCGGGAGGAGGAAGCGCCCTCCACATCCAAACGCTGTGAGCCATCGCGTATCCGGATCTTCGAGGGCGGGTAAGCAAGTCAGAGGCAGAAAGAGACCCTGTGTCCCCCAGTTCATTATAGAGTCATTAAATAGTGATACGAAGTGCACTCCTTAAACCACCACAGTGTCCTCGTGTTCTCTGTTAGCGAAACACATCAGCATCAGTCAGTGGTGCAAAATTCGGGTTTTATGAAAACTAGAAGGATGACTTTGATGCAGGTGTTTACAAAGATCATATTTTGAACATGAATCAGAAGTTTGCATCTGAATCTTAGTGTTAAGCTGCACTGTGGATGCAGTCATTCCTCCCAGTTCTCACATTGGGCTTTGAGCCAAGTAGAGGGAAGGGGGGCACCTTTGTTCACTGTGGACCCCTGTAGCTGGTGGTCAGGCATGGAAATACCTGCGGTTGTGAAGCTCTTCAGCTCAAGGGTAGAAAATAACTCGCCTCACAAATGGCCCTTAACAGAAGTGGACGGACGTGTATGTTGTTTACACAGGTGGAGCAGGGTCTGCGTAGGAATTTCAGGGGTGCGTGTTGTTATATTGGTCTCCTAGGATCCCGCCTTTAACACCTTACAGGTTCCACCCAGCCACACCATGTCATTTCATAGCATTGTTATTGCCAAGAGGTGTAGGTTACCTTTCCTGCTTTAAACTGCTTTATCTGTATAAAATTAATTATTGGTTAGGATTTTACTTTAGTTGAATCTATTCAATAAAAATGGCCTCGAAACGATCACATAAATTTAAGTTGAGCCTCAGGTTTATTTTATCTTCTCCTGAAAAGGGCAGAATTATAAATCTTATTTTGGGGGGAATAATGTAAAAAGAAAGATGTCGCTCCCCACCCACATGCCATCTCAAAATCAATGCTGAGCTGCCGAATCTCCTTTTCACGCTCTTTATTCAGTAAAGTGCCGTGAAGGTGTATCACTGAATGACAGCACCTCTTCTCATTGGCCGAAAGTCACATGTCCCGTTGAATGTCACCTGCTGTCGATGCTGCTCTCAGTGTTGGAGGTGTGGTGCAGATGTTTCTGTCTATGGAGGAATGGTGCACACATTCCGACTGTGATGTTCTTGCAAGTGAGTTCCGGGGCCTTAACGCTCAGAGAGTAGTCAGGAGAACAGCTTGGAAAATCTAAGCTGGGAAAGGTCAATTTATACTGGAAAGACCCTGCCAGGAAACCTTTGAATGGGGTAATGCTGGTAGAAGTGGAGGGGGTGCTGTTTGAGCTGTTTTCCGGGTACTTATGCCTGGGTGTTTCTGTGACGGCCACAGCAGTAGTGTAGCTTTGGGAAGCACTGGTGGTGTCACAGGAGGGACGTGACTGCATGTGCATGCCTGTGGCAGGTGCTGGAGCGTTACTGCCAGGCCAACAGAGCTGGGTCTGTCGACGGCCTCAGCCCCACGTTGACACCCTTTACGTAACGTGCAGCTGGACTCTGTTTACACAGAAAATTCAAATCCTCCGACTTTGCAAGGGGGAATACTGGAGCACTTTGAAGGTACTTTTTGAGAAAATTCGTTTCCAGCCAGGTCCAGGCACAAGGAAAGTCTCTGTCCATGTAGTTTTCCCCCAAACGGGATGGTTGCCTTTACTATTAAATTAATTTTTTGTCCTCAGCATTTCCTGAAATGAAACCGACTTCAGAGCGAGGGAGTTATTTTGTACATGGAGGTGTGACAGGACAAGGGCCAGGGCAAAGAGGGACAGGAGAGCGCAGCGGTGGGGAGGTGTGGTGTCCGAGGGGGACGGGGGTTAGGGTGAACACATAATGCGGCCTGTTTACGCCGCAAGCCAGCGTCGACGCATCGAAGGGCAGGCTCCCTCCCCCTTGTCTCTCTCCTCAGACTTCTCTCCTGTCTGCCTTCCTCTCCTGTCTTCACTGTCCCATCTCCCTCCTGTCTTCCATCTCTGTTTCTTCTCACCTTCCTCTCCCCACTCGCCTTCTGTCCCCCTTTTATTTTTCTGTTCGGCAATCCTTACTTTTTTATTCTGGGCTCCCTCTCTTTCTTTCTCCCCCCCGCTCTCTCTCTCTCTCTCTCTCTCTCTCTCTTTGCAGTTCTCTCTGAAGCGCGGGCCAGGCTCTGGGCACAGGAATACGCGCTGTCGTCAGAGAGGTAGACCGCTCCCCGCCCTCTCGTCTCGCCACCTACGTATGTCCGGTCTCCCTGACAGTTTATTCGTGAGCTGCGGGGACAGGAGAAGGCCCCGGTGGCTTCGGCTTTCCGCCGTGACACATCCCAAACTGGTGCCGTCGTGTAAATCTGTGTTCCTCACCGTGCAGGATATGTCCATGTTTCACATCAGTCCCGCAGCAGCATAGCAAGTTGAGGGAAGGCAGCTATTGGCCTTCAAAACCCTCGATAGACTCGCTAGAGCATTAACGGCCGGGCTGACCTAGATTGGGTCTTGAAGACCCATCATGGACAAAATTCTTGCCTTACATCAGGTCCAGATCTTGTCCCTGGGTGGAGAGGTCAGCACCACTGTCAGAGAGTAGCATTTTCCATGCTCCGTGACTAGTGACCAAAGTATTCTTGATGGACGTGCATCCACGCACAGGCACATGCACACACGCACACACACCAACCTCACTGCTTTTAAGCAGATGACCTCATTCTAACACTCTCACAACCCAGTTTCCATAAATACTCAGCAATCCATCCATCCATCCATCCATCCATACCTCCATCCATTTTCCGAAACCGCTTAATCCCACTGGGGTCACGGGGGGGACCGGAGCCCATCCCAGGAACAATGGGCACAGGCGGGAACCAACCCTGGGCAGTCGCCTACTCAGCAATCCAATTATTATTATTATTATTATTATTATTATTATTAACTTAATATGTTTTCATCCTGATAGAACGGGAGCAAACCTGAAAGTATAGAAGCATTTAATGCATATGAGCAAATGTAGTGGCTGTATGCTGAGTGGAGTTCTCACTCACAGAACAACAGTGGTCTCATTTATCAAACTCTGCCTGAATTTCATTGTGAAAAAATACATACACATGAAAGGAAAAAAATGTGCATGCACAAAGTCTCAAATCAGCCGTGCACGTATTTCCACTCAGAACTATCTTGTAAACGTGCGCTCATGCACAAACCTGAGATCTTGCCCAGTCGCCACCCACAAATGACCAGAGATACTAGATGCAAATGAACTGCGGCTCACATAATACGCAAATAAAACCTTTCAAATCAAGTCCAATGATAGCGGCTACGTAAACAAATACACAAGAAGAGAAATTTTGAGCAGTGTGAGGTGGAGGCACGACAAAATAATATACTTCGGGGCATTTTTCCAGATTTGCCCAAATTGTTGCACACGCGAAATTGTCACACTGCTGTAAAAATACACCTTTTTTTCCTGCAAAATTTTGTTTGATAAATCCTGGATTTCGTGTAAAACATTGTGTATTGTGTCAGACATCTTTTTGTACACTAGTGACCAAAATTGTGGAAACATTTCCAATTTTTAGAGATTGCGGAACTTTAACTGTTGCTCCAATTACTCAGATAATCATCCAGTGTATATCTGTAACATTCTTTGACTGTTTACAAATATATTACTGCCAATATTTGCGTAGTCATTTTTAAAGCGTAATGCCAAAAATGGTAGGCGTTTCCTCATTTTTGGCCACTAGTGTATCACACATATTTTATAAATGAGACTCCAGGTGTCTTGTGATACTGCTGAGGTGGATGTCGTGGGGCTCGGATCTCCTGCTCCCCAGCGCCCCCATGTGGTGAGACTGATCTGGCAGAGGCAGTGCTATAGAACAAACAAGGCCCCGTAACCCAAAGGCAGCTGATTCACGTCCCAGAAGGTTTCTGCAGTTGTGTCTAGGAGCATGTAAGCAACCTGTTCCCGTGAGCTCATTTTGCCTGGAATGGTCAGTTTAGCAGCAGTTCTGCTGCTTCGCAGTGTTCAGGCTGGCCTCCCCATGCCGCCGTCCATCTGGACACCTCGTGCGGCGTCTGCAGGGACAGTTTGGCCTCGGAACTGACTCAACCGTGACTCACGGCACCCCGGCCGCTGCCACCTCTCCATGGCGAGAGCCGGCCCGTCCGTCAGATCGCCTGGCACTTGTGATGGGTCACGCCTGAGAAGACTGAGATTCGGAGCCCTCTGGCGAGAGTGTTCTGGGCCTGTAGTTTGTTCGAGATGCTGTGCCCAGCGAGCGGGGATGGATAGCCACAATCTCGAGCGTGTGTGGTGTCCGATGGCGACGCTAAACTGCTGTCTGCTTGCTGTCCATGGATGAGGGTTCGGTGGTAATCACGATCATTCGATTATAATAACCAAAAAAAGGCTCCTTAGAATTCCGGGAGTGTGAACGGCAATGTGTCTCTCCACAGCACTGGGCTCTCCCCTTGGTGCCACCAGACGCGCACAAAATGGTCATCTGTGGTAATGCAGGACCAAGATTCATCACTGAACATGGTATGATGCCGCTTATTATCAGTCCAGGTCCCTCGGTCTGTGTGCTGGTGTTAACGGCAGCCTAAGCTTGGGACAGTGAATCTGTAGTCCGGCTAATGCCAGTCGTCGAGACTGTTTGGGACGGCACCGGGTGATGTAGAGAGTCCAGTATCTGTGTCCAGATGGCAGGTGCAGATGTCATGGGGTTCTGTAATGCCTGGCGTACAATATGATGTTCCTCCCTTGGTGTGGTCTGTCTTGGGCAACCGGAACCTTCACGACGTGTGTGGGTGCCCTCACGTGTCTATTGGTTCTAACACTGGGTGACTGTAACATCTGCATGCCCCACATGCCGGGCAATTGCACGATACGACCAACCGGCCTCATGCAAACCCACAATGTGACCCTTATCAAACTATGTCAAGTGCTGGTAATGGTGTCTACTGCATCTACAAGGCATCCTCCGTGTCTGGCGACTAGACATGCCAGTGACTTGAAAACTGAATCATTTATATACCTATCGCTGGTCTGCACATGTACCAGATTATATCCAAATTGCACCATTACATCTTAACTTATTTTGTCACTTGTTACTGAGTGTACACATACACACACACACACACACAAGTTGGTCATCCTATCTAAATGGGAACCGTCCCTTCATCTCTATGGGAAAAACCCTAATACCATCACGACACCCTTAACCTCTACCCATCCCTAACCATAAGTAACCATCCAAAATACAAGACTTTTGCCATTTTTACTTTTTTGATTCCATTCACAAATTCTTATAAAACTCAGGTTATGCAAATGGGGACCTCGAAATATATACTGTTGGAATATTTCTGAATGGAACTTTTTTTTGGAAGTTGGAAGTACAGATATATAAGTTTTTAGATTCATTTTTGAAGACGACAACCATAACATGGGTGCCAGTTCATTCTGGTACAGTTTCCAGAACGGGCCTCAGAAGCAGAAATAAGCCCCACCACCCTCCCACAAGAGTCTGGTAAATATTAATAAGCCAAAGTAAACGTGACTTTTATAGGGTGCTACAGCAGACTTGCTTGGAGTGTAGTGTGATGTGTGCCCCCCCCCAAGTTTATTGGTTTATTTTTGGCAACTGTGTGGATGAGGCTGTCCCGCCCCATTTCTACTGTTGTTACTGGCAGCCTTTGCCAGGTTGGGGGGGGGGCAAATTTTCCAGGCTCTCCGTTGTGTTACGGCAGCTAAAATGAGCTTTTGCTGGGGGGGCTGAGGATGGGGGGTTGGGGGGCGGGGGGGCGTGGGGGCATAGCGGTTACGCAGTGAGCCAGAGAGGTGGGCCCTCGGTCAATGGGAGTCTCCCAGTTTGAAGCAGCCTTCCCAGCCCTAGGGGCCCTCTGCTGGTGCTGTGGCCCCTGCAAACAGTTTTCAGGTGCTATAACATGACATTAAGATCTTTCAGTTGTCCTTATTAAGTATTTGTGTTTAATGGAGGGGCTTTAAAGGGATTGTGTCACTGCAATTAGTAATATAACTGTGATTACACATTCCCTTGGCTGCACATTATTCATTTAACTTTTTTCCTGTTCATTTCTCACTTTACTGTAACAGCACACTTGCCATTCATTTTCAGCTCCTACCTCATGGGTACAACAGCCATTCCTCTGGCAGGATTAGAAGTGACAGTCTTGAGTTCTGATTCCTTAGCCTCTGTGCAGTCTGCTTATAATGTGAGGTGTTGTTTATGCTGCTTGTTTACCTCAGCTGCTGGTACCCCTTCTAAGTTACTTTCAGTTATTGCATTAAGGGTCAGATCCCTGACCCGTAACAGGAAAGTCAGGGAGATTTTCCACCGCTGGAGCACCAGTGAGGGTGTTACCTGAAGCAGCGTTGTGGCCTCATCCACAATAAGCCCTCTGTCCGCTGGCCTGCTGGGTTTTACGCTTATGAAGGAGCACATTAGCTACTGGGGTGATTATGTCAGGTGGTTTCTGTCTGGCTGCAGCAGTGTGTTTGTGTCTCTGTCTGTCTACACCGGGATAAACATTCTTCCATCTCACCCTGCAGGCAGATGCCCAGAGTGGCCGTCCTTGTGGTTTAGTTTGTAATGTCCCTTCTGTGCATGCATGTTACCAGGCAGGTATTTGGGAAGACAGGGATACCTGGGCATTTGGGAAATTATTTTTTGACCCCCCCTCGCCAGTGAGATGATAGAGAAATTATGAAATACATAAATATATATTTTTTTTTGCCATGAGAAAAACTCTCAGATAGTGGAGAGTGAGAGGCATTCAAATATGGAATCTCACAGGGGTGTCAATCAGAGCCGTGGACGAGGCTCTCTTACCATCTCTGACATCTCCAACCATCTGCTCCGAGAGCAGCCTAGCCCCCTTTTGGGGGGGGGGGGGGGGGGGGGGGGGGGGGGGGGGGGGGGGGG
>JABFDZ020000138.1:26351140-26362296 GCA_019775955.2 Pollimyrus isidori | reverse complement strand
CACACACACACACACACCACCCGTGTGCTGTCCTCCTACTGACGGACACTGTGGTGTGTCAGGGAGGTCGTGAACGTCTCTGTGTGTCTGTCTGTGAGTGACAGCGATGAGCTGCCCCCCCCCAGCCCTGTGCCCCCTTCAGTCCCCAGCTTCTCCAGTGAGATGAGGAAGCACATGGCAGTTCGTAAGCAGATCATAAGCAAAGCTACGGTTTCTGACAGCAGCGTCTGGGTACCATCGAGATAAATGAGGATGAATGCATGCTTCTGGGTTCTCGGTTGCCAGGCAACTCATGTAAAGCCTCCTGCTGGTGAGTCGGGCTGGCACTAAGCGATGGGGGTGTAAGGGGGGGTGGTCTGTCAGTGACTCTGGGCCGCTGTCCAAGCAGCAGTCTACGTGTGAATACTCTTCGGGGGCGCCCTGCCTGCCTCCTGGCGATTGCGGCGCTTACATTGAGCACATCTCCGGACCGACCAGCGGGTCATGCTCTCGCCCGGCCCATCTGCTTCCTGCGGACTTCCGCATCGAGTCGCCACAGTTATGCGGGATGTGAATCTGACACGTCAACGTAATGTCTACAGCCTTGCTAGGTGCTAGATGTACAACAGTATCGGGGAACCCAAAATACCAGCAGGGAATTATCTGAGATCAGGGGAACATGCAAGCTGCATGCCTGGAGCTTGGGATGCCAGCCGAACCCGCGGCCCCGGGGGGCGTGAGCCTGCGCGACCAGAACCCCATGCCCACATGGCCTGTGAATTGCATTTCTGAGAGGCAGCACTGCTAGGCGAGGTTCTGTGGCAGTGGGTTCTGTGGTCTCAGCTGGGCTCCTGCCAGATGGCCCTCGGCTGAGGAGGGCTCTCCTCCTGGCCTCCTCTGTGCTCGCTGCCCGTGTGCCGTGTCATCTTGGCCCCTCGCTCCTCTCTGTCCAGCTTATCATACCCCTGGTCCCCCTCCCGGTGTGCACTCCACCCCCCATTTTTTTCTCCTCTGCCCCCCTCACCCTATCCACCTGCCCCCCCTTCCGTCTTCTCACTTCTGTCTCCCACTCAGTTTTCACTCCCACCCCCTCACCTTCTGTCCTCCCACACACTTGCCCTCACCCATCTGCGCCCCCCCCCCACCCCCGCACATGCACGATGCTGTCGGCCTCACTGCTAATCCTCTCCCTTTCTTTCTCTTGCTCACTCCCAGATACAAGTCCAACGAGGAGTACGTGTACGTGCGTGGGCGCGGCCGCGGCAAGTACGTGTGTGAGGAGTGCGGCATTCGCTGCAAGAAGCCCAGCATGCTGAGGAAGCACATCCGCACGCACACCGACCTGCGGCCCTATGTTTGTAGGCACTGCAACTTCGCCTTCAAGACCAAAGGTGGGCGGTGGCTGTGCCTTACTGTGGAGGGGGGGGTATCATGGCTGGATTGTCACCTCCGCTAAGACCCGCTTACCTTACCACGCAGGGAACCTCACCAAACACATGAAGTCCAAGGCCCATGGCAAGAAGTGCCAGGAGATGGGAGTATCCGGGTCCTCCTTGGACGAGCTGGAGGCCGAGGAAGGAGGTGGTATTTCCTGCTTCACATTGCATTGATTGACAGATACACTTATTTTGATTTCCTCTCTGTCACCAAGCACCACTAGACAGTGAGCTGAGCTGTGTATAAAGTACAGTGGGACCTCAGTTCTCAAACTCACTAGGACTCGAATTTCTTGAAAGTCGAACAAACCAGTTTGACCTAGAAATCGATCTGAGTATCAGAAGTTGAACCGTGAACGTTGACCTAATATAAATGGTATGCGCCAGGAAATGAGTCATACTACAATGCAATTCTTACTTGAATGCCTTATTCACAGACTGGACGATTAACCAAAAAAAAGCAGTGCAACATTACAGTAACTAACAATAAATAAACCACTAACTTACATGTAATATTAGAGCATTTATGTAATTTATTTAAACTTTATTTTACCAGGTAAATTAACTGAAAACCAGATCTCACTGCTTTATGTGATATTTGGGAGAAATAGCAGATCACACATCAGAACTGCCTGGGATGCAAACGTAATGCATGTAACTAAACTCTTCAGCCAATAAGGACAAAGGTGTGTCATCACAGTGGCAGTTCCAGTTTGTGCAGCCAGGTGAGAGGTTGCAATGCATCTAACCGTAATGCATTGCGTCAGGATCAGAATGTGTTTCTTTAAGCCAACGCTGTAAGAAAGTGGAATGCAACTAATGACCAGACTGGGGAAACAAACTGAAACGCAGACTTAATACAGAGGACTAATGACAATAACCAGAAACAGCTGATTACATTGGGATCCCACACGAGGTTAACGAGGGGGCGTGGCAGATGGAAGGAGAGGCAGGATAGGGGTAATGTTGGGATAAGATCTTTTTCGTTTTAGAAGTCATTAGGAAAAAATGCTGTACTTGTTTTATCCTGTCCATTTCATGTTTAAATGCTAAAAAAAAAAAAAAACATATTTAGGTGTAATTTTTGGGGGCTGGGAACCAATTAATTGGTTTTCCATTATTTCTAATGGAAAAAATTTGATCAGAATTCGAACTTCTTAGGATTCGATCTGGAGTCTGGAATGGATTAAGTTTGAGAACCGAGGTACCACTGCACTGTGTTCTTTTTATTTGGAGTACACTCCAGTCCCAGAGGGGATATCCAGTGAAAACCACACACATACACACGTTCCTGATTCACCTGCAGTGGCCAGAAACATAACAAAGATGTACTTCTTTGCTGTACTGCTCCTGCAAAAATATATCCCATTAGCATCTTGCTAATTTTCCTGCATTTTTTAATTGACCGTTTTTGCCCTGCCAGTGTAGCATAGGCACCATCCATTTTCCATCTGCTTATCCAGTACAGGATTGTAGGGGTGGCCTGGAGCCTGTCACACTTTGGCTAGGGTGCTAGTCCATCATGTTGTACCAATCAACAACGACAACAAACAACAAATTTATTTTTGTATAGCGCATTACCACGACATTACATCATCTCAAAGCGCTTTTCAGCATCCCAACCCAAAAGCCTACATTGAGTAAGATAGAGGAGACAGTGGCAAGGAAAAACTCCCGAGAAGGAAGAAACCTTGAGAGGGATCAATCCAAAGGGATATGTATCTAAACACATTATGAGCAGAGTAACTGTAACACAGCCCAAGGACAACACACAAGCACACATAAACGATGGAATTTGAACCCACAACCTTGAGGCGGAAGGCATGAGGCAGTAGTGCAACCCCGCGAGCCAGCCTCACTTTGGCCCCCTGAAACTTTTTACAGCTGGTGACTTCGGCAGGCCGTTTGAGAAAGATTACATAATGGAAAGTAATTTATTCGCTACCCGTTGTCAAGGGAAGGGAAAAAAAGCAATAAGTGAATAATGAAGCACTTAACAAGAACTTTCATTGAGTCATCCCTCCCGGTGCATTGTGGGAAGTGCTGACTGGCACACAATGGTCCCAAGGCCGCAGCAGCAGATGTAAGGGCCTGGCTGCTATAAGGGGGATCGGCTGCTCCATGCAGCGCACTCCATTCAGTGCTGTAAATATAGTTCAGCAGCACACAACCCCCCCCCCCCCGCCCAATCCCACCACTTCATTCAGACTGGCTCCCCCCGGTGGGGGGCGGAGAGCGCTGCAAGAGCCAAGGTCGGGCCCATTAAAAGGCCGCTCGTCTCTGCAACCGCCAGACACAGCTTGTGAATGGAGCAGTCGTGATTGTGTTATAATTAAAGCCCCCTCACTTGTACTGGCTATTTATAAGCCTGCTTGCCGGTGCGGGTAACCTTCATTACAGCCGCACTGGGCTTGTTCTGTCCAGCTTTGTGTCCTCATTAGAACCCTGTGCTCTGTCTCAGCTGGGTTATTAGGATTCATGCAGTTAAGGGCTGAGAATGTCCACGCGTTAACGTCCACTGTTTTCACACCGACCAGTTGGGGGCAGCGAGGAACAGGCCGGAGGCTCAGAGGACCAGGAGGAGCATCAGTTCTCTGATGTGGAAGACTCCGAGGATGACGACGACAATGAGGAAGAGGAGGAGGAAGAAGAGTCCTCTTCACATGATGAGCCTCCTTCATCCTGCTCTCCAGACACGCGTCTTTCCAGCGGCAGTCGCTCAGACAGTGGGCAGCCGCACCAGAGGGATACGCCTGAGGAGAGGGAGGCGGGCTTGGCACAGCAGGACTACCCGTCACCAAGGAGGCCCTGGCCTAGTGGGAGGGCTGCCTCCCCTGGCAGCAAGAGGGCGCTGTTCTCACGGTGCCGCTGGGAAGCCTCTCCCAAGGCCTTTTCCCCTAGCCGTGAAGGCTCCCCCCTCTGCCGCCTGTCACCGGGGCCCCGGGAGGCATCCCCCCTACGGTGCCTCTCCCCCAGGCTGGACCTGTCCTCCCCTGGCCGCCACCTGTCCCCATCCCCAGAGCGGGGACTGTCCCCGATTCGGCCACTGTCTCCCCTTGGCTCACTGTCCCCGGGCCGCTACGTGGGGCCCCGGGGCCTGGCCTCACCCGCTCCCTCAGCGGGCTGCCACAGAGCTCAGAGCTCCACTGGCCGGCATGCCAGGGACGCGGAGGGCAGCACAGAAGCCAGTGAGACCTGGCAGGTGAGTCTCTGCCAATGCTGTACATTCACACTTGGTGCATTTAGCACAACTGTCAGAAGGCAAAATGAGCACTGCCATTCACAACAAACTTTACACATACATACAGCGTTTGCTGTAATCAGTGCATGTAGATGAATGAAATATATATGGAATTCTTTAACGTCAACCTATTATTCCATGCACTTGGAAGACTTTGGTAGAAATTATTCTATATACTTAATTTAAGTCCTTTATATAAACCCTGACATTTATTTCTGTACAGATTGCAAACATATATATATATGTAAATATGTGGTAGATGGCAGTTTTCAGCTCAAAGAGCAGCAGATTTCAAAAATAAAAATCTAAAGTTAAAAGTTGTTTTTATTTTTACCGCTCCTATAAATGGGTTTAAAAATGGCAGCCGCCACACAGCACTCCTCAGGATCCTAAACTCAAACCCCTCTTAGCCATGCTCACACCTGAATAATTACATACATGTTTTCTCTCTAGACAGTAGCGCAGCCCCATACAGGCCTCTTTGTCTATCCAACCTGCATCTCGCCAGCAGTGAATGTGTTTGTAACTGGTGGCACAGCGACTGCAGCTACTGTATGTTGTGTGACATTGACACCCCTCCCTCCCCTACCATTTTCTTTAAGGAGCAGATTAGCTACCCTTGTGAAAGGCTGATCCCTACGGTTGCCAGCCCACCTTCCCCCGTTCTGCGGCTCATGTCGGGTGAGTTCCTAGGCCACACGCCGCCCAGGACTGTAGACCACACCTTCAGCCACCTGCCGCTGCACTCGCAGCAGCTGACACGGATGCCCTGCCTCATGATCCCCATCGGGGGCATTCAGATGGTGCAGCCCCGGCCCAGTGCCCACCCCAGACTGCTCCGGGGCCCCAGTGGTGCCTCGCCCCCTTCTCCCTGGAAGAGGGGCCCGAGCCAGTCCCCTGGCGAGGCCGAGGGGCTGAGGGCTGGGATTCTGGGGGACCGTGGGGTGCAAAGCGAGGAAGCTGGAACTAGCCAATCAGGGTTTTGCACAAGCAAAGGCCACACCCCCCCAAAAGAACACGCTCCTGAGATGGGCGGGGAGGAGCCCAAAGACACGGGCACGAAGCAATATGGCAGCTTATGCACTCAGTCGCAGACTAGCACTTTGGCCACTGAGGCAGCAGACGCACAGACTGAGGAAAGCGACTCTGAGCGAGGAAGGCCCTCGCATCCCTCTCCTAGCCTGCAGGCTCCTCCCACTCATAGGACTAGCCCGCCCCCTGAGAGCAATTGCCCACCTGGGGTGCTGCATGGGGGGTGTGTCCCAGAGCCAGCCCAGGGAGGGGCCAGTGGAGCAGGAGTCGAGGCCAGGGTGGGCCAGAGCAAAAACAACACAACAGGAAGCACTTAAAACTCCGCCCTGATTCTGTGTACAGGATCATTGCAGATATTTGTTGTTAATATTTTTTGTTGTTGTTGTTTTTTTATGGTTTAATTTTTATACAATTTATGACACTGTTGGTTACCTACGTTTGTTTTTGTCCTTCTGCAATATTTAGGATTGTAATAAGATGCACCTTTATTGCCAATACTATTTCTATGTATCTCTTTTCCTTTATTTATCTTCCTATCTTAATATCTGTTACGATATATATGATCTATATGATGAATATACATATATTTGTAAATGACCAAAACCAATACAGAACATGACAATAATTCCAGTTTCGTTCGTCTCTTGTTCAGTATTACTAAAAACGTAGTTTATTGTGCCTTTCATGTCATGGTTTGTTGCTTGAAATGTAGACAAAAAAGTTTAAAAGGCTGTGAATGTTTTTTGCATATATTTTTGTGTTTTGATGGGCGAGTGTTTGGGGAAGAGGTAGAGCATATATATCTATATATATATATATCTATATATTTTGTTTTCCTTCTTGGCCATTTCTAAAGTCAGGGTAAAGGGCAAAAATTTTAATGTTAATGAGCGAAGGAGCTACAGAACGGGGATCAGAAGAGAAGGTTTGCAAAGAAAATGCACTGAAGTCATATTTTTTATATCACTAAAGACTAAAATCTTATGTTCATGTACAGGAAAGAAGTCTATGGTCAGTATTTATTGCAGCTTAAAGACGTAAAAATGCTTCTCCGTTTTTTATGATTTTTTTTCTAAAACATGCAGTTAGCGATGTCACATCCCTGTGTGTCCTCTTTTTGATAAAGTTCTTATGACTTGAAATTGAGGTACTCGGCCAGGTGGATGCTGGGGGGAGGAGGCTGGCCAAACATGCAGTTGCCCTATGGATTTCAGCCAGGGCAGGTTTCTAAACCAATTAAAAAACAACCTGCACCAGACTTTCCTGGGATCTTGTGTTTGTCTTCTGCTTTGTAACAAATGCCTTCACTTCCTTTTATGCTGTTCCTTTTCTATTCACACTTCAGTGGACCTTTCCATTGGTACAATACAGTCCAAACAAAACCCACAGTACTGCTACAAGTTTTCTGTTTGTTGTTGGGTCCATAAGCCAGTGTTTCCCAACATTGGGAGCTGGTAGGGAGCAAAAACATGGACTGTCTGGGGTCCCTGAGGACCAGGTTGGGAAAAGTTTGGGACGTGGCAGCTGGCAGATCCTTTAATTCACTTTGAATAAATATTTTTTAAAATTGAGACCAGAAATAAAAGTCTCTTCTATGTGATTCACAATTCATAGAAAGGTGGGATCCATATTGTGAAATACTTTGCTATTTCAGGAGCCTTAAATGATCTTTTTTTTCTTCATTTCATGGTGGAACCACGCACGTCTCTTTGCAATTGCAACACGGCGGAACTTTCCATGTTTTTGGTTTTTGCGAACCTAGTCAGGATGGCGAAAGGTGGTTATGAAACACTGGGTGGGAAGCATCACAGAACGAACCCTTTCCTCCTGCAAATAAACAGGATGCTTTACAATAGGTCGATTTCCTGTTGTCCTGGATAATTTTTGCAAGGCCACTGAAAATACGAAGCATCTCTGAATCTGAAGGCAAGTTGCTAGGATACCAAACATAATGCTGGCCGGTTGCTTTTTTTTTAATAATAAAAAAAAAAAACTCTCAATGAACACCCAAAAGGGAGCAGAACTCTGAGAAAAATGACTCGTGAGAATAGGTGCCTACTTTCAATTGCAGGAGCAGATACAACAGGGCAGCAATGTAAGAAAAACAGCTACTTTCAGTCCCAGGACCTTGTTATCTAGATGACACCCAGCTGTGTGGGTGAGTACAGGCACTAGTCCCCCATTGGTGACTAGTTTGGAAAAACAGTGGATAGTGAATACAGGTGGAATTTCCTTAAATTCAAAAGTGGCCTCTAATCAACTATTTTGCTTAATTGACATAATGTAACAAGGCCCAGACATGAGATTCCAGCCATACTTTTCCAAATGACTGATGTTATACCAATAAGAAATCGAAATTATGTAACCAGCAGCTCAAGTGTCAGGGTTTCCATCATTAAACCATTTCTGTCCAATTCAATACCACTATTCTACTGAATTTTAAAAATAATGTTAATAAACCAAGGGATCCATCACCTAAATTCTCTGTCTAAGAGTGGTTATGATACACTATGAGACTACCAAAATCTACGGGAAGTTCTAGGAAGAAGTCAAAGAAGATGAAAAGGAAATTGGGTTACTGGTAAGAAATCGGCCGTGCGTGGGCCTGAGATGCCGTTGCCGCAGGCCCGGGAGACTGTTTAGGGGCTGCTCTGAAGGGTACTCCTGCCGCAATGGGCGGCCTCCTCTTACCTCCAATGGAGCATTCAGGACCTCTCATCAAGCCTACCGCCAGCTTGCCAAAGATGGCCCTTGGCATGACTGGGAGGGGGTTACTTTTCCAGTGCCAAACCATTTCATCCAGCAAGCTCCACAATTTAGCATTTATTCTAAGCTAATCTAAGACAATCCAACTTGAACTGCAATGATCGTACACTGCTGGTTCTGTAAGAATCATTGTGTCTGAGGTTGTTGTCCTGCACAGACGATATTTTCACTGAGTTTTACAGGTATGAGTTTTACGTTACTTAATGTAGCAGGCAGTAATTGTATCAGCAAGCAGACAGGAAATGTGGGGGTGTATAGGCAGCGCGTGGGTGGGAGAGGCGGCAGAGGCTGTCTGAGGGTGATGGAACAAAAGGGGAAATGCAGGGCCAAGAGGAGAGTGAGCAGGAGGAGGAGAACAGACAGGGAACTGGCAAAGCCAGTGATTCAGTATGTAAGTATGCTGTGTGCCACAGCCACGCAGAAGGTAGGCATGTTCATTAGGGTCGTTTCTGGGGTAACTATCCTGCTAAGTTTGGTGTCTAATGGCAGTATGCTCATTGGAGTATGCTCACTCACTGTGGATTTCCAGAAAAACCACATCCCATTGCCTGCATCAGCTTGGCTTGAAAAGATGCGTATTTGTTGTCTACTTGGATTCAATATTTTCTGAAGCATTTCATGTTAAGTGAGGTTTCGCAAAAATTTGACCCAAGGCATTTAGTCACTTCCTGCCATCACTGCTGTACCAAATCTTAGTAGACAAACATACAGCCTTGTCAGCCTTTACAATGTCTCCTCCTCCTCTGCCCCCCCTCGCTACTTATTGTCACGCACCCAGATAAATTGGGGTGTCCAACATTCCTTGCCATCCCTCCGTCCAAGATAGGTCAAACCATTGATCAAGGTTTTTGTCAGACTACTGTCTGCGATGGGTTGGTGCCCCATCCTGGGTTATTTCTCCAACGACCCTGCACAGAATAAATAGGTATGGAGGAGGTTTGTGGCTCAGTAAGCTAAGCCTCTATGCCTGTGATCACAAGACTGCCATTTCCAGCCCCAACCTTGGTACAACAGCTATGTCTGTTGGGCCCCTGAGCAAGGCCCTTAACCCCCAGCTCCAGGGACGCTGCACGTTGGTTGACCCTGTGCTGTCACCCACCCTCCCACCTGTCTGTGTGTCTCATGATGGGGTCCAAAGTACCTGTTTTCATACTTGTATGTCTGTTTTTCCTCACTTAGCAGAACCCCCATGTGGTATGGATAGCTAAATGTATTGGGATTACCTTAAGACATGACCTCAACAGAACAGTCACATGTCTGTAGTCTTTTGAGTAAAACCCTTTACCCCCCAGCTGCAGAGACACTGCATGCTGGCCGGCCCTGTGTTGCTTTTTTCTTTTTTTCAAAAAGAGAATTAAGAAAGTGGAGATTACCAAAGCATTATCATTCTAAAAAGGGTGGATAAAATTGCTGTGCTTATCAATAAAGAATAACATCTCTACACTATAGATATTATTTTTAAGGTCAGTTTGGACCTAAACTCAGTACACTATCGATATTTTACTCTAACTGCACCATTCATATTTCACGCTGTAGCATTTACTTACCTTTGGCACACCCTGGTGTATATGTGTTAGAACTGCAACATCAACTGACGTCATTATATGGCGGATCAGTCCTCGGATGGCTGGTGTTCTGTCGAGTTGAGCTACTTTGTCGAGATAGGCTACCATTGTGCTAATCGACAACCCTAACCCCCCCCCCCCCCCAAAATAAAACCTAAAACCCTTACCCAAACCTTAACCCAAACCCCTAAAACTTAACTCTAACCCCCAAATGGTGGAACTGCACATGCACTTGGCTTGATAGTACGTCTCCATAGATAGCTCAACTTGTCAGAACACCGGTTCGTTACCATGTGTCCAGTAAACTGGGAGCTCCACCTGCGGAAGCATAAGGTACCACCCTGGACAGTGCATGGCAGGCCACATACTCTCGATTATAAACTACGGCCAATCTAGAAAGACCAATTCACATACCACGTGTCTTTGGATTGAGGGGGGCAGCAGAGAATGCACCCTCCACACCACACAGGCGATTCTGCAGGGCAAACATTGCACGTTTGGCGTTGGTGTGCTAACCAGTAAGCTAACGTGCTGTTCCCAACCAGTCTCCCCATTATGAAATGGAGACCATTGTGTTTGTTCCTTGATTTCTGAATCCATAATTTGCTTCCAGCGTAGCAGTCCAGGAATCCTTTAATACGTTAACAAAACCCTCTCTGGGGTTGTATATTTCAGGCAGCTGTGTAATTCTCCTACATGAACACCAGATGGCAGTGTACAATAAATTAATGCTACAGGCATCTGCTGGGACTTTACCTGCCGAAACACCTTTCCACGTTCAATGTGTTTATAGTCAGTAGTTTTGAAAGGCTGGGTTTTCACCGCTCATTTCTCTCACAAGGCTCAGCGAAAGTGGAGAGAACAATGGAGCACTTTTATGTGCCATTTGCGCACATACATATCCCATTTCTGCTGTCAGTTTACAATCAGACACAGATACATACATAGTTCAGGGTGTTGCTTGGGGTCTGAGCGCAGGATCAGGCCGTTTATCTGGTTGAGGGTGCTTATGATCAGAGGCATAACTCTGAGCCATACTCCATGTGTGTATATATGTGTTTACACTCACCTAAAAGATTATTAGGAACACCATACTAATATGGTGTTTGACCCCCTTTCACCTTCAGAACTGCCTTA
>JABFDZ020000138.1:26296795-26309553 GCA_019775955.2 Pollimyrus isidori | reverse complement strand
CGAGGTATGCAGCAAAGCATTTGTGAAGCCACAACACGCACAACCTTGAGGCGGATGGGCTACAACAGCAGAAGACCACACCGGGTACCACTCATCTCCTCTGTCCATCTGCCACTGACCTTAGACAGGGCTTCATGCCTCTGGCTGGTTAGCTCTTCAGCTTTAGTCGCCCGTTTTACTTAAGATTCCAGGGACTTTATAAAGCAGGGAGTAGCACTGTGGTCACGCATCTCCTGAGATCGGGGTTTGGTTTCCCCACAACTGCAGTCTGATCTTCTTCTTCACACTGGTCTGGTGGTCATTTGGTCACTCAAGCAAGACATACGTGGATAAACAAACAAACAGCTTTTATGTGTATCACTCGAACATCTAAAAGCATTTCAAAGGTCCCTGTTCATTTTCATCCAACCTCTGAAAAACATCCCCAGATTAAGACCTACGAGACTCTGAACCTCCACAGACGATGCAGCACAGAATACCCCACTGAACATTACTGACTGGCCGCGCAGATGGCTACACAGTATAACCCAGTGAACATTGCTGACTGGCCGCATAGATGGCTGCGTCTGCACCGCTGCTAATTACTCTCTCAAAATCATTAAAATGTTGCACTGCCCTCATACCCCCCAAAGGTGTTTCTCTTCATCTGTGGTATGCCCTCCCCATTGTGTGACATTAACAATCACAGGATTTTGTCCAAAGCTATGTAATGCGATCTACATTTTGAATGATAACAGAGACCCACTCTGGTCAAGAAAACAAACGGAATCTCATGATGAGGGAAAGTGAGGGGAAAATGGCGATCAACATAACAAGATATGTTGCTGTTTTGGACTGGAAAGGGGTGCAGCAATGTGCGGGCATCAGAGTTTAAGTGTTTCTTGATGCCCGCTCCATTCCCCATTTGTTACACAAACACAGACTGTGTAAATTAAACTGAATGTGAAACAAATATGATGCTCAAAGTTGTCTGAGTAATTTTTGGACTCTTTGACTGTAAGTTATCAGATTAATAGCTAAGACCAGACAGATGTTACTTCAGTCTTTGGTGTTATTGTCAAAAACAAATGTTTTCCCCCAGCTGTAATTCAAGTGCTGCATGGGCACCATGTCCAAAGGTACAACATCAGGACACCTCCGAGACATTGCAATGAGGTTGCACCTGTAGGTGCTATCTAACCTTCTTCCCCATTACCTCTGGTGAGGATTATTGGCATACTCATCTGCAAGTTTATTGTATGCTGTTTCATTTTATGCTTCTGGACAGGGTCTGGCAGATGCTCTGGGGTAACGGAATATACAGAGCGTTGTGTTAGTCGAGTCAGCAGGGGAAATCCACATCTATTCAGCCCATTTTAGGAATTGGTATAGATTCCACTTGGATTCTTCCAGACTAAAGTGGGTGTTTAAAGTATGTATGTGTTCAGCATCCCAGGCCTGAAATAGCACAGATTTTTCATGTTTGGCTGGTTTCTCAAATTTCTCACATTCCAAACTAATTTAAACACTAGCAGTTAGTGGAAAAATATTACAGTGACTCATTTCTTTAAGAGGATGATCAGAGGCCGTTGATCTGTGGAGATTCTCATCAGTCAGCTGACACAAAACCATAAAATCACGTCCTGAATTATACTCCCTGCTGCCACAGGGATTATAGATCTGCAGGAAACCTATGAGCAGTTAGCAGATACTGGCGTGTGTATTCCAGTGCTTGCATCATTAATCACAGACACCCTACTTTTTATCTGGAATATAACAGAAACAAAAACAATGACAATGCAGTGTGTGGTTAGGTAAATTTTGCCTTAGTGATAACGTATGGTTTTGGCTGGGCTGGCATCCCATCCAGGATGTCCCCTGCCCTGTGCCCTGTGCCCTGTGATGGGCTGGCATCCTGTCCAGGGTGTCCCCTGCCCTGTGCCCTGTGATGGGCTGGCATCCTGTCCAGGGTGTCCCCTGCCCTGTGCCCTGTGATGGGCTGGCATCCCATCCAGGGTGTGCCCTGCCCTGTGCCCTGTGATGGGCTGGCATCCTGTCCAGGGTGTCCCCTGCCTTGTCCCCTGCCCTGCTCCCTATGAAGGACCCACACCACTGGGCACACACTTATAAAACTAAACAAATTCCATTACATTGTACACAAAAGAAATCCATGCAAAATTACTTTTTGCAGGGCGACCTTCCTATTCCCATCCCTATTTTCTTCCCTAGTCATGAAAATCCCAGCATGCCAGTTGGTCTGGGAATTTTCACTTTTCGTTTGGTCTGTGGTTTAGATGGTCTTTAGAATTAGGATGAAAGTGTGTGAACAGAATATAGTCAGGCCCTTTTTTTCTCAATAACAAATCTAATGGCATCATTCATTTATTGTCTTCAAAACATTCTTTCAGGGTTCCCTGGGTAAAGAACAAATTTCTCTGGAATTTCCAGAATAACGCTCAAATCTGTTCAACCTGGAACATTGTCAGGACTCCAAATAAGCTGTCCTTGCTTTCCGCCAGGGGTGTTTCTAGGATTTTCATTTAAGGGGGGCTCAGCCCCCATAGATGTTTAACATATATTTGGCTTGTTCAGAATCAGTACTCAAATGAGTCTTCCTGATCACACACACGCGCACTGTATGTATTACACACACGGTATGTATTAAGGTCTTCATTTTCGCTAGAGAAAACAGCTGGTGTGATGACGTAACACAGCGAAAATTTTGACATTTTTGTAAACTTTATTTATGAAAAAGGACTGCACTGATGCAGATATAACAATTTATCGAAAAACACACACCGTTGGCTTAATCCTCGCTCTGTGATGCCGCAGTCTGTGATGCTTCAGCTGAAGTCTGCCGCTGTTTTCATATGAAATTTAAAGGGAACGTGGGCATTCACCAATTTCTGTAAAGTTTACTGAGAATTTTTGGGGGGGTTGAGTAAAAATGTTAGGGGGACTAAAGCCCCCCTAAAAATAGCCTAGCGACGCCCATGCTTTCCGCTACAGTGTATTGTAATTGGTCTGATAGGTACTTGTGTATTGTTTTGTCAAAAGAGGCCACAGTTTATCTGTTTTGCATCTCTTTTACATATCCTGCATAATCCCATCATATCTAACATGGCGTTTGAGTGAGCCTGAGTACGCGGAGCACAGGGCATGGCATACCAGCACGTAATCACATTCTACTGGGTAATTCAGAGACAGGTATTCATGTAACTGCATGCTTTTGGGCTGTGGAACACCCAGACACAGAGCCAGAAGCAGGAAGCAAATCCACAACCCTGATGATATGAGGCAGGAGTACTATCTGCTGTGGCATGCATGTTATAATTAGGCATTGAAATTTAGCATTCTTTACGACGTTACACAGACAGCAACAGGTCCACCCTCCTGCCACAAATAGAAATTGAATTGAACTTGAAAACAAGGTGGGGATATAAGGTGGAGCATTATCCTCCCCGCTGCCTGGTTGCATTCTTTTTGGCCATTTTATTTGTGGAGTTCCATTTGGATTGTGGGCAAAAATGAGTCCCTCATTGTTGTTCACACAATAGAAGCGTCTTGGCATGAGAAATTTATTTTTACTGTGCCAGTCGAACAATGGTCATAGTGGTTTAATCATTCAGGCAGGGTTGCTTCCAAAACCAGCCATGAAGCAAGATCTAGTAAAATATGGCAGCCAGGATGAGTGAGGAGCGCAGAGGATGATCTGTGGGCTGAGCAAGACTAATGTCCAGCGCTCTCTGAACAGACGAGGTTGGATGCTCCCAGTCGGACATCAACAGCTGTCTTGCCCTGGTAATAAGCCCTGGGCTCCTGGTAACTCCGTCCCCGACCCCATTGCACTTCAAGCCGCATTTGATGGGTACAGATGACTGGCCGGCTGCACCTCCCACTCCTGCTTATGATGTAAATCTGCCCCGCCCGGGGTAAAGGGCCTGGAGACTGTCCACGGTGACTCACTCCTATCAGGAGATATAAAATGACTGACTATAACAACAATGCCATCGTCTTCACTACCATTCCTGTCATGGAACCTAACTGTGCATAACGTTCAGGAAAGCAAAGCGGTCAGTAAACAGCCAAGTGCCTTATGGAGTTATGGAGTGATGAAGTGCCTTATAAGCAGAGTCCTTATGCTTTAGTTTGCCTCCAGAGGCACATTTCAGTTTAACCCCACTGGCATCCCATTTAAGGCATCTCCTGCCTATTAACCCCACTGGCATCCCATTCAAGGTTTCTCCTGACTCACTGTAACTCTGTACTGGACAATCAGTTACAGAAGAAGGATGGATAATAAAAGTAATAATCAATCCATTATTGTCCCCATGGGGAAATTGTTTGTATGCCTCCCTCAAGTTGGTCTTTGCAGACCAAGTTGTCTGTGAAGGGCAGCCATCCGTAGCAGCGCCCAGGGAGCTGGGGGGTAAGGACCTTTGTCAAGGCAGATGTGCTGAGGCTGGATTTGAACCTGTGACCTCAAGATTACAGGCACACAGGCTTAGGCCACTGAGGCACACGCTGCCCCGTAAATATGAGGTGGGGATTCGAGCACACAGCCACGAGGACTCGAGGACGTAGAACGACAGGGCTCTCCACCAAACCAGCCTAAATTACCAAATTGTCAATTATAAATTGTCAAAATGAATGGATGGATATCACTGCCCTCCTTCGCTACAAAGCTTAGTAGGTTTTTGCACAGAAAATTGCAATGTTTTGTATGTAAAGCACTTCTGAACGTTTTTCACCTCTACCTCAAAAGATACTTCAGGGTGTGTCATGCATAGAGTTATGCATTTTTTTACCACTTATTATATGGATGATGTGAGTATATAGTGTCTGTATAAGGCACATTGGCAGTACCTGTGAAAATCCCAACAAAATCGTTCAGTTTGTGGGTAGAAATAACTAGTTGTTGCAAAGATGCTTGCAAGCTCATTGCATCAAGTCATGCGACATCTTTGCCAGAATTCAGCGTTCTGCCAGGAAAGCATGTTTCAGTCTTGGTCGCTCATTCAAACCTGTGGATTGGCAGCAGATTTTACAGCATATGGAAGTTCTTGGAACTGATAACACCGGCATTATGGTGGTTTCTCCCTCTTATTACTTGCTATAAAAAGCCATAATGGATGTTTGAAGACGTCTCTGCCCCAGCTAGAGATAACCTCATTGTCACCACCCAGCCAGACCAACGATTTCACACCCTAATTACATAATCCTGTTTGTAAGAAGCGTATCTGATGATCAAAGTTTTAACAGAGCCGCTCCCCCATGCCTGATATGGAGACAGCTGGCCATAGCCCCTTCTATCTATCTATCTATCTATCTATCTATCTATCTATCTATCTATCTATCTATCTATCCATCTGTCTATCTGTCCGTCTGTCCGTCTGTCCGTCCGTCTGTCTGTCTGTCTGTCTATCTATCCATCTATCTGTCCGTCCGTCCGTCCGTCTGTCCGTCTGTCTGTCTGTCTATCTATCTATCCGTCTGTCTGTCCGTCTGTCTATCCGTCTGTCTGTCTGTCTGTCTGTCTGTCTGTCTGTCTGTCCGTCTGTCTGTCTGTCTGTCTGTCTGTCTGTCTGTCTGTCTGTCCGTCTGTCTGTCTGTCTGTCTGTCTGTCCGTCTGTCTGTCTGTCTATCTATCTATCCGTCTGTCTGTCCGTCTGTCTGTCTGTCTATCTATCTATCCGTCTGTCTGTCCGTCTGTCTATCCGTCTGTCTGTCTGTCTGTCTGTCTGTCTGTCTGTCCGTCTGTCTGTCTGTCTGTCCGTCTGTCTGTCTGTCTGTGTACCATATAGTGTGTAGTGTGGAGTGTGGGTCCCCTGAGTACTGCTTTTAAAACAATGTTGAAAATATATTTTTACTCTTTAGTATCTGTAGTATCCTTTAAACTGACAGTTAAAATGTGATCATTATATTAATTCTCTTTTTTCATCAACTTATTTATTTGCTTCTGTTTCCGTGTTGTATTGTGTTTCTGGGTATTCTGCACCCCACTTTGACACAAGGTTTATGAATGAAGAAGCGGCTGATTGATTTCTCTGCTGCTGCAGCCTACGTTCCCTCGTCTGCCTGCAGTTGTGTGAGGTTTGCATGCTCTCCCTGTCTCTGCAGGTTTCACACAACATTGTTTGCTTATGTAAACTGCTTATGTTTCTCTAAATTGCTCATAGTTTGCAAATTTGCACCACGTGATGGACTGACATCCCATCCAGGATGCTCCTGCCTTGCGCTTCCTGGAATAGGCAGCAGATCACCATGACCCAGTATTGGGTAAGCGGGTCTGGACATCCAAAGACAGCTTTTCTTTAGCTAGTCTGGACAAGCTTTTGTCATTTCAATTTACAGATATTCCCGATTTGTTAAGCACATCTCTAAAATAGCAAATAACATTTGGAAAACTATGAGTGTAATCCCCACACCACAATGCCACTTCTATGTAGTAGAAAATACTTTCTCATTGTTTCACACAAATTGCATATACTTTAGTGCAAGTATGCAAATGATCAGGTACAACATCTCAAAACAGTTTCACAGTGAAAATATTCTACTCCAAAAGCCATATATGCAAGTGATCATTGTATAAATTTCAAACAGTTAACCAAGCTTGCGAAATGATTTAAAAGTATGTTCCATAAATTGCGGTAACATGTCATTATTGTATTTTTGGCTCCAACGGTCCTTTTTTGTCATTTTCCTGTTTTTGTGTTATATAGTGGGACTTTTTTGTTTCCTATTGTACTGTCTTGAGATATGAAGAAGTAACATGTGAACATGTGAACTTCACATACTGTAATGTAGAGCCTTGCAATGTTAAAACTGGTGTTTTTGACATGAATAAGTATCACTTTGCTAAAGAAAAATTATCACTTAGTGAAAATGCGAAATTGGGAACCAGCTATCATCCAGAATTGTAGACCTCAGGGGCATTTTATACTAATATACTTACACTAATATTTTAACAATATATCTAAGCATTTTTCTCTCATGGTTAAAATGATGCTGATTGTAGTTTTTACTGTACTTTGGTGGCACTGATTGCTTCATTTGCTTGAGCTTTTGCAGCTAAACCATTGTGTTGTGCTGAAAACAAGAACTGTTTTAAAAAATGTTCTTATAGTCTTTAGAATGTTTATGTTCCATGAAATGTGCCAAAGCAATCGAGAAAAACTGTGATATTCAGCAGGTGGAAGTGAATGTTTGAAGCATTAGATCAACCAGTGATCGACTGGTTTCCTAAAATAGCTCAGAGTTGCATCCCATGAACCTTCAAGCATATATTTTTAGACCATAACACAGCGCTGTAATTCCTGACAATGGAAAAATGACAGGGAAATTAACCAAGGACAGAGACACACTCCTGATGAAATAAGGGCCACAACTGTGGACCATGTCCTCAGTCATGGCCTTACGATGGCTGAAGGGCGCAGCCAAATGTTGGGAGAACACCCGGGTCCTCAGTTATTCAAATGTTTCATAGACACAACAGGTGTGTAATCCAACAATGAATACTGTATACCTACTGTAATGATTTGTATTGCAGTATTCCACCTGCATTTTAAAGTATGCAGTACATATCCTTTATACAGATACATAGTGTATATAGACCGTAACACACAAACACACACACATACATAAGTCTGTATACACCGTGACATTTTTTTAAAATTGTACTCAATCATGTTTTGCAGCACTGTCTTTTTCCCCACATAAGACTGCAAAATTACTTCACAGTGAAGGCACAAGGACAAATTTTCACACACCTACAGGAGGTCACGCCATGGTCATAGCAAATGATACCATTCCACTGAGGGAGATACAGTGTGCCAGCACAGAAGACAATGATATCTTTGAATTCATCCACACTGTAAGCCATCTCAAATACTGACAGAGCGCCGAAAAGAACTCAAATGAGCATGAAACAGCTGTACCGTGGGCCATTTGGAAGGAATGGTGACAGAGTGAAAGAGCTTCAGTAACAATATCTTTAAGTAAAATATGTATGCCCATACAGTAACTGTACTTTTACAGTAAACGGAAAAACTTTGTATAGTCATATGCAGTGACGGACAGTGACACCTGTGCTGAAGATACATGTAATTCACAAAGTTAATTTTTTTGCATGACGGAACTGGAATCAAGTGACCCTCCTCATAGCTGCATATTCCTGGATGAGGCTGGCTTCAGCCTGGCCAAAGCAGCAGGTATGGTCGAAATGTCATCGGCCACAGAGCTACTGTCGATGTGCCAGGCCAACGGGAACGGAACTTCGCTCTGTGTGCCGCTGTTTCAGAACATGGTGTGATAGTGCATATTCCCATTACAGGGTCATACAACAAACAGCATCTCCTTACCTTCTTAGACACCCTCTACAGGAATCTCATCCCTGATGATGAAAGAGATTTGATTGTGGATGTCTTACCAAAGTATGTGCTAATTTGGGATAATGTGAGTTTCCATCACTCAAACACTATCTGGCAAAGGTTGGTGAGCCACTACAGGATGCACATGGACAGCTTCCCTCCCTATTCTCCATTCTTGACCCCAACTGAGGAGCTCTATTCGATGTTCAGGTGGAAGGTTTATGATGGCCAGCCACATACCCAGAAGAACCTGCTGGCTGCTAAGGATGCAGAATTTGAGCAGATGCCTGCAGAAGTTAGATAAGTCTTACTAAATGATTCTTTCCATAGTTTACATCAGAAAATACGTACAATGTATACTGTTATATTGTTAACATGGCTAAGCTCATAATTCAGTTCAATTCAAAACAATTTCTATTGTCATTAACACAATGTGCAGGTACATGTGTTTGTTTGGAAGGAATGGTGGAATGGAATGTTTACCATCTTGTTTTTGAACAATGATACAAAGACTTGTCATTCTGATGGCATTGACAGGTTCATTGACCTATTTATTTACCTTTGAGGGATAAAGTAAGGATTTTGTGAAAGTAACAGGCTTTTGCAATAAAATCCATTGTATGGTGAGGTTTGTACAAATTGCTTCGAGAAATGCATTTACTGCTTTGCAAATGCAAAGGTTAACTTGAGAAATGTACCAAAGCAACTGAGAGAAATTATAAATAGTAAAACCCTAAAATAATAACAGATAACTATATATGATTCTTCCTCAGCATTACTGTGTTCAGAAAGCATGAGAAAATATCTGACAAAACATCCAAAATATTCAGCAGAAATGCTGTCAGACATGTTTCTGAGCAAATGGAAAGATGATAAATTTAACATACCTGACAAACACCCCTAATTCCTTATTGGTTAAAAGCCAGGAGGGGGCGGAGACCAAACATAAAACTCAGTTTGCTCAGTGTTCCTTTTGGCATGCATTAGTGTCTTCAAGTCAGCCTTACATCGAAGGACTCCTAGACAAAGAATATGTCAAAGGGTGGTAAATATGCATGAAACATAAAGCAGGTCAGATGTTAACATGGGTACTCTCTATACCCAATATGCCAGAGCAAAACAACATTCTGATGCATATCCAGGTGGCTGAACGAGTGTTCACGCAGTGCATGATTGTGCAAACGTTTGACGTCAAATGCCCTTTCAGCTTTTTTTGTTCCTATTCACAGTTTCACTTGTGTTCATTGTGACCTTTATGCAGCTGAAATGAAATGACAATGGGGCAGCATACGCCAGCCAGAAAGGGTTCATAACTTAGAGGTCATGAATACTGAGTGTAGTGAAACATAATGGAAATTATATGTGCGTATTCTAATAATCGGTTTTGACTCAGAATCTGAGGGGAACTTGTTTGAAATATTTTTAGAAATGCACAGTGCTGTAAAACAAGTGTCTCGAGCAGAAAAACAAACAGTAAAATAAACTATTGACCACTGTTTATTTTCTAATGTTACGCTGCTTATTTTAATTACAAAATTTTAATTGTTCTTCTGTCATACAGTTTGTCTCGATTGCTAAGGTGGCCAAATTAATTACCTTTTCAAAAGAGCGTTCCTTTCACCAATTCATTAAAAACTTTAGCACGTTGCTTATTTAGTAATTGCCAGTACATCATTGGTCAAAATTATGCAGTGATGAATACAATTTTATCAGATTAAATTTGTTGTTAGGTGTCCGTCGAAAAAGATGCGTCCTGATCTGCATAAGCCACCTATGCTTTTACTGCTCCTCTGGATTGCTTTGGAACATTTGTCAAATGACAATTAACATTTGTAAAATGACTGTAATCACCAAACCATGATGTCACTTATGCACAGCAGAACGTCCGTTCTGATTTTTTCACACAAATTTCCAAATGTTTTTTTACATGAATGCAAATGATCTTCAACAATTGTGATAATTTGGTACAATTTTCAATTGATTTAGTCTTATTGGTAAAAACATGGATTGCATGGGTGCAGTTTCCCAATGTGATAACAATACACCCCAAACCATATAAGAGATCATTGTGTGCATCACCACAGGCAAAGCAGTTCACAGTTCAGTTCACTGAGTCTGTGTCCTCAGAACAAAATACAAATTTTAACATAAAAACATGTGAAATTTAAGAGTTACAATTACTGGAGTGAAGGTGAGGTTCTGAAATGGCTAAGATGACAAATGTAGACAGATATGATTGCAAGACCATTGCGCACGCACACACACATACATATATGTGTGTATTATGTGACTTGACATTTCTTTGATGAAGAATGGAGAAGTATAGACAGCTCTGAAAATTGTTGGTTTAAGCCAAATCACTGACACAATATCAAATGTAATTAGATTTTCATATATACTAAATTGGTTGGTTTTCGGACAACTTCAACTAATGGCCACAAGGTGGCAAAATTAATTGAGTTTCCAAAAGAGCGTTCCTTTCACGGATTCCTTAAAAACCATAATACATTACTTATATTGTCATTTTAGTCATTGTCAATACATCATCAGTGAACATTACGCAGGGATAAGCACGAGTTAATCAGATTAAATTTTATTTTTTAATTTCAAATTTAGTATAAGTGTCACTTTTTAAAAAACCGATAATCTACCTGTGCATTTTCTGAAGTGACAGTTAACATTCGCAAAACATTCCTACATCAAGATGTCACTTCTGCACATCAGAACATCATGTCCAGTTTTACACAAATTTCCAAATGTTGTAGCATATTTATGCAAATGGCCGTCAAGCATATGTATGCAATTCAGTTGCTTTAGTCTTGTTGTTAAAAACTGTATTATATAGTTTATCGTTGTATTAATTATACACCCAATAGTATATAAGGGATCATCGCACCACATGCAAAAGTGTTCACCGAATTTTCAAAATGATTCAAAAATATTTCGCAGAAATTGCAGTGATACAGCAAAGTTGTTTTGCGTTCTAGAGTGTTTTTTACTGACGGCAAATGGTGGCAATTGTGTGAAGAAATTAAAAATGATGTTCTACTACACGGAAGTGACATAGTGTGAAGATTTCATTAGTTGTTTCACAGAAGTTAATTAGGCTATCATTTGAGAAAGGCTCCAAAATAATTGAGAAAAACTCTTTAAGTACATTTCATGAAATGTGCAACAGCAAATAAGAAAATTTGTAAAGCCAAAATAAACGCTAGATGGCAGTAAATAGTCATTAATGTCCGAATCCGGACTATCACATATTAGTGGGTTTTGGTTCCTACAGGGGTGCTTTAGCGCACGGACCTAAACTAAAAAGGAGCAAAAATAAATTTGTTTTTATTAGACAAATTTTTATATATATTTTAATTAAAACTGTAACCACCACCACTCCGCATCGTGGACAATAAGTTTAATTTTTTGCCACATCTGTGATTCCAAAATGTTCATTACTAGGTACTTTCATACTTTTCTCTGGAACGGGAGCCTTTTCCGGAACCAGGGACTTTTGTCGTGTTCACACTTCAGGATCTCGGCCGGATTGTAATTCCTCTGAGGAATTTCCAGAACCTTTTTTAGTACTGACTCAGTACTTTTCATTCTGAACACGAACTAGGCCTCCCGAGGAGGCACTTACAGCCGTAGCTGGCTGATTGGTTGAACACAAGTACCGGCACTAACATAGCAATTATGCAGAAGTGCAGAAAAGTGGAAGCGGAGCAAAAAATTGAGCAAATTGAAATTATTTTTCTACCTCAATTACATTTAATTAATTAATATATTTTTGCTTGCGTCTCCATATTTCTGTATCACGAAATTTGATCACTAAACAACATATTGTTGCGTCGGGCTGACCGAGAAGACATCACAAGTGCAGCGGCAGGGATGGAAACTTGATTGTCGGAATGGAACACACATTTATTCTAGTCCTGCACAGAATTGTAACAAACACTCAACGGGCATCGAATCAAACATATAGGAAAAGTCGGGGAGGCTACAGGCTGGAAATCAAGGTACACACATGGTGGTTAGTTTATACAATAAAAAGTAGGGACACGTGAGAATCGGACAGAGTTCACACAAGACACCAGTAAACATACAAGCCACAAATGGGAAGTACAGGTATTAACTATAACAATGCAACAAGGGCTATTTACATTCACACACATGTGTAGTTTCGTATAAAAATATCTGTGAAGTTTAACCTACAAACATTTTGCGCACCCCATGCTTATTTAGCATGTAGGTTCCAGTTCCTGTCGTGTGGTGTGAAAGCCACACACAAAAGTGACCAGGAGCTATAAAAGTTCCAGGTCAAGAGCCAGAAACTTATAAACCAGGACCAGGTTCTGGGATTTCAGTGTGAAAGCACCAGCTGACATTGATGAAGTAGTACCATAACTGGTACATAAC
>JABFDZ020000138.1:26233691-26254088 GCA_019775955.2 Pollimyrus isidori | reverse complement strand
CCCCCCCCCCCCCCCCCCCCCCCCCCCCCCCCCCCCCCCCCCCCCCCCCCCCATTCCAGCTTCTCCACCATTGAAATGTGGATATTACCAGCAAGCACATTATACTGAATAAAACCTATGGGCTTGTAAAACACAATTGTGCTGGACTTGCATGGCAGATTGTGATGTAACCTGACACGGTAACCCTGCTGGTAATTTTTGTGAAATTAAGTGAGTAAGCATGTTTTTAAGTGCATATCTGTTTTGTGGATTTCTTTGTATGTTTCCCTGTATTTAAATAGAGTTAAATGGGGTTGTTTTTCTGCACCCGTCTCTCCTTGCCCTGTGTGATGCTGCTGGATCATGTTCTGCTGGGAGTATTTCAATCAGTACCTCGCACCTATTTTTGTTCTCACTGTGAGTTAATGTCATGAAAAATGATCGGCTGAGGTGCTGGTAGATGTCACCTGTGTGACTTTAGCAGCGCATTGCCTACTTTTTCAGAAAGCCATGTAAAATCTGTGTTGGACTGTAGGGGGTGCTGTAGCAAATTTGAGATTGTCCTTTGTCCCTCACTTAACAGTAATGAGGAAGACTACTCTGAGGAGGATGAGGAGGAGGAAGAGGAGGAGGAAGAGGAGGATCTGCCCCCTCCTGAGCACATCCCGCCTCCGCAACCGGAGCTAGAGCCACGCAGCCGACGTTGCTTGGTGGGGGACCTGAATGTGAGCATGATCCCCGAGATGGAGGGGCCTGCTAGCAGTGAGGAGGACGAGGAGGAGGAAGAGGATGAAGAGGAGGAGGACGTCGAGGAGGAGGACCCACCGGACGACAGCGACTCGGATGGGCCTGTGCTTTACAAAGACGACGACTCTGAGGATGAGGAGGATGAAAGCCCACCCAGTATGTCTAAGCCATTCGCTACTGGTTATCCTGTTTGGGAGCTAGGGTGGTGTGTTAAGCTATAGGGTTACAGACGCAGGTCCGGAGTAGTACAGGTAAACTATTGGGAGCCAGGAGTGTCTGGTAACTCCCGGGAGGCAGACAGGACGTCCTCGTGAAGCCACCGTGAGCTCTGTCGTCACGGTGAAACGCTGCCTGTCTCTCTCACCCAGGTGCGCTGGCTAGCCGTGTGAAGAGGAAGGACACGCTGGCTCTGAAGCTCAGCAGCCGGCCCTCGGCTCCCGACCGGCAGGCCAGAGAGGAGCAGGCAACAGTGACATGGCAGAACCGGGAGCAGTGGGAGGAGATCCGCACGCAGATCGGCACGGCGCTCACTCGGTACGCGCGGCCTGTGCACACGCCTGTCCGTGCGTCGTCACGTAGCGTGACTGTCAGACGCGCGCAGAGAAGTCTGTCCTCTTACACGACTCGCACAGGGCCAATAGGGAGGCACGGTCCTAGCTCAAGTGCAAATATGGCCTTTAGTCAGTAAACCCGTCTGTGTATGCATCAGAAGGTCTTGTCTACCAAGAGGGTAATATTTGGATTTGTGGTGAAGCTAGTCTTTGAATGAATGGTCTGTCTCTTGCTGCCTTTCTGGCTGTTTGCCCTCAGTCTTTCCCTGTGTTGGTCTGTATCAATTGTTTGTTTCCCGCTGTGTTTATTTCTGTAGATCTCTCTCTCTTGGTGTCTGTCTTTTTTTTTTTTTTTTTCCCCTTATTGCCTCTCTGGCTGTGTCTGCCATCTGTCTGCCGGTTTCTCTCTCAGGTCTGTCTGCCTCTCTGGCTGTGTCTGTCCTCAGTCTTTCTCTCTATCCCTCTCTTTGTCTCTGTGTAGTCCCTCGCTGCCTTTCTGGCCGTGTCTGCTCTGTCTGTTTTCCCCTCCCCTCTTTGAAGTGTTGTCATACACGTGCAGTTTGCCTTGGTATGTAAAGCAGTGCTGTCAGGATGGCTGATGTGGGCATAGGATGATGTGCTGTTCATGAGCCCAGAGTCCCAGTACCTGTGACTGATGAATGCTTCTCCCGACCCCTGCAGGCGTCTGAGCCAGAGACCCACCGCGGAGGAGCTGGAGCAGAGGAATATCCTACAGCGTCAGTCCTGCTTTTCCTGCAGCTTCCATATTCTCCCTTTTAAATTCTCATTCTCCTGTGCACTCTAATCTTCCTAGGGCCCTACGCCTCTCCCCCTCAGACTCTTTACCCAGAATCTATCCCTTTTTACCAGGCCTCCCTCCTTACCCCGAATCTCTGGTCATTTAGAGATGGTCAGGATTCGGTTACCATTTAAGTGCATTCGCAAAGGACAATGATGGCTGGATGCTGACATCTGAAAATAAATCTGGCTATTATGTTTGTACCTGCTTTTTAACATGTAATACTGCAACCCTAGCAATAGAGTCAAGCCACGTAAATAAGCATTATAACCGGCTGTAGGTGAAAGCCCCATCGTGAGCACATTTCCCTCCCGTTTTCAGCCAAGAACGAGGCAGACAGGCAGGCTGAGGTGCGGGAGATCAAACGAAGGCTCACCAGGAAGGTGAGAACGTGCAACTCTGTGTGGCTTGGTCCACCGCTGCCTTGTTCATTTGCATTGTCCTGATTTTTAGTTCCTGCTGACCTGCTCACTGAGCTGGTTCTCCTAAAATCAACTTTTTGATAAGATGCATAGTGGAGTTGTGGTGAATATTACCAGGGAGTACAGGGTATCAAACCCGGCTTTTAATAGTTGGCAGCCACATGACGATAATTTCCAAAGATCTTGTTTGGCTCATTTGCAGCACAAATTCTACATATTTGTGAAACTGACAACTCATGAAGCTAAAAGTCATACTTTGTTTTTGCTAATCATAACTGCATAACTGAAACGTGAAAATCAATGTCTTTTTCAAGTATAAAATCACACTGCTTGTGTTCTTTAGCTACTGCCCCCCTTACTGGCTGCTTGCTAAAACGTGCTTGTTATGACCCCAGCTAAGTCAAAGGCCAACAGTAGCTGAGCTTCAGGCCAGGAAAATCCTACGGTTCCATGAGTATGTGGAGGTCACCAACGCCCAGGACTACGACCGGCGTGCAGACAAACCGTGGACCAAGCTCACCCCTGCTGACAAAGTAAAGGCGGCCCTTTGCAGAGACATTTCCTTAAGACCATGTTAATAAATAATGTGCAAAATATGACATCTCATGCTTAAACACCTGTATTATTACACCGCATCACTTCATGTGGTCTGATATTTTATAAAATAGAAGTGTGTAGTCTTTAGTGCACTATCATGGTTTTATGACCATGAATTTCTTCAGTGAGGTTATTTGCTGCCCGGCACGTGTTGATAGAGTGTTGGAGATCTTTTCCGGAGTTAATTTGCCTTTTCTTCTCTACCCCCACCTGCACATTCAGGCCGCGATTCGTAAAGAGCTGAATGAATTCAAGAGCTCTGAGATGGAGGTCCATGAGGAGAGCAGGATCTACACCAGGTATGCCCTCTCTGCTCTCTTTCACTCTCTGCAGTCCTGTTCATGAATCTGGGAAACCGGCCCTTTAAATTGCATGAATTGGTGGTTCTTTTTTTAATAAAGCAATGTTAATGTGTTTCTTTCCATTTACAGATTTCACCGGCCTTAGACTCCAGGAACTGGAAGATGAAGCACTTAAACAGTGAGAGAGCCTGACCGGCCCCCTAGGCCTCATGCTCCCAGGACGGACTGCCTTTATCCTTCTGAATGTACAGTACTGCTCACACTGCAAAGAGAACCACTCCTCCCACTGCAGCCACACGCGGGATTAAACGCCTGCGTACTTGCAGTACTTCTCCGGGGACTTCGGGAGGAGCCATAGTGCCAAGAGAGCAGAGGTGGCAGAAGGGAGAGGTTTAGAGGCTGTCTGTGCTGTTCAGGCCCCCCAGGGGAGCTAAGGCCCCTATAGGCCACAGGTCCGCCCTCCCCATTCCTCTGGAGAACATTCGGATGGCCTTTTTCCTTCATTTTTTTACGGAACACTTGATTTCTCTTTCCTTCTTCATCAGGAAACATAATAATCATAACAGTAGTTAATATTGAAGGTTGATAATTATTACAATAAGAGCTGCAAGATACTGGCTGAGATGAAGTGAAAACAAAATGACAATGAAGACTCCTGAAGCAAGTGACTCCGGAAGGTGATGGCATTCTGGAAAAATTGTGAATTTGTGTGTGTGTGTAGATTTACTGTAATTTTTCTTAGACTATTAACCTGGAAAGTTATAATGAAGATTTCGGTAATGCACAAGGTTTTTTTTCTCTTGCTAATGTACGACCTCTTCTGAAATGAGAACTTTTTTGTGATGATCCCCACCACCACCACCGTTTGGGGAGTTAGGCTGAGGTGACCTCAACAGTCCCTTGCCATAGGAGAAAAACCTCAAGTAGTGTTTTTTTAAATGAATTTATATTTTTTGCCATGGTTTAAATTCCAGTCTTAATATAGTCATACAGTCATTGTATATCACCTGTCCAGTGCTGTGACAGCCATAGGTATCCCAACTGGCCAATAATTTGAATGTAATTTTTTGTGTTTTTAATTGACTTACTACAGATCATTTTTAGCAGTTTAAAAACCAGACTCACAAACCAGATTTAACAACAGTGGGATAAAACATGGCACCTTAATTTGGAAAAAGTCAGGGTTGTACAGCTCTCTGTAGGAGAGAACCACTACAGTAACGCATCACTGCTATGGCTGACAGGGAATCCCTTTCGGCAGGAACATGTTTGTATTTTTTGTTTTATCCCGTATTGCTCGTGGCCCAGTGGAGACAGAAGTACTCTGCTTTATAGATTTATCCTGTAGATTAAACTGACTGTCGTGTATATCTTGTCTTCCTATCGTTTAAAATATTTTAAATATAATAAAAGTATTAGGTTGTTGTTGTTTTTAAGCTCAAAATATTAGTGTATGATTGAACAACACTATGAGAAATGGGATATAAACATACCTGTTCTATTTTATGTTACTGTTGTATAGTTTTTTTTAAGACACTTCATTGAATTTTAGTAATTGACAGCGATTTCTCTGTTTAGCTGAAAATGGTCACTACCGAATATTAAAAGCTTTAAACAATTAATACTGTTCTGTCCTGTATTTGTGCATGTTGTTGAATGAAATGTCAGGGGTTACCCATGATTACTGAAAGGTGCACAGAATCCCAGTTTCATGTATATGCAGGGGTGCCATAATGGGGGGGGAGTGGGCTAGGACGATTCCTCAGTGACAGGGGCCCTAAAAAGTTTTGAAAATATATGCTTTGGTGGGGCCCAAGTCATAGCATCACCCCTGTTTATATGTATAATACAATAGGTATGTGTTTGCTGGTTTTCCAGCTACAGAGTAATTATATTTAGAGTAGCATTGTGGATGATTGTTAAAATGTGTTCAAATTAAGACAAGGAATAATGTTTGAGTGGATAACAGAACCAAACACGTCCAAATACATTACTTAAGACCAGAATATAGCGATGAGCGACTAACAATGATGCAACATGTACAATTAATCTGCCATAAATTATATTTTTGATTTTGTTGATGACATTTATTACTAAATATATTCAACCCAATCGCTCTTTGCTTGGTGACCGACCTCTGCTCCAGCGGTCGTTAAGCTTAATGGTCAGTAAGTGAAAATGACTGTAGCCAAAGCATGACTGCAACTGTGTTTATGACTTGACCTAAGCTCCTGTACTCAAATTTCTTTTATCCTTCGTGAATCTCCTTCAAATGTCTCTCTCATTCCGGCGTGCGTTGTTGTCAAGTTCACGAAATTTGGTAGTAAATGGGGCGCATTATTCGTTACATTTATCTGTACTACCGGCGTATATGCGAACGGACGCTGAACGAGGACGAGTGCGTGTGTTTTGCTCGAGAAAATATAGAACGTCTTCAGCGACATCTAGTGGCGAAACGGGTTGGTTCTGCTAAAGTACAGACGAACAGCGGCTATTTATCAAAAGCGTTTCTGGCAACTGCAAGCCGTAGTTACTATAATAAGAGCTATGGTAATCGTTACACTGCTGTAGTTTAGGGAAAGAAATCTAAAGCACCACCCACCCGCGCTTTAATTGTATTTGTTCATTTTAAATGGGAAAGGACCCTGGTGCATAAATGTTATAGCAAATTAAAAAAAAAACACCCTAGACTTCCACAACCAAACGAATGAAAGATATCTCTAGTCTATGCAAGGGGTCTCCAACTGCGGTCCTGGAGAGCTACTATGCAGTAGGTTTTCTGTCATACGCAGCTTCTGACGAGTCAAACCTGTTCTCAGGAACAAGTGTGGCTCATCAGAAGTCAAGTGGGACAGAAAATCTACTGGATAGTAGCTCTCCAGGGCCGGAGTTGGAGACCCCTGCTCTATGCATTTTGCTATAGAGGCATCTTTCTGAAACGTAATGTTTCTCATCCGTGGTCAGGGGCGCCGTAAGGAGAGTGGGTGCGGATGGTTAGTATGATTCCAACGCCCCCCGAGTAACAGGAGCCCAAAAAAATGTAAAATAATTGGATTGATATTGGTTTGAAGGCCAATACGGTTTGCTGTCAGGGAATCCAAAATCTGTAGCTGTGCCTCTGGTTGTGATCATTGAGGATTTATATATGCAGCCTTTCCCTTCTTCCTCAGTATGTTTGTCTTGAATATATCCTTTAAAATATCTCCTGATATTAAACGGAAAAAGCGAATAAATCTTCCTGAGCAGAATGTGTTTCAGAAGTAAAATTCGTAAGCTTAGTTTTTTTCAGATGTTCGTTAATGTTGCTATCAATACAAATATCGGATTTAATTACGGCCCATAAAGTTTGATTTATAGATATATTTTTGAATGCATTGCGATTGTATAGCGAAATATTTCCCGAGACGTCAAGTCTCACTTTAAAAAGGGAATTCTCCTTCAGGTGTTGCATTAACAGAAATTCCATTACATTAGTGACTATATTACAAACTCCCACATTAAATAACAAACAAATGATCAGAATCTCATAATACCCATATATTTGTATCTCGGTGTGTATATTATCTACGAATTTGCGAACGATGCATGAATGTGCTAATTCTGTAAAAAGTTTTCTTTCATTTCGATCTGATAAAGATATGGGGCTTCATAATATATGATGGGCTGTCGGCCGACCGCCCCAGGGTGTACTGTCTCTTTAAAGCACAGGCCACATGGACGGAATTAGTGGGGAAGGTGATCGAGGGTTTCTAACACACAATAAGAGGATCTGGTGAGTTTGCAATGAATGGGGTCGTTAACTTTGCCGCTGTAACCCATATAACAGTTATTTTTGTGCTTTAGCTATATGCAGTGTCTAAAGGGAAGGACGTGTCCGCCAGTTAGATATTAAATGTTAAAATTGTTGCTGATTACTTAGCTAGCAAATTAGCTGAAGCTGTTTTATGCAACAGCACTGTCATTTTCATTTACCGACCCTTGCATAAGTGCATCTGGTTTATTGATTTAAATGTACACGATGATCCGTGGCTAATTTATCAGTGATTTTTTTCCCCGTTGTTTCCGAAGACAATTAATGCCTCCTAGCAGATACCGTCGGTCGCTTATATGGTCAATTGACCATAACTTTAACTAACTTAAAGAATTTGTAAATTGTAGCCAAACTATCTATAAGGATTTATTAAATGGACGAGAACCAGGCGCTCAGTAGCCAGATTACGGACACCGCCTGTATAAATGGGGCCTTTTAAAAAATTAGCGGGAGTCATCATTTAGCACTTTGAACCAGGAAACAGATCGGCCCACCCGTCTCTACCACGGGGAGAGGGAGGGGAAACACCGGAAAAATGTTTAGCGTGATGCCGTGTAACAGCAGCTGCTGCTCTAGGGCAAGAACCCTCCTCCGTGTTGCCATATTTTGTGCATCGGTCCCTATCAATCATATCTCCTTATGCTATTTTGAATTGGTTCTCGAAGAAGGAACTGATTGTGCGTTTGCAGCAGCTGCCGCGTGACCAGAAGCACGTACATCACTGGAAAGTTAGTCAGAGAGGGGGAATACCACCAGGCCAATACACCCAAAGTAAGTTAGTTTTTTTGAAGTCCCTTTTAATCCGAATTCGCCAACCAAATGTTCATTTTGCGTGTTTGCCGCTTGGAAAGGCGTGTCTCCTTGTGTGACGCACATTTCCCGCGACCGACTTGAGCCCCGACGCGCGCGGACGGCGCCTTTGCAGTTCTTTGCACGTTGGACCAGCTGCGTCTCTTAAAACGACCTTTCTTTTTTTAAAGACTCGTACGAGGTCCTTTGTTTAAATTAGTGTATTTTGTTTAAAGTTACACTCAGACTACTCCTTGGCCTCTTTGCTTTTCTATCGAAGTATGATTCAAGTTTTGCTTTTCGCAGTTACGTGCTGATATCCTCTAACTGATTTTTTTTTGCGTATGTTCTGGAGGAAATACAAACGCTACAAATTCCTTGTTGACATGGCTGAGTTGCTTTGGCTTGTTAAACGTTACAGTGCGCCGTTGAGTGAATTGTGAGGGAGGCACACTTGTGAGCTACCGGTGTGCCTCAGTTTTCATGATGATGTGTTAAATGAGATCTAGAAGTTTTTGAACAGCTATAGTGCTGATAAAGAAAGCAGTACGTCTGAATATCTGTGCCTCTGCTTTTCTGTCTAGCGTTTTCCGCCGACATGCCTGGGAAGAAGGCAGTGAAAAGGGTGGGCCATGTGGATGACGCCAAGGGTCCTAAAAAAGTGAAAGGTACACCGGCCATTGCTGATACCCGTGAGAAACCGATTTATTTGCATACGTTGTAAGATGGCTTTATAAACATTTAACTATGCTGGAAGTATTCGTGTGTTTGACTACATGGAAGAATGCTGTATATGGTTTGTGTCGTAATCTTTTTGCTTGATGTAGTCTGATAAGGTAATGGTCATGCAAAGAGCACTGCTATGACTGTTTGCCTATTATTACGATCTCTGATTCTGCACTCGATTACCAACTCCAACGTAAACTGTGCTGGCAAACCTGCCTCGTTGCATCCCCTAACCTGTTTCCAACGAATCCTCTGTTCCTGCCCAGTTTCTCACAGCAGCTATGGGACAGAGAATGGTCTTGTGCTGGTGCTCGGACAGGGTGATGTGGGCCAGCTGGGCCTGGGTGAAAACGTGATGGAGCGGAAGAAGCCAGCGTTGGTGCCCCTCCCGGAGCCAGTCGTACAGGCCGTGGCAGGGGGCATGCACACCGTCTGCCTCAGTGACACGGGCAGTGTGAGTAGCTCACATTTTTTCACCTTGGCCTTAGTCCTGGTGCTTGAAGTACTCTCACCTTGAATGGTTGCTCATGAACAGTTACTGCCTTGTAATTTAAGTAGTAAATCTTTGTGGCACTTCGGTACAGGGATTGATTGCAGCACTGGCCTATAAACAAAACTGTATGTCCACAAATCGTCTTGGGTTCCTCACAAACGTTGGTTCCCCCTGTAGATGACTGCAAATACTTTGCCGCAACTTGCTTACACGAAGCACTATATTCCACTGAATGTTCATAAGTAATTTTTGGAAAATCTATCTTGAAGCTTTTGTTCACACAGATCTGATTTAGTTTGGACAGCAGTTTTCAATAATGATTATATATGTATGTGTGTGTGTGTGTGTGTGTGTGTGTGTGTGTGTGTGTGTATTGCTGGGCATCATAACATTATAACTAATAACTACTAAACAACCAGCTAGTTTCTTGAGGGGAATAGTCAGTGTTAGACATGTCTGATTATTAGTGCGTGTCTTCACGCGTTTTTAGTCCAGTCTGTTCATTGTCATGTTTCATTTTAAAATGTGATGTATATTTTACTGTGTTCATAGTCTTTCACGCAGAACAAGGGAATTATCGTAACAAATTTTTCCCCTTTGGTTCAGGAGCCCTACTCTATGTACTGGTTCATAACCTCTGTACAGACGGAAGTATCTACCAGAGTTAGGTTTAGTTATTTCTAAGGTACAGAGGTAGCGGCTTTACTGCTGGTCCTGGGTTATGAGGCTCCGACCAGTAGCCTATACTACAAAGCAGGGTCACTGGCTTATCGGGGTGACTTGTCGGATTTAAGATGGTCTGGGCAAAATGTAAGTGAACGAATATAAAGTCTATTTAAACTGTGGCACCATAAATATCCGACAAGTCACCCTGATAAGACTGGAACCCCGTTTTGTGGTTTTGGCCCCTGGATGTATAAGCGAACATGGTGCCCCCCACCTCCTTCCCAGGTTTACACGTTTGGCTGCAATGACGAGGGGGCCCTGGGTCGGGAGACCTCAGAAGAAGGCTCAGAAATGAGTCCCGGGAAGGTGGAGCTGCGGGAGAAGGTGGTGCAGGTTTCGGCCGGCGACAGTCACACGGCGGCGCTCACCGAGGAGGGGGAGGTCTACATCTGGGGCTCCTTCAGGGTAAGCGGGTCACATCTAGGCCCAGGGACGTGTCGGCGTGCTGGTGGCCTGTAGTGTCGGGCAGTGGTACCGTGTGCTGCTTTGTCCACCATCTATAGCATTTCAGCTTTTTTCTTTACCTGTAAATGCATGGTAAATGTAAAGCCCAGAATATACTGCCTATTTTGTCTTGCCCCAGCATCTCTGCCTTTAATGATATTCCACCGTTATGCTTCATATTGATTTCAGGACAACAATGGAGTAATTGGTCTGCTGGAACCCATGAAAAAATGCACTTTACCAGTCAAGGTTCCCATTGAAGAACGTGTGGTCAAAATTGCTTCGGGTAAGACCTCGCCCCTAGGGGGACACGTGCCAGGCAGATCTCATCGGCAGTGCTGGCACCAAAGGATCAGAGCATTCTCTGCTGGCGTTGCTGTTGGCACTGACTGGAGATCAGTTTTCTGAATGACACCAGATGGAAACTTTGAGACTAACCCTCGCTGCTGCTGTTTTTCCAAGGAAATGACCACCTGATGATGCTGACTATGGAGGGAGACCTTTACAGCTCAGGCTGCGGGGAGCAAGGGCAGCTGGGGCGGGTTCCAGAGCGCTTTGCCAACAGAGGAGGCCGGAAGGGCCTGGGTAAGAGACTGTGCTTTGACAGCTGCCCCCTGTGGCCATGCTGTGCCCTGCGGCTCTACCTTTATTATACATCTAATAGCTTGGTCATGAGGGACTTGAGGTCTTGTGTTGGTACTAGGGGTGGGCGATGTGACCTCAAATTATCACAATATTTTTTGCTTTTTTGACGGTGACGATATATCGCTACTCCTCACAAAACTAGCAAAAAAGTAGCAAGCAGCATGTCCCTTTTTTTAAAAAAATTATAATATATTAAATACACTTAAGATGGGTGTCGGTGTTTTTTTCTTTTTTCTCTCGCAGATATAAAACATCATTGGTAATGTGTTGTCATTCAATTTAAAATTCAGAGCAACAAGCTGCTTCAGCTGAAAACTGTGCATTCTACAGTCCATTTCAAATAAAATGCAGGCTTAATGCTTCAGCTGAAGTAATAATTTCAATTTGAGGCAAGTCTGCAAACGCATGCAAAGGCATTTGCATGTTTGTAACCATTTTATTACCTTCTAAATAGCCCATAGGGTTTGCAAACTACCTCAACGCTTTTGATGTCACTCATTTTACGTTTGTGATGTAATAATATATTTGCTGTGACATTTCTAGTGAGTTTGAAACCCTGAGTGTCTCAGCAGATGCATGAGAATTGGCAGCCCTGAAAAGTTCATTTATATAAAAATCTGAAATCTTTTTGTAACAACTGTATAAAGTAATCTTTGACGAACATGAAATCACTATGTCCATATATCCAGCACTTTATAAAATACTGCGTTTGAAAACTTCTCAGCTGTAGGATTTCAAGACTGAGCAGCCGCTCTGTTAGGAACATTGACTTTTTGTTAGATTCGCTGCTGTTAACACTAATGTGTGTGTGTGGGTATGTATGTATGGCAGCAAATTAAAATGACACATTTGCCAAACCAGCATGTACACCCTGCTTGTGTGTGTATATAATGCACGTAGTCTAGTGCTGTAGTTCTCGAGACCGGTCTCAAGACCAGTTTTTTATGGTCTCTGTCTTGTCTTGGTCTCGATGGGATGGGGGGGGAAAAGAGAGAAAACAGCACATCCTCACAGAACAGTATCATTATTACGTGCCTCAAATTCAAATGCAAACAGTCAGATGCCTCTATTTTAGAAATGTAACATTGTATACGTTTTCTCAAGGACGCTGCCAATGCTTCACAGTCCATACACATCGCATCATAGCGAAGTCGGCAAAGAAATGTCCGCAAAGTCTACAGCATAGTTATAATTTTAATAAATTAGGTATTTTACATTCATTAGAAAGCACGGTCTTGGAGGTGCAAGTCAAACTGGAGGCTCATTCTCTTCGATTCAAAGCAAAGGGTCATTACATATTCATAGCTTACCTGAGGCCTCAGTCCCTGGTATAAGAAGCCTAATATGAACATCTTTCTGGTACATCCCATCTCTTTCCCTTGACAAGGTCTGATGAAACGGTTATAGGAGAGGATTGCTGAGAATATTATTTTCCATCAGGCCTCATAACTGACAAATCTGAGAGATTTTAAATGAGACATATGGACAATATGATTGACGAGAACATGAATTTGATTTAATGACTGACACTTCACAGAAATTCCCTGTAATGTGATGTCAATTATATCCATAGTCTGTTTTCGATCTTGGTCTTGACTATTCTTGGTCCTGGTACCGGTACCCTCAAGTCTCAGCAATGTCTTGGTCTCTGTTTAGGCGGTCTTGACTACAGCACTAACGCAGTCACACAATCAGTTTATTTTGAATTTAATTTGCTATTGCAACACTTCACCTCTGCGTTTTAATAGAAAATTGACTCAAAGCGGTTACGTATGCTATTTAATGATGAGTATTTACATTACAAATGAAGCTTTGAAGGAAATAGTGCTTTATTTTTTTAAATGTGCTGTTTTATAATTGAGATTCTAAATTCTTGCGGTGTTAATGGTATAGTGTAAATCCATATTGTGGCAGACAGTCACACTAGTGATGACTGAGACTGGTGTACCGCCCACCCCTAGTTGGTACCATGAGAAAACAGCATGCATAAGCTGCTAATTTTACCCAATGAACGCTGCTGGGTTTAGCCAAAGATTTCATTGAAACCTTTATTGTTAATTTTTGAAAATGTATAATTCTGCAGCTGTCAGCATTGGCTAAAGAACTCTATGAACAGCGTTACCTTGGTGCTGAATTTTTGCTGCTCTGTCGCGTTTTTGAGCATTGTGTCTGCAGGACCCTGGCGCTTCTGAAATGCTGCTTCTCTCCTTGTCTGGCCTCAGACCGACTACTGGTGCCACAGACCATCCCGGTTCGGTCGAGAGGAAAGGTCCGTTTCTCCGATGTCTTCTGCGGTGCCTATTTCACGTTCGCTGTGTCCAAAGAGGGTCACGTCTACGGCTTTGGCCTCTCCAACTACCACCAGCTAGGTGAGCCTGATTGTTTTCATTTGTTTACTGACCAGCAGTAGCCATCATTTACACCAGGGGTGGCCAATCATACTCCAAGGGCTGGTATGTATGCAGGTTTCCCTGTAACTCACTAATTATATTACTAATTAGAGGACTGATCGGCTGCAAAGTCCTCACACCTGGGTTTGAACAGCTGACTTACAGGTTATCCCAAAGACGTGCATACACACCGGCCCTTTGTGGATAAGATCGGTCACCCCTGATTTACACTGTTGTTTAAATGGTAAGCAGCAGAAGTATACGGTGGTTAAATCCACTTTGTACACAGGCCTGATGGCATGAAGCTTTATAGGAGACTTCTGAGTATTTAGCTGTCCTCAGCCTACTTTCATTGACGCAGACTCGGGGGGGGGGGATAGTGGGTGAAATATTGTTGACTGATTTGAATTATTTAATAGCTTAGTGTTGTGTTGGTGGTTTGTTCAGTAACCCATTTCCTACTTCCCTGGACTCATTGCGGTTAATCTTTCTGTGTTCTGTAGGTTTGATTAAAGCTCTGACACCCTGCCAGAGAACTTTATTTGTGTAGCAAACATCAGCATTTGAAATTTTCCTTTGAGCAAATATTTGTAGATAGGTGATTAACAGTAGCTGTTAGATAAGCATTGATATTAGTGTAATGTACTCTAAGGCTGTATGTTCATGACTGAGTATTGTCCAGTAGCCTATTATTGTTCCCTGTGGGGCCCTCAGGGTAACTTTCGGTGCTCTGACCTTATTGTTCTCCCTGTAGGGACCCCGGGGACCACCACCTGCTTTGCTCCCATAAAACTCACAGCCTTCAAGAACTCCACGACTTCCTGGGTTGGCTTCTCCGGAGGCCAGCACCACACAGTCTGCTTGGATTCTGAGGGTGAGTTTTAAAAGGAGGGAAGCTTTCAATACGAAACAACAAATATTTCTCTGGTATTTGTTTGGTGCGAGCATCTTCAGGCTCAGGGGGTTGTTTGTTCATGTCCTTGCCTGCTTTAACAGGATTCCTTACCTGAGTAGTTCCTTTAATGTAACAAGTTGTAAAGGTCTTAAAGATGACAGAAGCATTAGGGAATAGCTTTTGCAATTTATATAATTTTTTTTTTTTTTAATGTGGGTGGCTTTGAGCTCCCCATCCCAAATCCCCCTCCAGTGTTTAGTTCTGCTTAAAAGTGGGCAGTGACTGACTGGATGACTACTTTATGACCTGGATTGGTGGGGGATAGTGTTGAGTCAGCATCTGCATGGTCTCTCCAACCAGGGAAGGTCTACAGCTTGGGCCGGGCTGAGTACGGCAGGCTGGGCCTGGGCCAGGGCGTTGAGGAGAAGAGCGAGCCCACTGCCATCAGCGGCCTGGACGGGGTGAAGGTGGTGGCCTGTGGGGCGTCCGTCAGCTACGCAGTCACAAAGCAGGGTAGGCGGCCGCGATGTCTTGTTTTAGATGCCCATCTAGGTCGGGCTTGTTTTCCGTGGTCACTGGTAGACCACTGACTACTGGGCATTACACTTGTGCCGAATCAGGTGGCTTTGGCTCTTATCAGGTTGGCAAGCTGCGGTGTTCCCTTGAACGTCTGATTTTGGGGGTGTCTCAAGAAGCAAATAACATTGGTAAATGTTTTCTGGAATAAATTCTTGCCCGTCAAGTAAGCAAGTCTGTGTATTATAGTGTAGATCTGTTTATGTGCCAACATTGTTTGTTTCTGTAATCCCCTCCCATGACAATGTGATGTCACCACATTGCTGATCTCTCTGGCAGTGGACTGTCCTGCCTACTGCTTCCATGCTGGCAGGCGTGCGGTTCTAAAAAAAAAAAAACAGCTGCCCTTGGATCTGTGATGGGTGCCCAAGCACTGAATACAACTGCTGCGTTCTGGTGTCCCAGACGTGAACCTCAGACCCCAGGGTACTTGTCTCGTTTCAGGCTTGGTGTTCGCCTGGGGCATGGGGACCAACATGCAGTTGGGCACTGGAGAGGAGGATGACGAGTGGACCCCGGTGGAGATGGTGGGGAAGCAGCTGGAGAATCGTGTAGCTTTGACAGTGTCCAGCGGGGGGCAGCACACAGTTCTGCTGGTCAAAGACAAGCAGGACAGCTGATTGGACACCCTGTGGGAAGGGTTTATGAACCATTGATCTATACTGAGGTGTAGGTCGATCGGATGTTGGACGGTGAGAGTTCCCGTGCTGCGCCACGTCGCCCTTAAGAGGCCACTTAGAGAGAGGGGAGATGAGGGAGCTGGGTACTGTCCGACTCCTACTCCTATGGAGCCAAACATCGCACTGAGGCTAAGGCAGGATGTTCGGGGGGGGGGAATAACAACAAAATTATTTTTTTAAACTAGTTTGCTCCTTTTGCTTTCTTAATTATTTTTAATGATATCCTTTAGTATGACATTCAGGGATTCTGAAGTTTTCTGTGTGCAGGAAATCGATCACCTTTTATTAGTCCTGTTTGCAGACTTTTAAAGTGGCATTTGGTCAAAGCAATAAAAATTCAAAATTTGAGACCAACTCTGCAAAGTGTGACCTATTTCTAAGTGTCTCACCCTTCTGGTTCATTGAGCCTGCGTGTCGCTGTCGTCTAAGCCCAAGTTTAGGCAGTGAAATCCCATTTTTAAACTCGCACTCAACAGAAAATAGATATTTTAATGTTTATTTATATGTACGCTAGTTTTGGTCCCTTCGAAGGGGAAATAAAATCCCGCACGCATTGTCAGGCTTCTGCATCACAACTGCTGTTCCTGTTAGTTTGTCTATTCTACGTTTGTGTATCAACAGGAAAGGACGTTGTGTTATCTGATTTATTTCTCGATTTAAACCTCTGAGGCCTGATAGTACGATGGGCAGGAATGCTGAGTACAAAAATATGAGCAGCTACCTGAATAATCTTCTCGCTTCTCTAAATATTCCAGATTTTAATATTTGAAAACATCAGCTATTCTCAGATGCATGATTTATGTGCTTTAAATATGAATAGTATCTATGTAGGGTGCAGTCTAAATGAATATAGTTACATCATTTTTGTTCCAAATGCAAAAAATAGATGCAACTGAAGAGAAATTCTAAATTTGCCAGCTATTTGTAATTTTGCAGGAGCCTGTATCACAGATTTCTTGCTTGCTTGTCAGATTTTGGGTAGGCTGAGCTAAATGTAACTCAATGAATATAAAGTCCGTTTAAGCTGGGGTAAGCAAGAAATCCTGCTTCGTGATACCTGCCCGTGGTCACAGGACCTCTCACTCTGTTTCCCTGCACACTGTGACCGCTAGAGGGCATTCTGATGACGTTTGTAGCCAAATGACAGGCGTTTAGATGAAATTTTGAATAATACAGTCTAAGCTTAGAAATACCAATTTCACATTATGATTTGAAGCCTCTTGGCAGTAAAGAGTGAATATGTTATGATCGTGCTATTTTCCGCTCACATTATCTACTCATAATGAGATGTCACATTGAAACTAGCGCCCACATATTATACATCTTGTTTTTAAGTAAGTCTTTTGAAATCCTAAAAGCCTCTTGCCCTACCTCCTAAAATTTTCTTGGTGCTGTCTTTTGTTCTGTCCTTTCTCTGGGTTTTTGTTTCCCCCTTATGATGAGGATCCACACACGTGTACAACCTCTACGCAAACACGAGTCTTTCTACAGTGTGTGAAATTTCCCAGGTGGATGGTGGAGCCAGTTATTAAAGGGGTCTGTCTGACAGTAAGTGTCTGGGATCTTCTTGCTGTCAGAGGTTGCAAAAAAAACTAAATATTTTTAAATATTTGAGTGTCATGCATTATTGCTCCTTTCAAAGGTTGTTTACCAGTTAGCCTATTTTGCAGAACCGAAATCTATGGACTAGGCTACAAAATCAGCTGCCCTCTGAGGATTTTGAAGAGGTACCATTGTGGTGTGTGAAAACCAGCGTCATAATTACTGTATCGTCTACAACACAGACTGTGTAGAGTTGTGCCTTTTTCTTTTAACTTTTGAGTACCTGGTTTTTCTGAAGCTGCAATACACAAACCGCAAAGACCATGCCCTGTTTTCAAAGTGTGTCCTAAACTGCTTTTTGCCATTGGGCTGCTTATGGGGTTATGGTCTCATTTTGTCACCAGCTAATAACGCACTGCCATGTACATATTTCCATAATATGCATCTCCGTGCATGTGGATTGAGTTCCTGCCAAGAGCTCCATACGTGAGTCATGCACGGGTCCACTTTTGGGGACCTGCACCCGCACAGCACAGCACCACAGCAACCCGTACACCCGTGATTATTTCAAAGTTAAATCCGCACCTGCTCGGGACCGTTAATATTCCGGCCGTTAACCCGCCGTACCCGTGATAAATTACACAATTATATTTTCTATTCACCTCTCAACGTAACCAGAGCTAGGCCTATATGAATTTTGAATTGAAACGAAGAAGTCCGTTTAACACAAAATCAAATCCGATAGATCTCGAAGAGCAGTTTTATACACGGGAAATATAGCACCCCGCTGGTACGTACTAATAACGCTGTACAACGCCACAAACACTCACATAGCTCATCTCGCCAGTCACCCTCCTCCAGAACGTGAGCGAGTGAAGGACCCAAATCAACTGTTCATTAAAACGCTATTTTTTTATCCACGACAATTGCCTACTTCTATTTTATAACAAGCCCTCTAATCTTCCCCAAAACATAAACAAATACCCGCAATGTCCCTACATGCAAATTACTCCCTACCGCCTCACGGGAGCATAAGTCCTGTAGTGCCGCTCGCTTATTTGTCGAGGCGCCGAACAGGGTGTTGATGAGAATTTGTTGATCGTAGTCTAATACATAAATATTTTCATTTGTGTGTTAATTTTGCAGGCTACAATATTCTTTTGATTGACCTTCTACGCTACCAGCCCGTATGTGATGTATTATCCGCCCGCATACCCGCCCGTAAAATTCCAGAACACGGTTTGGAAAATTGATGAATGGATTAAAATCCACCCGTTTCAGCAACTATCTGCGGGTACCCGAACCGGTGCAGGACTCTGATATGGGAGCACCTTGCAGTTCTCGCCGTGTTTTTCTCCAGGTGCTCCGTCGTCGTCACACATTCCTAAATTACTCGTCGTTCTAAGTGTGATGTGAGAGTGTGTGACTGACGTCCCGTTCCAGTGAGGTCTAGCCTCCTGCCCTGTCATCCCTGGAATGAGCAAAAGCTTCATAAATCTGCATGAGATATCAGTGGTGAAAAATTCTGGTACAGATAGTAAAAATTTAGACAAATTGCGTTTCAACCAAACAGCTGAGCATAAAGAGACACAGGCACAGAGGACTGAACTGGTTGGTTGAAACAGAAATCTTTATTTGCTTATTTGTCTTTTCTGGTATAAAAAGGTCATAACACTTTGGGCAGAATTAGCCACACGTTCTCTTTCTTCACATAGGATGATCCTTGTGTTTCTCCATGTATTTGCGGGTGTATGCTGTCAGGCAGAGGCTGTGTGTTTTACTAATGCAAGCTGATAGCCGCTCTCCTCACTTTTGTGATTGGCTACTTCTCTAAGGAGTCGGTACTGTTTTTGTTCCATAATGAAAAAACTGATCAAATGCTCAAACAAACTGAAACCACTGGTCCAGTGTGTTTGCACAGAGATTCGTGGATATTTGTCCTTGTTTATGAGAAGCTTATCTCACTTTTTGCCACTTTGATAGGTTTCAATCCAACTGAATGTTTTATGACAAGAAATGATACATGATTGATATTTGTGTCAGGCTGTTTTGATACTGAAAGTTTGACAAGATTAGGATATTTGTAGCAGATGTGTATACCTGACCTATTTTGTATTTGTATTGTCTTTTATACATTCTAGCAAAATTTGTGTATTCCAAAATTGTTATTTGGATTTATTTCCCTATTTCTTTGCATGAGTGAAATTTTCCTGGTTATCGCAAGTGAAAAGAAGAGATGAGACTTCTTTACATTTCAGTTAAAACCATTATAATTTCATTCTTTGTCTTTTGAGACATTGAAAATCTGTCAAGTCACAGATAGTGAAGATGAGGGCTGGTACCATGGCAACCCTAGAATTAATGGAGGTTCATGCAACGGTAGTCAGAATCATTATCAGGAGTGATTAGTGTGCTTTTCACACTTAGAGGTACGTAGGCCGGTGGCTCCACAGCTTGGCAGACCTGTAGGGTCCGCAGGGGCCGAGGCCTTTGCACTGCTTTGCTGCCGCTGTTTCATGAGTGTGATCACTGTGACTCAGGCATCATGGGACATGTTACATACCCCCATTAGGGGATGCAAACAGAAACAATTAAAATTGTTTAATCACTGAACCATCTGCTTTGGGCCTCAGCAAGAGGTTCCTAACGTGCATGTTGCTGGAGTGAACCAGTACATCGAGTGAAATGGGTATCAAATGGTCAGAATCGCCAGGACGCTACTCGCCAGGGATCGCAGATTGTAAACTGTGAATATTTAGCATTCCAGACCCTGTAGTTAAAACCAATTTTAATTATTTGAATACCCTCCCCCATCCTGGCCATGCCCACTGATGGCCCTGCCCCCCCTCCATCTAATTTACTATCCATGAAGCAGAGAGCAGTACAAGGCTTTAATCACCCTTAATTTTAGACAGAAAAGACTTTTATATTCTAAGATGTTGTTACACTGCCCTCCATACAAGAATATGCAGTGTGATCACTGCAGTGTCTGTGACAAACTGGCAAACAGAGACCTGCATGCCCAGTGTCTGATAGTGTAGATACCGTGGTTCTTTTGCAATGTATTGTTGGGCAAAGTCTGCCTTGAGGGCAGGAGCGAGGGGAGGCCGCTGTGTTCCCTAGATCTGCGGTTCCCAACAAGGGGGTCCCGGCCCACAAGGGGGCCTCAGCGAGCTCTGTGGGGGGTCGCGTCATATTTTAAAATCTTTTTAGCAGTGGGCAATCAGGAGAATGATCATGTTGCCTTAGTTAATTTTATCCCCTGGCTGACCAAAAAATGGAC
>JABFDZ020000138.1:26222980-26233591 GCA_019775955.2 Pollimyrus isidori | reverse complement strand
GCGATAATATCATTAAATGTAGAGGGGGGCCTTACAATATTTTCCAGGGGAAAAGGGGGTCTCAGGCAAAAAAAGGTTGGGAACCACTGCCCTAGATCTTACCAGAAGCACAAACTGAATGCTGATAAGGCCGCTGGCTTAACTATGCAAATAAATACTACATGTCACAAGCCACTCGCCTTAGAACTTAGTAGATGCAATGTAACGTATAAAAAATGTATTTCCAGCTCTCATTTAATCCACTGAAGTGACCCTTCTTAAGTTGCTCTCTGCATTAATTTTTAATGAAGGGTTGATTATTTGAGGTGCTGAGGCCAGTGTTCAGCAGCTCTGGTGACATCACTGTCACTCCCATCGCTGGCCGCTCTCACTCTGCAGTGGCCACGTCGCTGAGCTGGGGACTCTCAGCACTTCACTGAGCATTTGACTTGGACATGAAAATTTGATTCTCTGGGACTCGTTATGCTCTTGGTGAGCTACTGTAGCCCCTTGAAAATATCACTCACTCTTCTGACAAGGTAACTCATTTTGCAAAACTGGACACTTAGACTTGTGCCCACCTATACATTGGATTGGGGATTTGTTGGGTTACCTTAGTTAGGAGAAACTTAAATTTATTTCCTGGGGGAAACCTGAACTGACCCTTTTCAGTCCTATTTTTTTTTACAGTATCGTCTGTGATTTTTCTCCCCCTGTATTCATACATGTGATTTCCCTCCTCAGGTCAATTTTCACTTGTGTATCCACTCGTGTGTTTGTGATGATGTGGAGTGAGGAGTGATGATTACTTGTATGACAACTAGACCCACACTGGCTATCGCAAACTTAAATGGTCAGCGTGTTCAGGAGATGTGTGCTCTGAGCGTAGTGTCCTACAGTATGTCACCTGCCGTACTAAACATATACGCTCTGAATGTAGAGCTTGCGAACTACTTATGAAAAAGTCAAAATGATCTACGTACTATAAAAATACAAAGCATATATTTATGTATAAAGGGGTATACATAAATAGAGTTTTCCTTATTATTATTAGGCCCAGTAAAAATAATTATTAGTTTATCATCCTTTCAATCAGAATCAAGTGAGGGCGATTTTTTTAAAATTACAAAAAAGATAACTGAAGTTACGTTTTCAACATCAACAGTAAACAAAAGGAACAGCAACAGATGTATGACGTATGGGCTGATCTGCAAAATTAATATGAAAAGAAAATATGAAAAAATATAGAAAAAATGTTTTATTCAAAATTTGTGAACGCCGGCAGTGGAATTTACACAGGAAAATACACTTGATAAAAAAAATCGATGCGGGCTAAATTAACTATGTTAAACTATTTTTTTTACTGGGCCTTATTCTTATTATTATTATTATTATTATTAATGATAATAATAATAATAATACTTTCCCTTTGGAATAAAGAAAGTATTGAACTAGAATTTTAGTTCCTTCGACTTTGTTTCTCATCTCGCTTTTCCGGAGGGAAGTTAATGTAGTAGTTTTTATGAGCAGTCCGAAAATGCCGCTCCACATTTCCCTTTATTGGAATAGCAACGGTAGACTGACAGATGAGGCAAACGCACTTCGAATGTGACATTGTGAAAAAAGTCCTCTTCCCATTCCGTGTCGGAGTGGTAGGTTTTTAGATTCTTTTTTGGCCCAGCTCCCCCATTCGTTTTTATACCCTTTCTTAAGTTTAGTAGAAATAAATTGGAGGCATACTAGGCGACTCGGTAGCTTGCAACTGCTGGCGCATTTGAATGCGTCATCCATTCTCTATTTTTTATGCCATACGATTTACCCAGTCTATCTTTGCGATCGACCGGTAGATCGCGATCGAAGTATTGGTCAGATCTGGTGTAAACCATGCATGTATACGTCGGAGTGGATCATGAAAACAATACTGGAACTATAAACGCTTGCATCGATATTTATGCGGTCATTTCGATGCACCAGATCGTTTGCCGTTAAATAGACACATTGATACAAAATCGATGCATTGTTAAACCTCTAGTATTGATTGTGTTTGTGGTCATGACTCTGTGGGAGATGCATATTTGCTGAGGAATGAAGCCTTTTTACAAGCTGACGCTGAAATTCAGCTTTTACTTATGTAGTCCTACCTTGCATAGAAATTTCCTCTGTGAAAGATTGGCTGACACACAGTCTATAAAACTGAAAGGGCTCAACCACTAAAATTGCATATCCTGGTCACACAGTGCCGTTTCGTTTGTCACCCACATGCCACTTGTTTGAATCTGAACACTAATAGCATTTGTGCCTTTAGTTCCATAATAGCACAGCACACGAATTAAGGACTTGAACCTATAACCTGAAGGGCATTGGCTTAAATGCCATATCAAGCTCTATAAATAAATACAATTGTAAATTGCTTTGGATACATAAATTATCCTTGTATACATACAAGGAGGGAATGAAGGTGGAGGTTCAATTCACATTTTCACTAAGAACATTTCTATTGAGATGTAGGATTATGACAGGTTATCATTGCAGAGCAGGTCCAGGATCAAGCAACTGGAGAAACCTTTTCTGTGGATTTCATTGTGCTCTTTTATGTTTACTGAGCAAATGTTTTTATCCAAAGTGATATACATTAGTGGGAGAGCAGGGGCACCCAGGTATTGGAGGGTCTTGTTCAAGGATCCAGTGGTGAAATCACCACAGGATTCAAATCAGTAATCTTCTGATCACAGTGTTCTAACCTGCAGAGCTACACACCAACCCCAGTAACCTCTATTCCTAATCCAGTGGACCTGGACCAGTTAAAGACCCTTTACAATATCAGAACATCCATCAATCTAACATCACCCCCCCTTCCACCTATGCACTTCCTGTAAGTTTTATGTGATTGAATTAAACTGGTACCACTGGCCATTGTGCCCTTGACTTGAACTGGTACCACTGGCCATTGTGCCCTTGACTTGAACTGGTACCACTGGCCATTGTGCCCTTGACTTATAATCTCTCTGATACTCGGAAGGCATATTCCCCTCACAAGATCATTCTAATTCTGTTGAATGATGACTTTATTTACATTCTGGACAGTACCAATGGGAACAAACTTTGTCACTTAGAGACAGATAGCCAACCTGTTCGGGGTCACTGGCCAAGAACCCTGCAAGTTACTTTGGAGACTGATTATTGTGGAAATGAGTTAAATTGAGTTAAAGAGTTAAATTATTCTGCTGATTGTGTTCATGCCTTGTGCATGGTAAGCAGGCATGTTTTCTTCTGACTGGAGTATTGCTGTGTCTTCCTGATAGATCCTTTGACCTTCAGTGTGAAGAAACCAGCAGTTTGTTACTTCAGCACCCTCTAAGAACTTGCTGCACTAAGCAGCCCCTTGTGGTTCCTAATGATTTGACAGGCCCTGGACATCATTCAGGTGTTAATTAAAATGTTTTCTTCACTACCTGCAAGTCTGTGGTCATTGAAGATCAGTAATAGTCTGCCTTGGAATATAGACTAAATACATGTAACCATACAGTAGTGTGACATATAACTTGTAATCAATATGGAAACTAATACATTAATAATATTAAACGTCTCTCATGCTTTCTGGGCCTGAGAAATATTATATATATATATACTACCAATGCTGACTGAATATCATACATGCCATGTTTTGAATCATCTGGAGACATCTGATAGCACAAGCTGGTCAACCTGCTAGTAGATAATTGTACTTGTCTAGGTGTGAGGTAATGAGTGCCTGGACTAGAAGCTTAATTAGATACTGAGGTAAAAAAAGGCCTGATCTTCCTGAGGCTATACAGGGAAAATCTACTAGACTGTAAGAACACTGGTATTTACTCAGCAAAGGACAATTGGCTGTCTACCATTGCCGCAAGACTGCTGGCAGACCTTGATGGAGACAACTGGATCCAAACTGGACAATGAGGTTGTGGACTGTAGGGCTGGCAGGGAAGAATAGGATTAGTCTAGGAGTGATTAAGCTGGAGGTGAATCAGGTGATGGTCCTTCATCGAGGCTGCGATGTCCTCCAGGCATGCAGAAATCTAAGTAGAGAGCGTGATGTCCTCAGGGGAGAAGGTCAATTAGAGCTGGATGTCATTAGTATAGTAATGGTAGGAGAAGCCATGTGAATCGATAATCTGACCTAGAGAGGTAATGTAAAGAGAGTAGAGAAGAGGACTAAGGATAGAGCCTTTCGAACATCAGTTTGTGCCTGATGTGACTTGGACACCGCTGCACCCCAAGCCTCTCGGAATGACCAGTCTGAGAGGTATCTGTCAAAGCGGTGGAAATAAAGCAGCCGTGTGATGTCAATTTGAAAGTGGGCAGCCAAGATGATTCGGTGATTAGCTGTGCCAAAAGCTGCAGAGAGGTCTAGTGGGATAAGAACAAATCATTAGCAATTTTGGCTCTCAGAGTCTCCACAACAGTGAGGAGGGCAGACTCTGTCGAGTGTCCAAAGTTATGAAACCAGATTGATCTAGGAGACTTTTGTGAGGAGTCAGGGGTGTTTCGTAGTCATTATCCAGTATACTCATGACATGACTAGGCTGTCCGATTTGTATGTTTTAGCTCAATGTTTGCATGAATAGTCTGAGCAGTGGTGTCCAAACGCAAACACAAGGTCTGGAAAGTAGACTTGCTCTTTATGGCCTCCCACTTTCTTAGGAGAAGGTTCATAATGGATCCCATCAGTCCTGACTGCTCATTACCTGGATAACTTATAGAGGGGGATGCTGGTAGATGAAAAAATCAGAGATTTACTAAAGATGCGGCAGGGGGGTGTCTGGAAATTGTATTGGTCCAAGCATGTTTTACAGCAACAGAGAATTTAAGTGCAGTCGATTTCTGAAATTAATTTCCCAGATAACTGAAATAGTCAGGTATGTCATAAGCATACTGCTAATTAAGTAAATAAAACTGGACTCAGCAGCCATAGCCTGCACTTAACACACACACACACACACACACACACACACACACACACCTTAACAGCCTGGGGGTTAATTAGACGGTGGTGGGGGTGATGGGTGCTAGACTCACAGTGTAGACCAATCAATAAAATGAGACCATAGGTACTGCGCTGCAGGAAGTTATTTCAGGAACCAGAACCATTTTCTGGAACAAGGAACTTTTGTTGTGCTCACATTGCAGCAACGTGTCTGAATTGTGGTGCCTTGCAGGCTGTTTTGGAACCCTTTTTTTAGTCCCTACTCCAGACCAGGGGTGAATCTCAATGCCAAGAATGTGAAGATCGTACTTGTGGTCTTGGCAAGAGTGGTCTTGCTAACTTGCCTTCCAATTTGGGGTGCAATGAATCATGGGATTGCTCTCGTTGAGCCTATGCATCATTGATATTTGGAGCAGAGTAAGAACAACATCCATGAATTTTTTACTGTCCTCTGTACTTATGCTCTTAGTATTGAAATTCGTCTTTGGCAATTAAAGATTATGTAAAACAGGTACACAAGAACACAATTACGGTCAGGTACTCATATTAAGATTCACCCTAGATACTCTTAGTTCAAACACTATTTACTGGGGAGGAGCTTACAGCTCCAGATTGCTAATTGGTTGACCATAATCACCAGTGTTAACTTGGAAGTTATACAGAAATTGACGCGGGAAAGAGATTTGAGCAGATAAAGATATTGTTATACCTCAGTTACATTTAATGAATCAGTTAACACAATTTTGATTGTGTTTTCATATTCCTGCAACAAAAAATTACATTGATAACCATCATACTTCTTTCTATCATCGCCAGTGCCAATAGGAATCTCAGCAACACTTATTCTTTGGAAAAATGTTACATCACTTTTTAATGCTGCCGAAGATGAAAGATCAAGCTGCTGGCCAGATTTAATAAGAAGGCTAATGACCCCCTGAAATAGGTTTAATAACACCTCGGATGCTAGATATGACATTACATATAGTACAATGACACCTCGATATATGACAAACACAGGGAACTACTTACATTATTTGCAGAACTGGCACTGGGCTATCATGCTGTGCTGCCTGGCAGGTGCCTCTAGTGCTACAGTATAAATAAAAGGCTGTCGTATTTTGACCAGTATCAATCCCTCCAATAAGTAACAAATAACAAATCTACTTCTTCATCCTCCAATGTTTTGGAGTGGTGGTGTAATTTTGAAATTATATGTGAAATTTAACCTACAAACAATTTGTGTCTCACATGGTAATTTAGCATAAAGGTTCCTGAATCCCCAAAGTTGTGCAGTGTGAAGGCTACAGACAAAAGTGGCCAAGAGCTATAAAAGGCCCTGGTTGAATCCAAGAGCAGTGAATGAGAGAAAGGAAATGTATTTCCTAGCAAGTAGGCTGACATCAAGGGTGGAGCTATGTTGTGACCTGGGCGGTCACACCCCCCTCTGTTGCCCTCCAGGACTACTAATTATAGTCAATCGTGAAAGGTGACTGTATCAGATGATTAAATCATGAAATACTTTTAAAAGTACACATTGTGGGCCAAAATATACTACCTGAACAAGCTTAATTTTTGCAGTATCAACAGAGCCAGATTTAAAGGGGGGTGCATTTCCTGGCAGATATGCTGTTGCAAAATGCATCCCCTCTGCATCTTTCTCCCAGGTTATCATATCATAAATATTTTGAAAATATTTGGTCCACTGTATGTATTATCTGAGCAAGCTTCATAGATTCAATTTCAGTGCACCCAGTTTTGAAAGGGGTGCATGCCCTTATGCATAAAATGTAGCTCAGCTCCCGTATCTTTGTGTCAGTTGATCCTTTCGGAAAATGTTTTTCATAAACGCATAAAGTGGACCAACATCAATCGAAGGAGCAAACGCTGAAAGGTACTAATCACAGTTCATCAGCAAGTTTCATAAGAGTGATACAAGTAAGCTTCCGTAAAATGCACCCCCTGCGTGCAGCGTTGATATCGCATTTATGAAATATATTCAGTAATAACTATGTTATTACTTTGTGTGGTATGAGTGGTTAATCAGGGAGCCCTGAATGAGGCACATTACCTGCATTGTGAGGGAACATTAGGTATGGCAAAATGGCCATGTGGTGCATTTCCCTGAGTGTGATCCAGCTCACAGGACCCTCATTAATGAGGACCCAAGTAGCTGGACCAGGCCTCGGGGACACCCACGTAAGGCCTGGCTGCAGGCAGATGGGACTGGACTTGTGTTTGCGTGGGGGGTCAACAGCCAGGATCCCAAGCCGTTTAATCATGTTGTGGGTGTGGCAGCATGCTGCATCATCGCAAGCTCCCCAAACTGACCTGACCTATGTTGTTGATTGTGAACAGCATTTTATAATAGAATTAAATGGAGAACAGAAATACATTTCCTAGCAGGTAAGCTGACATAAGAAACACCTTTTCTGTTTATTATTTCAAATCATTGTACCAGAAAATTTTTTTGAATTGTGGAGAAAAGTGAATTAGGCTATTATATATATATAAGGAATCATTACTTATGGTGTAATTTTCTTCGTATTGGTGAATAAAGCCAAGGATTTCCTTGTTCATAGACTAGTAAATGAATGAGTTTAGTATTAGTTTAGACTAGTAAATAAATAAAATATTCTCATTCGGGGCTCAACGTTTACATGTAATTGCATAGTTTAAATTTTACTTGGGGTTAAATGTAACATTCGCCATGTGATATATAGTAATATGCTTTTTTAAAATGTACAATGTTTCTGTAGTACTTTAAGATGGATGGAACTACTTCTTTTCCCCCTTCAAACTGGAAAAAGATCTGTGCACGCTCCTGACAGGGGATGTGTTACATGGATGGGACGCCGAAGAGCAAAACTCCTGTGGCCTGTACTACGAAGCAGGGTTACTGGCTTAATCAGAGTAAGCTGATGGATTTAAGGTAGTCTGCGCAAAATATAAGTGAACAAATGTGAAGTTCATTTAAACTGTGGTACCTTAAATACGACAAGTTACCCTGATAAGCCAGTAACCCACCTTTGTAATACAGGCCCCTGTTCTTCAGTGTGAAAGCACTCACAAAGCACCATGTGCCTCACATTACGCTCTTTGGGAAGGTGGCTGCCTTAGCCCATTGTGAATCTCACAACTATCTCCTAGACAACAGCAGCCTCCAGGTAGCAGTGAAAGGCATGGGGGGGGGGGGGTGGTTTCAGAGGATTTAGGTGTAGTGCAGCATCAACACCACTGCACGCTGTACATTGGGTGTTAATGGGGTTAGAGACCGTTAACTACTCAGCAACACAATGATTGAGTGACAATTGATTATTGCACCATCAGACAAAGATTAAAGGAGGTGAAAGCCCTATAATTGTACTGGAATCGCGGTCATATTGCCTTTTTTCTAAAAACTGACTTGGTGAAACATCCTATTACAGATCTTTTTGTAATGCGGTTACAAAACTGCTTGAATTTGATCTTTTTTTTTATTATTGATTATTTACATCGGTGTGTTCTGAGTCAACAACAAAACTCTTGCAAAATTACAAGGGAGAATTCTGAGACATACAAGAAACAAAAAAGTTATTAAAAATGAAGAAACCTTCAAAAGAATGATGCAAATGTGCCCCAAGCCAATATGCCAAAAGCTTTCAGTGCTTACCCAGAATAGGCTGGAGACTGAGCAGGAGCATTTGACGCTGAGACAGTGACTCCCAGAGTTTTATTATTTTTATTAACAATATGTTACATTCTTTGCCACTTGGTGTCACTGCAGCTGCAGTAGTGAAGTTAGTTGACCAGTTGAGCCCCAGGACTAGGTGGGGTAGATCCTTCCATTGTGTGCTTCATCCGCTTGGTCCTCACCTGCCTAGCCCCAAAAGTGATGGTTCAGCTTATGGGCAATTCATTCAGTGAGTCCGATTCTTTCACACTACGATGTATTTGATCATCATTTCTCCTAATTGCTCACTCGTATCTGTTTTAAATACCTGTCTGATGGCTAATATCTGTTGTGGTCGATCATACTTTTTAAAGACACACTAGCACTGTACATAAATTGTTGAGTTTTAAAGAAATAAATGGGGTTCACAATACTTTTTGGATGGCAGCAGATGTTCTTGAACTCCAGCTCTCCTCGCATGCTTGACATTGGGACCTCCTCCTGTAGGACTGACTCTTGCTCCTTTTGCTCTAGGTATAATCACGAATTAGCCCTGTGCAGCTCTGCAGTAGTGTGCTGGGTAGTGCTGGGAGCTCATGCGTGGGCGTCTGTACGTCTGCCTGTTTCACAAGCCGCGGCTCATCATAAATAATAACGGTGACAAACGTCACGCACCTGTCTGACCCCCATCACGACGGGGAACTCCAACAATCTGTGAGTGCCAGGGTGAACAGTAAGTGCTGTTGGTTACATAAAACCTTGCAATACTAAATGAAAAAGCAATTTTGAGAGAAAAAGGACCAATATTTTTTCCCTTAATTATAACGCCAGAAACAAATTCCTTTATTAAATTGACTGGAGCTGATCCGGGGAAGCACAAGGCATTCTGTACAGAGGATGACGGTGCAGCTCAGGGCATACACTTTCAGTCTGAGGGCAGTTTCCAGGCCCTGAGGAGCGCTTCAGAGTAACCACGGTAACACACACAGCGCTGGGACAGCAATCAGAAGCTGGAGGCCACGGCCCAACCCAGTGAGCCACCATGCTGAGTCTCAACGAAATGCAACCATGTCCAGAATATCATGATGCATTCTGCTGATGTACCAGAGTTGTGGAAGGGCATTTTGGGTAATAGTACAATGTTCAGTTTATGTATCCTGTTTTAAATTCAGAAAGAGCACAGGAAAAGCAAGTTTAGTTTTGTCATCAAAAACACTCCCTCAGTTGGCTGCTTATTTTGACAAATAGATTGACAAACGGTATGTGACATATTCGGGTCTATGCAGCCTGTGTAACGCTTGTGAAGTTTGATAATAGATGTTCAGTAGTGAGACGGATAGAGGTTTTTCCGTACCCAGATGGAAATGCTATGATTTTATCGCCGTTGAATCTCATCTCACATCTGAAAATAGGATTTTTTTGCTAGGAAAACATTTGGGAATCAAGTTTTGAACATTTTCCCTCACCTTATAATTAAGGAGATAGCCAAACTATCAAATAATACAGTATGTTATGCTAAACTATAACAATGATTTATTTGTAGAAAATAATTGCAAGAACCATTTCTATGTCATTTATTTCAATTTAAATGATAAAATATTATTGCATTGGAGGTTAAGGATGATGTTAAAAGTTTCTTCCAGTATTTTAACTCTAAAAGAGCTCTAAAACCGGAAATGACTAATCTGCAGGATAGTAGGGGTCTTATAATTGAAAGTGACATTGATATATTAAATGAGTTCAATGACAGTTTTGCATGGGTATTCACTGTTGAGGACACTAGTAACTTACCAGTTCTTATTACTAATCCAGCCTCGTCTATAACTAATATATATATATAACTGAAGCTGATGTTTTGCAAAGCCTAGCTAAGCTCAAAATAAATAAATCACACGGTCCTGATGGCATCTTACCCATAGTGTTAAAAGAGATGAGGGATATTGTTTGCCGACCCTTAACTTTACTGTTTCAAAAATCCTTATCTGAAGGTGTGGTACCTTCTGATTGGAAGCATGCC
>JABFDZ020000138.1:26178049-26188443 GCA_019775955.2 Pollimyrus isidori | reverse complement strand
GCTAGAGCATCATTCTGTGTGCTAGTAGAGCATCATTCTGTGTGCTAGAGCATCATTCTGTGCGCTAGAGCATCATTCTGTGTGCTAGTAGAGCATCATTCTGTGTGCTAGTAGAGCATCATTCTGTGTGCTAGAGCATCATTCTGTGCGCTAGAGCATCATTATGATGATTCAGTCACTTGATGAGTTTCTCAAAACGGCGTCGTTTAGCATAATGGTGAACCTGCTGTATTCCAAACACAAGCTGGATCCTATTAAAATATTTACCGCCCATTAAACAAGCCAAGGACAGGTTTCATTGACAACATAGCCCCCGTTTTTTTTTAGCAAAGGCTACAAAGTGTCATGCCCACTCGGTCACGTCCACTGCTGACGTGGACCATGACGACCGGACCCGGCAGATGGGACGCCCTATATAACCTTGCCCCGGCAACAGGTCGGTGTGAGGTATTGCTGCCATGCCACTACCAGGGGTTGTAACTCTTTGTCTTCCACGCAGTTACGTTCCGTTCGTCTGGCCCTTCAGGAACTTCCCGCGCCTCCTCCCTGCCCTCCTTCCCATCCGCCCTCCCCGTGACTCTCCTCGTAGACTCCCCTTCGTGTGTCTTCGTTCTCAGACTGACTCCCTGGCAACCCGACTATTGGACTCTCTCACGACCACGGCTTCGAATCACGTTTCGGCAATTGGCGAACCCCTCGGACGGAACCCCGGCACGACCCTGCAACAGACCCTGACTCCTCTCTGCCTGTCCCCTAATAAACTTGGTCGCTTGAACTCCCCTGTCCTGGTCTTCTGTCCCGAATAGAAAGCTTGTTTAAGGAGCATAAGCACAGGTGATTCATGCATATGAATGAGCCCAAATTTTAAGTAAGTTTAATATATTTTAATTATTTTAAGTAAGCTATAATGTATAAGCCCCTAATGCTGTCAATCTGCCACTGTATAAGAAATGCAGTGACAGTGACTAATGGGTAGACAGACCAGGAGATTCAATTAATCAGTTTAATTGCATTTAACATGGTACATTTTCATTATCTGGTTATTGCAAAGCATTTACAGATTTGATTTCTCAGAAGATTTAAAAGCAGAACTGAAAGTGGCAGGATGGCAACACATGATTAATATATTTAATGAATATGAATTACAGAGTAGGAGAGGTGGAATAGCACCGTTACCTTGCAGCAAGAAGGTCTGGGGTTCGATCCCTGGGTTACCCAGGGTGCCTTTCTGTGTGGAGTTTGCATGTTTTCCTTGTGCATGCGTAGATTTCCTCCCACAGTCCAAAGACATGCAGATTAGGTCGACAGGCTACTCTAAATTTGCCCATAGGTGTGACTGCGAGTGTGTGTGGCTGTTTGTCTCTGTTGGCCCTGTGGTGGACTGGCGACCTGCCCAGGGTGTACCCTGCTTCTTGCCCGAAGGTGCTGGGATTGGCTCCAGCATCCCCGTGACCCAGATGGATTAAGAGGTAGAGATGATAGAGGGAAGTATACAGTAATAAATGAATCCATAATCGATGCAGAAATGCATATCTCTTGATCTTGGTTGGTAATCACTTGAGGGAAGCACACTGTAGTGCTATGATTAACAGTAGATAACATGCTATAAGAAATTCAAATAGGAATTTATTATTAATAATATACAAGTACATGAATTGTAGGAACAAGCTGGAATAATAAAATTATAATCCTATATTTGCATGCAACTGAATTTCAAATCATAATTGTACTGTAATTCCGATTAAGTGCAGGATATACAGAGATGTAGGCATCTGGAGGTTCAAGGATATCAGCCTACCAATGAAGATTCCAGGAGGATCAGACAGAGAGGCTATGATCTGGCCTCCTCACCTCATTCCAGTGGCCCATGAGGAGCACCGCACGTCAGGCAATGCTGAGTGTGTAAAATCTCATTTTGTGTGCTGAAAGGTGTGTAACCTACTCGTGGGGGGTCAGAGTCGGTGAAACACTTCAAAGGTAAATCCATGGGAATTCAGTGTGTTCCAGCTGACGCTACCTCCTGTATCACAGAATTCCCACAGAGGAAACGAAACTGATCACCTGACCACAGATGGCTGAAAAATAGCTGTCACGTTGGCTGTGTCTCGCCTTTTAATAACTGGTGATACGCCCTAAACCGTCATTCTGAGGTCTATTAAACACCAGCACAGGCATATTGGTAGGAGCCATTAATTCATTTTGGCTTACAATCATTATGTTGTATATTAAATATTAAAGTATTTTGAACCTATAATAGAATTCAGTATGCTTGAGTATGTCTCTCTACAGCAATGTGTCCCAACCCGGTCCTTGGGGACCCACAGCCAGTCTACATTTTTGCTCCCTCCCAGCTGAGCAAAAACATGGACTGTCTGCAGGTCCCTGACGAATGGATTGGGAAACACTGCTCTATAGGAAAAATGGAAATAAAGTGTTTTTAAGAAGGTGTGGTGACACAAGCTGGGAGGAGTAGATAGGTGCAAGTAGGAACAGCCATTGACCGTGTTGGTGAACGTGACTGTGAATGTGTCCGCGCAATGAAACGGACTTTTGAAACCCATGCAAATTTGGGTGGTCATTAAGTTTATTTTCTTTTACAACACATCAGACCATTGCATCCGACTCCCAATGAAGACGGTAAAAGTAGGGAAAGTTACACATGGAAGCGAGGACAAAAAACTGAACATGTTTTTACCACTGTGCATATTTCATAGGATGCCATTTTTCACAAACACTTGCAAAGTAAGGTCACATTCTTGTGAACTCATACACTCTGTGCATAAACTGTTTGCCACAAAACAGTCTATTCTACTTATAAAAATGTAGCTGCATTGAATTGGACAGTGTTGAAGGTCTTCTCAATCTTTAGCACGTGTACATATATATATTAAATGTATGTGGTAACAAACATTTCAGCATTATGCTATTACCCATCTATCCATTCTATTTTCTGAAACCACTTCCTATTCAGGGTTGTGGGTGGTCCTGACCTTATGGGTGCAAGGCAGTGAACAACCCAGGATGGGGTGCCAACCCATCGCAGTACACACTCACAAACCATTCAGTCACTCATGCACACCTATGGGCAATTTGGTAAGTCCAATTAGCTTCAGCATATTTCTGGGCTGCGGGGGGTGGTGGGGACCAGAGTACCTAGAGGAAATCCCACGATGACATGGGGAGAACATGCAAACTCCACACACGGAACCCTGGTGGAGATTTATGCATTAATTAACCACAAACTAAGTCTTAGTTAATACTGATCTCATGTTAGTTAATCATCAATGCATTGTGCTCTCATTTTATTTCAAGTAGGTTTTTTTGATATTTGTTACTTTATCTGTTGAAGTAACAAGTAATGAATAACACAACAAATACTGATCTCATGTTTGTTCATCATTAATGAATTATTTCATCTTTTATCACAAATAGTGACTATATTTGTTAATGATTTGTTTCAGCAGTAGCTGAATTATTACTAAGTATCTGTGCCCCGTAAAATGAAGTGTTCCCATGTATATGTTTGCAGTTTGAGTAAAGTCACATTTGACCTGATGCCTCTGATATGATTTATTGATGTTAAATTACAGCATTTGACTTTGATCTCTAACTTTGATGATGATGATAAGTTTCCTCTATCCAAGGCTAATTGGAATCATACTGTGGCCTGCAGCTATTATTGATGGTGGTCAATGTCAGTCACACATCAGAGTAGTAGATAAACTGCACTAATATTCTTTTGTTCCTTAACATGCCAGATTTTCGAATGATTCGTTTCCATATCTCAGACTTATTAAAATTCATATCTTTGCGGGTAGGTTAACATTTAAATTGGTGTCAGTTCATTATGTAAATGAAAGTCATTATTAATCTAACAGATGTATGATACGTTCCTGATCAAATCACAGTAAAGCATCATTTTCTCGGGCAAAGATCACCAGTCCTTTTACCTGTATTTCAGCCTTAAAAATGTCAGACGCCCTACAGGTGACTGAGTGTGCATACAATCAAAGGACAATTTTCATGTAAATCAACAATGGCATCTCTCAGGATCAGTGTTAGCAACAAGGCTGTTTATTTAGTTTGAAGGTAGCACAAGTGTATGAATTTCATTGTTCTTTGTACTGTTAAACCTGAATTCATATAGGTCTTTAACGGAATCTAGATGGAAAGTACTACAGAAGAAGATAGAAAACATTTTTTTCACAATGCATTGAGGTTTTCAGTTTAAGCCTTCTGGTAGTGAAGTAGAGAGACAGTCCTTAGACCAGTTCTGATCTGTACCAGATACAATCTGAACATTTCATAAATATGCAAAGCAACAAGATGGGCAGAGTGGCCTCATCTCGTTTGCATTGTTGGTTAATTTTCCTGATGCCCGGTGCATGCATTTATGAATCTATGTTTACGTAAACAGCTTTTCAATTGTCTGTAAACAGCTGCCTGCTGCTAGTGTCTTTCGTGCCAAAAATAATTATGTGAAGGAGGCACGTGGCTTTTCCACAGAGCGATGCAGATCATCAGCAGACATGTCTGGCCCACGGATTTCTATAAGGCCAGAAATTTGGACATTTGCCCAGTATTTGCCCTTGACCTTTTGGAACATTTTGAAGCTGAAGCAGGATTTGATTCCATAACATTGAGATGGACCACTATGTTCCCAGGGTTAAGACCGATGTTTCCCAGCCCGGTCTTTGAGGACGTTCACGCTTCAACTGTCTGGCAAGATCACAGTCAGCAGCCATCGTTTTAGAGTTTCTAAACATCCACCTGCACAGTCAGGTATCAATGCATTGCGTAGCTGGTAGTTTTTATATAAAGCAAATAAGAAGAGCTACATGTTTCACTGAAACCAGCGAGGTTCCGCTCATTGCTCAAAGGTACACAGCCCTCGCCTGAATTCCGAAACCTCCACACCACACTCACTGCTCACACCGCCTCTCTTGTATTCTCTTTATTTTTTAATAGTGTTGGATTAAGGGAGAAAACCTCTGCGGTGGTGGTCAGTCCAGCTGTGAGTTGGCATGCGAATTCTGGCACCAGGAGCTGCAATGTTGTGTATGAATATGTGACTCAGATGAGGAAAAACAGAGATGAAAGCCAGCTGGTCATTCAGCTTGAGTGATCCACTGCCTTCAACGTGCCTTTGTCACATTCAATTAACATTTCTGTGCTGCTTATGTATAATATAAGTGATCATCTGAACAATAGGAAACAGTAGGAAAAATGGAACACTTTCAAGCCTACCTATGATACTGCTTAGCATGTTATTCCAGATAAAACAAGTTTCAAGTTAAAAAGTTTTACTTATCACATGCAAAATTATATTGAGTACAATGTACAGTGAAATGCAAGGTTGTTGAGCCCCAGACTGTGGACTGAAAATAAAGAAAAGATATGTTATAAGAACATTAAATAATCATCATATATATCCGTGGTGCAAGGCTGGCAGTAAGTGGAGATAGTACTGGAGTCCAGTAATAAAAACATATTTACAAATGTACATGTGTGTGGTGAGCAGGCTGTTGAGAACATTGGTGTGCAGGTCCTAAACACTGTGTTCTTGTTAACATTCAGGAAGAAGCTGCTGTCCTGGCACCAAATTCACATGCTGGGGAGAAATCCTCAAAGCTAGCATTAGCTATTTCTTGGAAAAAGCATTCATCAGTAAGTAAAGTTTTTTTTTGGTGAACTGTACAGTGGAGCCATGGAATATTCATGTTCTGGGGCATTCAGTAGAGGGACATGAAGGGGAATCACAGAAAACCCAAAGTTGGGGCATACAAGCAGCTCATCAGACATTTTCAACGCCTACAGAAAGATTTTACCCAGGAAGAGCATTCAGATCAACAGAAAACCCACAAATCCAGATTGGGCAGGATTATGTACAGTATATACACTGCTCAGAAAAATTAAAGGAACGCTTTGAAAACACATCAGATCTCAATGGAAAAAAAAATCATGCTGTATATCTATACTGATATGGACTGGGTAATGTGTTAGGAATGAAAGGATGCCAAATCGTTTAATGGAAATCAAAACTTTCAACCTACAGAGGGCTGAATTCAAAGACACCCCGAAATTCAAAGTGAGAAAATGATGCGGTAGGCTCATCTATTTTGCTGAAATTTCATTGCAGCGACTCAAAATCATACTCAGTAGTTTGTATGGCCCCCACGTGCTTATAGGCATGCCTTACTGAGCTCCTGGACACTGAGGTGCAACCTGGTGGCATCGGATGGACTGAAACATAATGTCCCAGAGGTGTTCCATTGGATTTAGGTCAGACACGCATGGGGGCCAGTCAACGGTATCCATTCCTTCAACCTCCAGAAACCGCCTGCATACTCTTGACACATGAGGCAGGGCATTGTCATGTACCAGGAGGAACCTAGGACCCACTACACCAGTGTAGGGTCTGACAAAGGATCCAAGGATTTCATCCTGATACCTAATGGCAGTCAAGGTGTCTTTGTCTAGCCTGTAGAGGTCTGTGTGTCCCATTGGATATGCCTCTCCAGACCATCACTGACCCACCACCAAAATGATCTTGCTGAACAATATCACAAGCAGCATAATGTTTTCCGCAGCATCTCCAGACCCTTTCACTTTTGTCACATATGCTCAGGGTGAACCTGCTCTCATCTGTGAAAAGCACAGGGTGCAAGTGGCAGACCTGCCAATTCTGGTATTCTATGGCAAATGCCCATCGAGCTCCACGGTCTTGGGCAGTGAGCACAGGGCCCATTAGAGGACATCGGGCCCTCATGCCACCCTCATGAAGTCTTTTTCTAACTGTTTGCTCAGAGACATTCACACCAGTGGCCTGCTGGACCTCATTCTGTAGGGCTCTGGTAGTGCTCTTCCTGATCCTCCTTGCACAAAGAAGCAGATACTGGTCCTAGTTATGGGTTAAGGACCATCTACGGCCCTGTCCATCTATCCTAGTGTAACTGCCTATCTCCTGGAATGTCCTGGAAGGTCTGGGAGACACAGTAAACCTTCTGGCAATGGCACATATTGATACACCATCCTGGAGGAGTTGGACTATCTGTGCAACCTCTGTAGGGTCCAGATATCGCTTCATGCTACCAGTAGTAACACTGACCATAGACCAAAAACTTGTCAGAAAACATGAGGAGAGAAAGATGTCAGTGGTCTCCACCTGTTAAACCATTCATTTTTTGGGGGTTGTCTCATTGTTGCCCCTCTATTGCACCTGTTATTAATTTCATTAACACCTAAGCAGTTGAAACTGACTAAGAAGCCCCTCTGCTACTTAACTGACCAGATTCAGTATCCCAGAAATTTAACTGACTTTAGTGCTGGGCGATAAAACAATCTCAATTTCTTATTGATAAAAAAATGAGGACAATCACGATGATACAGACTATAAAACTTGATCAACCAAGTTTGCTCCATTTTAGAGAATGCGCTGAGACAGACAACTCGATGGCGTATCAAGCAGAGGTTTACTGAACGCCAGCACAGCAGCCAATCACCGACGACGTTATAATTTTGCCAATCCTCCCTTAGAGAAGCAATGGGTGGGTTCAACTTGGGCTTAGGTCTGTCTGCAGCTGACACGATGTGGAATGCGATCTTGATAATTATCGATATTGGTCAATACAGGAAAAAAAATTGTGATTTTTTTTTTGCGATATCACCCATCTCGTGATGCTATACTCTGACTGAAAGTGTTCCTTTAATTTTTTTGAGCAGTGTATGTTCTTCTCTGACAGAAAAGTAGGGCTACTATGGCTTTAAGGCTTTCTCCCCAGCATGTAACAAGAGGATCAACTGGTTTGGGCTAAGCATGACCTGTAGCCAGGGATATGTGCACGAGGGAGAATAATAGGGCACTGCCTTACTCTAGGGAGGATGATAAAGTACTTCTTCACTCTAGGGAGGATGATAGTGTACTGCTTTATTCTAGGGAGGATGATAGTGTACTGCTTTATTCTAGGGAGGATGATAGTGTACTGCTTTATTCTAGGGAGGTTGACAGCATACTGTCTTATTCTATGGAAGATGATAGCGTACTGCCTCACTCTAGGAAAGATAATAGTGTACTGCCTTATTCTAGGGAGAATGATAAGGTACTGCTTCACTCTAGGGAGGGTGATAGGGTACTTCTTTACTTTAGGGAGGATGATAGTGTACTGCTTCCATCTAGGGAGGAACATAAGAACATAAGAAATTTATAAATGCGAGGAGGCCATTTCACAGATCAAGCTTGTTTGGGGAGAACTTAACTGATAGCTCAGAGTTGTTAAAATCTTATCTAACTCTGAGTTAAAGGAATCCAGGGTTTAGTTTGTGCTACACTAACAGGAAGACCATTCCATACTCTAGCTACTTGCTGTGTAAAGAAATGCTTTCTCAAAATCATTTTAAGATGTTCTCCCACTAATTTCCGCTTATGGCTACGAGTTCTAGTATTTAAACTACTATTGAAGTAGCCATTTGGCTGAACAGCATCCAGACCTGTTAGAATCTTATATACTGTACCTGGATCATGTCCCCCATTAGTCTCCTAAATAGATTTAGCTCAGCTAACCTCTCCTCATAAGACATTCCTCTAAGACCAGGAATCATTCTTATAGCCTTACATTGCACCTATTCCAAGACAGCAATGTCCTTTTTAAAGAATGGTGACCAAACCTGCACACAACTCCACATACCCAGAGATATTACCCAGCATCCTACTGGCTTTTTTATTGCTTCCCAAAACTGGCAAGAGTGGAGGATAGTGTACTGCCTTACTATAGGGAGAATGATCGCTTACTGCCTCATTCTAGGGTGGATGATAAAATACTGCTTCACCCTAGGGAGGGAGGTAGGGTACTTCTTCACTCTAGGGAGGATGATAGTGTACTGCCTGTTCAATGCTAATCGAACCATAGCCGCTGTAGGCTCTGTGACTGCTGTTCTTGTTTCTGTCCAGAAAGCTTTGAGTCAGTCAATCTTTGTCATTAAACAGCAATGGCTGGCTGAGCATCCCCTGGGTTTGTCTGTTGCCAGAGGCAACACCTTCTCCACCACTGGGCTGTAGGCGATGTCATTAGCACTCACTTCCCCCACGAAGAATTATCAGAAGACATGAAAAGAGGGTTGATTCATCATACATCCTACAGAGAAATGCTCTCCCTTTAAAGAAAAGAATTCCAGATCTTACATTTTTCTTGCTTGAAAGATACACCGAAGCTTATGGAAACAATATTAGAGACAAACCTGATGTACTGATGAGATTTTGTAAGTTATTTATGTGCTAATACTGTTTACCTTTGTGTGTGTGTGTGTGGGGGGGGGGGGGATCTAACTTTCAAAATAATGGTTTTACTGAAAATGAAAATTTTGGTATAATTGAAGAGGTCATAAACCCCACCATATAAGTGCATATGAAAACGACTTTCCTCAGAGTTTTCACCTTTTCCTTTTCTAAGCTAACATTTTTTAGACGTCTTTGACATCTTTGACATCTCTTTTTCATACATTTTGTGTGTAAGATAAAGATATTCATTACTTTAGCTTCTTAATGAGACACATTTAGTACTGACGATAAAAAAGACATACTTTACAGAGGTACAATAATGAGCTAAAATCATCATCTGTACCTGTATATTCTTTCTATTGAGTGTTTTTTGTTCAATTGCATTATTTATTTATTAATCAACAGCAGAAGGAGACAAGACCTTTAAAAGAACCGAAAACCAACTTATTCCAAAAATATTCAGCTCTGACAGCATCTCAGCCATTTGCACTGGGAATGAACAGTGCTGAGAGTAATCATAGCTGCACACGGAATAATGACAAGCTTTTTCTGTGAGCTGAATGCTTATTACTGCTGCCTTTGCGTCACTCAGTCAGTCATGCATCGTGTAGTGCAGCCCCCGTCAGACTGGCATCGGCATACAGTGAGGAGGCAGCACAAAAGGAGTTTAATAGTGAGCAATTAAACGGTTTCCCATTAAAAGATGTATTATCAGCTAAAGTAGACAGTTAGAATAACGGAAGCTTCCTTAACACAAACTGCATGATGCTTAGGAGCCTAGCTGGGGGTTTCATTAACGATTATAGCCTGAGTTAGGTGCAGGCATCTGCCCAGCAGCCCAACCTTCTGCCCTCATGTCTCCACTGCCACAACCAGTGTGAATGCAGGCAGCTGGGAAGCAGGTGGTGCAGTGACAATTTCACAGTAGAAGTCTATAAGTAAAAGCATTGAAGGACTGAAGGGACTAAGCAGGCTTCAAAGCTCATGGTGTGGGTGACCTCATCTGTCCAGTGTTGTTTTTGACAACCATCTTAGATTTAGTATTAGTCTTAGTCTTTTGGACTAAAATGCTTATTAGTTTTAGTCAAATTTTAGTCACTTCTATATGTGATAGTTTTAG
>JABFDZ020000138.1:26153741-26175701 GCA_019775955.2 Pollimyrus isidori | reverse complement strand
GCTGGCACACAGCAACATGGCGGCGCATGCGTGGAACCGATCGTGCAGCTGGCACACAGCAACATGGCGGCGCATGCGTGGAACCGATCGTGCAGCTGGCACACAGCAACATGGCGGCGCATGCCTGGAACCGATCGTGCAGCTGGCACACAGCAACATGGCGTCTCCCCGAGTGCGCATGTGCAGATCATGCAGCCAGCAAACATTGGGCACTGACACCCCTGTCCTGCCCAGATCATCCACTCCTTCCGTGTGCCACGCCCCCTCGTTAACCTCGTGTGGGATCCCCATTTAATCAGCTGTTTCTGGTTGTTGTCATTAGTCCTCTGCATTAATGGTGCGTTCGTTTTCCTCTCAAAACTCAGAAATTCCGAGTTGAGGACAACACATGCGACAATCTCCCGTCGAGCTACCCACATCTCGGAACAAACATGGCTGCCTCCATGAACACGTTGCTGTGTGTTGTTGCTTTATATTTTATCAGATTTGGAGTTTTCCAAATGGCGAAAATGGAGAAATGTAGATTTTTCCGAGAGACAAACAAACAAGAAACATAAAGTGGTCACACCACCTTAAAAGCTTTATAAAATAGTGTAACTGAGTTGGGACAGGGAGGGTGTGACTCCCAGCATACACTGCTCCTACAGGGTTTTGTTCAGGTTGTTTTGGACATGTTTTAGGGGATTACATTAGTTATTGTTAAAGTTCCTTGTGTTTTGTGTTATGGGGAATGTTTAGAAGATAATTTCAGTTAGTTTCATTTCATGTGTGAAAGTTACAGTCAGCGGAATGCTGTTTTGTTTGTTTGCCTTGGGGCACTATTTCAGCCGAGGGGGCAAGTTGGTGCTGTGCATAAATTGTTGTAATTTACATGCTCGGCGCTAGTACAAAATAAAAGCTTTAGAGTAATTTATCTAGTGTTGTTGTTGTTCCTGCATTGACGAGTAAAAAAGAGTAAAATTATCACAATATTTTAGTACTTTCATAGTGATATCCTTTTTTTGAACGGCAAACTACAAACAAACCAAAGACACTAGAAGTCTGGTAAAAATATGATAATGCATGCTAGGATACTGTTTACAGTTATGATGTGGTATTCTCTAAATCGAACACGTGCAATTACGTCTATGACTAATTAATACATTTAACGAAATAACCATTTTTACATATTTCTTTTACATATTACAAATTCTTGTCCAACATCAACGTCATAAAAGAGGTGTGTTTCGTGATGTTTTGTAACGTTTTCATCTGAATTCCAAGTTAGAAAAAAATAGTTGAACGCAACCATAAGTCCGTGTCTCAGTTTGTTTCCTTATTCCAGTCATTGGGTGTATTTGACTTGCTTACAGCGCTGGCTTAAAGCAACACATTCTGATACTGATGCAATGCATTACGGTTAGATGCATTGCGACCTCTCACCCGGCTGCAAAACTGGAACCACCACCGTGATGATACACCTTTGCCCTTATTGCCTGATGAATTTAGTTACATGCATGACGTTTGTATCCCAGGGAGTTCCGATGCGTAATCTAATATTTCTCCCAAATATCATGTAAAGCAGTGAGAAACTTAGTGGCTTATTTATTTTTAGTTACACTAATGTTGCGCTGCTTTATTTGTTTAATCGTCCAATCTGTGAAGACATTATTTTAGGGTGGCCCATGCCCCTGAGGCTATACCATTTGGGGACCACTGCACTAATGTACCGCCAAGCGAGCGAGTGCTGTGCAAACGTATAGAGCATAGATTTTCTGCTCGCAAGCGCATATGCGTGCGTGGTTTTTATACTCGTGAGTTTTAGAGCTAATTTAACGCCGAACAAAATGGTCACCTGGGCCCCTATGACAAATTCTTGTACCGACATCTACAGAACCTTAAAAGCGGCCCTGTAGGGCAGGCAGGATCGAGCAGGCAGGCAGGGACGACCAGGGAAGCAGGGCAAGCAAGACGGTAAGATACAAGAAAGCACGAGGGCAAGAGACAAGACAGAGAAATGCTCAGTAAGTAGCACAAGAATGGTAACAATATTTTGCAAGTTCAGAGTGCTTGCTTTGGGGTTAAGTAGCTCCTCTTGATTGTGATAATTGCTGGTTGCTGTGCAGCCCCGCCCCTGGAGGTGTGACAGAAATCTGTGTCTTTCTGTACTGCACAGTCAGACCTTAATACCATCCCTTAACATTGGTTGCATTTAATCTTGGTGAGCATAATGATTTTCAGAAATTGAAGGGAAACTTTAAACTTTAAGTCAAGTCGTCATGACTAAAACTAAATAAAAATTTGCTGTCAAAATTAACACTGGTTTGATCTATATGGACCAAAGTGGTATAATATCCTTTAGGAAAGACCCAGTTTTGATTGTGTGACACACCAAGTGAAACAAGGTCTCTAACTATCTCTTATAAACCCTCGTCCATTGCTGGATGATGGCGAGGTGGCCTGCAGCCTGTCACTAGAAGAGTAGGAAGCAAGTATATCCTGGATCAAAAACCAGTCCTTCCAAGGTGCACACACGTACACACACAGGGAATGTCGAGGCACCAATGAGCCGAACTACATGTTTGTGGCCTGCAAGAGGAAAGTAGAACTTATAACAGCCACAGGAGGACATGCAATCTCAGTGGCACAAAGACACAGGCAGGAAATCCCAGCCTGGAGGGGTAAGGTAACAGTGGTGTCAGCTGAGTCACTGTGGTGCTATCAAAACGGGTCCTAAACACTTCATTACTATAACCATTTTCCACAAAACTGGGACATTGTGTAAAATGTAAATAACCAAATACAATGATTTGCAAATTATATAATCCCATATTTAATTTAAAATAGAACAAAGGTAATATATCAAATGTTGAAACTGACAAGAAGTATTACTTTATGACAAATATATACTCAATTTGAATTTGATGTCATCAACATGTTTTAAAAAAAGTTGGGACAGCGGCAACAAAAGACTGCAAAATGTGTGAAATGATAAAATAAAACATCTCACAACGAATGAGGTTAATTGGCAACAGATCAGTAAAATGATTAGGTATAAAAAAAGCCTCAAAAGAGGCAAAGTGCAGTGAAGATGGGAAGATTATGTGGGAAAAGAGCGCAACAATTTAAGAATAATGTTTCTCAATGTAATATTACAAAGAATTTAAGAATTTCATCACCTATGACACATAACATTGTTAAAAGATTCAGAGAATCTGGAGATATCTCTGTACACATGGGACAAAGCCAAAAATCAATACTGAATAGCCATTATCTTTGAGTCCTCAGGCAACATTAAAAACAGACACATTGCCAAAAGTGCCAAATTCTCTGGTCCTGAGCTCATTTAAGATCGGCTGAGGCAAAATGGAAAACTGCCCCGTGGTCTGATGAATCAAAATTTCAAATTATTTTTGGAGATCATGAACGCCACGTCCTCCAGGCTAAAGATGAGAGGGACCATACAGCTTGCTATCAGTGGACAGTTCAAAAGCCAGCATTAGTGCATTAGTGCCCATTGCTTGGGTGGCTTGCACATCTAGGAAGGCACCATTAATGTTGAATGATATGTACAGATTTTTGGACAACATATGCTGCCATACGGATAACATCACTTCATCACTTTTAGCACTTTTTCAGAGAAGGCTTTGTACATTTCAGCAAGACAATGCCAAACTGTATTACAACAGCATGGGTCCTGACAGGGGAGACCACGTTGACCAACTATTGAGTAGTTGAAATCCTATATCAGGCAACAATGGGACAATTCATTTTCAAAACTCCAGCAACTGGTCTGCTCAGTTCCCCAACGTTTACAGAGCTTTGTTAACCCTTTGAACCCGACAAAAACAAAATGCGTTTATTTTCGATTTTTTTGCGATGTTAAGCACTAAATATTCCAGAGTAATCCTGTATACAATGAGACATATATTTTAAACATTTTCCACCAAAACACACCCTGGGAAACAAAGTGCATATTTGCTTCTGCAATGATCCACATACTACCAACTATTGTCAGGATTGTAAATAAAACACCAGTAAACAAAATGAATGCATGTTACTCCTAAAAGAAAGATTATATTAGGATTTGGTGCACATTGTTTGTTTGTGTTTGTTTGTGTATTTGTTTTAATATTTCTTCACTTCATCGCTGGATCGTAAACTAAGCAACACATTTCTATTTCAATGTCATTCAGATGTTGCAAAATAATAAATAAAAAATGTATATAAAAGCTGTTACGACTGTCGGTGGGCGAGCAGTCAAACAAGGAAGTCCAGCCAGGAAATCGGGCAAACGGGGTTTATTACAGACGGCTCGGACAGACGGCAGAGCAACAGTAGGAAACGTTAATGCCAAGTCTGCCGGAACTTACGCAGACGTAGAATAAATGCAAAAGGCAGGCAGGCAGTAACACGAGACAGGTGAGAACAATCAGGGAAAAACATTGGGCAAGGAGGTGGGTGTGGCAGACATGAGGATCGTTCGGAGCGGGACGTGACAAAAGCATGCATTGCTGTCTATCAGATTACTTCAAAAAGTTACCAAATGGAGGCAAAGGTGTGTCGTCACGGAGATGGTTCCAGTTTTGCAGCCGGGTGAGAGATCGCAATGCATCTAACATTCAAAATATATTTATTTCCACCTGGCACTAATAACGTATATTAATACCAATACTAATACTAATAATACTAATACTAATCACAAAACTAAGCCAGGTCTTCAGTGAAACAGATCATGGAGATTCTAATCTCAACATTTACTGTACAAGATTATATTTATAGTGTTTGCAAATTTTTATGCTAGATGAGACTAAAAATTGAGACATTTCAACAGGTGCAAGTAGTTTTTCCTCATAAAAAGGATGATATCAACACATGTCAGCATTTACACATCACATTATAACAAATCTGAGAAGCCCTGAATGTCCTGAAAACAAAACCGTAAAACATATAGGGCTGACTCATGCAGATAAAGTGTAATTAGTCTAAAATCAAAAGGATAAACACTCTAAAATGGATAGGGCTGAACGGGTTAAAAGAAAAGGTGATGCAACACAGTAGTAAACATGCCCTTGTCCTAATTTGTTTTAAATGTGCTGCTGGCATCAAATTCAAATAGAATATGTATTTGGCATAAAATTTCTCAGTTACAACATTTGATATATCATTCTGTTTTCAGTCAAATATTCATTAATATGATTTGCAAATCACTGTATTCTGTTTTTAATTTATATTTCACGCAGCATCCCAACTTTTTTGGAAACAGGGTCGTATGGGATGGGCCATGTTTTGGTTTAGAGACGAGAATGTTAGAGTTACAGTTAGGCAAGGCAAACACACACATTGATACTATACTGCGGAAAACAAGTGTCAGTGTGTAACAATAAAAAAGTAATGTCCCAGAAATATATAAGTCCCACAAATGCATTTTTTGTCCCAAAAATCAGACAAAAAAATATTATCACCATAATGATTAGAAATTATGACTTGGTAACTTAGTAATTATAAATTATTGATCATTTTTCACAAGGAAATCCAGGCCTTAAAAGAGATTCTCTTTTTTTCTGCTTAATTCATAGCATGAGACAGTTTGTCCTGGGGCTTAATTATCTGGTTCCTGGATTTTTGAATACCATTGAGTTGCGTCACCCAAATGCTTGTCAAGACCGCCTAAACCGAGAACAAGACATTGTCGAGACCGGAGGGTATCAAGACCAAGACACTGCTGAGACTTGAGGGTTCCAAGACCAAGGCCAAGACACTCTAAGGCGAGACCAAGACCAAGAATAGTCGAGACCAAGACCGAAAACAGACAAGGGCTAGAATCGGCATCACATTACTCAGATCAACTGTAGAGAAAAACTCATTGCTGTAAAGTGTCATTCAGATCAAATTCATGTTATCTTTTCAATCAAATTGTCCATATGTCTCTCATTTAATATCTCCAAGATTTGTCATAGTTACAAGGCCTGATGGAAAATAATATTCTCAGCAATCCTCTCCTATAACCATTTTATCAGACCTCGTCAAGGGAAAGAGATGGGATGTACCAGAATGATGTTCATATTAAGTGTCTTATACCAGGGACAGAGGCCTCGGTGTTATGATCCCGGTGCGCAGGACGGAGAGAGGGGGAGAATCCAGGCAGGCGAACGGAGACAAACAAGGGTTTATTCTCTCACACACTGACATAGACAACTTTTATGCCGCGTGTGCCCGAAAAGATGCAGACTTAAATACAAGAGACGAAGCACAAGACAGGCGAGCGGCGGCGCCACACAGGTGGAAACACTAGGCAATCACAGGAGGTAACGAGGTGGGTGTGGCACACGGGAGGCTGGAACGGAGCGGACGTCGTAAATGCGGCTATGTAATGATTCATTGCTTTGAATTGAAGAGAATAAGCCTCCAGATTGACTTGACTCTCCAAGACCGTGCTTTCTAATGAATGTAAAATACTTAATTTATTTGAATTTTAACTATGCTGTAGACTTCACGGACATTTTTGGACATTTATTTTCCGACTTCCCTATGATGCGATGTGTATGATGTGGTAGGATGTGTGTGGACTGTGAAGCACTGGCAGTGTCCATTAAAAAATGTATACAATGTAACATTTTTAAAATCGATGCATCTGACTGGTTACATTTGAACTGAGGCGCGTAATAAATAATTATAGTGTTCTGTGAGGATGTGCTGTTTTCAATTTTTTTCTCCATCCCATCAAGACCGCTACTGTATGTCTGAGACCAAGACAAGAACCAAACCACGAGAAATTGGTCTTGAGACCAAGACCGGTCTTGAGAACTACAGCACTAACATAACCCAAATAAAATGTGTCAAAATGGTAATGCTTAAAAGTAATAATATGCAAAATCAGAATTAATTTCATCATAAAACATATTCAATGACAAAACTAAATTTGCCTTTGTATTTTTTGCCTGACTGTAAAGTCATACAACAGATGTAATAGACTCTTCCTGTGCTATCACTTTCAGGTGCAGTTGTATTTTCCACTTGTACAAAATTCAGAGCAACAATTTGTTAGCTATTCGTCAGAATTACCTCCTCCGGTTTGACATTTGGCTTTAAAATGATAGGCGTTTTATATTGAATTAGTTTCTATATGTCAAATGGCCGCAAGCTGTCCTCTAGTCTGGTGTTGCTGCTTTAGTTACTATCATACGGATTGGGGGGGTGGGGCGGGGGGGGGGGGGGATTCACGCTTTGAGGGTCTTAGTGCCATTTACCAGTACCATCATTTCTGTGCCCCCACCTCCAAATAATCCCAAGCACAGCTGGGCTGGTTGTGATGCGGGTGTGGGAAAAAGGTGAGGAGGCTGGATTCTGGATTCTCCGCAACCCTGGCTTCCTGTGCCGCTTCCCTTCTCTTACAGCAGGCCATCCTCGTCCATCTTCTCCATGCCACGTGTCTCTGGGTTCTGGGGCTTTCAGTCTGCTGTATAACCCCGGATGCCTCCTTACCCTGTCCAGGGCTGGACTGAACATTTGCCCCTGAACATTGGGGTTCTGCATAGCCCCACAATATATATCACTGGGGGGAGGGGTGTCATGATTCATTTTGCCAGGCGAGGGTGGGGTCACCATTATCAATACGCCAAGAAAAACAATTTACCAGCCAGATTTATGGGACCCCCACCATGGTTAATTATGCAGGCCTAGGGCGGGGTCACTCATGATAAATTTTTTCAGCCCACCTATCAGCACACTGTGAAAATACTCGGTTTGCCAGATGGCTGGTCCAGCCCTGACCCTGCCTGAGATTGGAAACCTTGTGCAAATAGTTGTTAAGTGTGAAGAAAAGCAGGACCCATTTCTTAAAATGTAATTGCAGTTACATGCAAGGACAAGTAGTCAGCCAAGCATTTGCTTTTTCGCAGTATGATGCAGTAATCCTTCCCATTTGATTTTTGTTACACTTCAGTTGCTACTTAATCATTCTTGTCAAGCTTATTTAAGCAAGAATTGCAGTTACTTACATTTGCTCATTAATTTCTTCCAGCATCTCAATGTAACAATTATACATGGCAGCGCCTTCACATTACCATTGTAGGTTAGAACATGTTTCATGCAATATTTGTGACACACAGTTAACAACCCTTTTGAGGTATTTTTCACTTTCCTGTTCTTTTGCCTGAGCAAAAATACACCTATAGACTGTCTAATTGCGAACCATTGTGAGCGTCTTTATTGAGGAGTACATTGCGTCGAGCAGTGTACAACAACGGGTCAGGTGAAGATATTACTTAGTATAAGATTGTGACGGGCAGTATTTTGTGAAAATAATGAGAAAAATGTGATGGGGACCTGATTAAATGGGAATCAACAGAGACAATCTAATCCTTTTCCAAGGCCTTATTAATCCAATAAAGTCACAGATCACTCATATTTGGTTCTCAGATGTTGAATGCCTGCAATGCAGAGACTTCAGCAAGGTCTTAAACATAATTTGGTACAATGTGCTTGTGAACTTGGTACAATGTGTGACCAGGCAGGAGCTACGGCAGCAGCTACGGACGTTAGACTGGCTGTTTATATAAGCTACTGCTCTGTAGCTGATACTTCAGTGAGCGTCTGAATTTAGTGAAGCTTCTTGGCAAAATGTAATAATTGTGTCTATTATACAGAAAACTATATTACAATGATTAAATCAACAATTTCCCCAAACCTGTTATTTAGCCAGTTTATTTCAGTAATGGTTCAAGACACACTCAAGACAAACTATAGAAACTAATAATTACAAATAAGGAGCTGTTACTAGTATTTCTATTGAGATGCACTGACACTCCACGTCAGGCTTTGAAGAGGCAGTTAGCAAGCTAAATACAGATAAGTCTGGATGAGTCAGACCTCTTGAAACTAATGTTGTTTTTGCTAACATGTGAACAGTTTTGTTTTACTGGTTTCCTGGTTTTCCTTTCAGCATGATGGTGTGCGCTGCTCCCTGTTTGTGGCAGGTGTCAGGGCCACTCTTTCACCACCTTGGGCGGCTCTCTGTCGGTCCAAATAAATCAAGGTGAAATAAGCTTAAAATATACAGCCGCTGAAATAATGTTTCCCCCTTTCTCTGCTAATGTATAGCTCCTTCGGGCATTGGTGTCACTCTTTCCTCCATAAACTGCAAATTTCAAAACTGATGAAAAATAACCCCTACTGGAGTCGACACCTTATTGTGGAGGAGGGGTTTGCGTCTTCCAATAATCCCAGGATTCAATATTGGTAGGGTCACCCAAGGCAAACAGGTCCGGTGTGAGGAACCAGATGAAGTGTGACTCATCAGACTTACTATGAAGAAAAACACTATGGATACACGATTTCCCTTGCCCGGACGCGGGTCACCGGGGCCCCCCCTGAAGCCAGGCCTGGGGGTGGGGCTCGATGGTGAGCGCCTGGTGGCCAGGCCTACACTCATGGGACCTGGTCGGGCACAGCCCGAACAAGGCATGTGGGTTCCCCCTCCAATGGGCTCACCACTCATAGGAGGGGCCAAAGGAGTCGGCTGCTGTGGGAGCTGGGCAGTGGCCGAAGGCAGGGAGCTGGTGCGCGAGGTTGGAAAGTTCGGGATAGATATAATCGACGCATGGCTTGGGCTCTGGAACCAATCCCCTCGAAGGAGGCTGGACCCTCTTTCACTCTGGAGTTGCTCGCGGGGAGAGGCGCCGAGCGGGGTTGGGTATACTTAGTGCCCCCTGTCTGGGCACCTGTACATTGGGGTTTAACGCAGTACACGAGAGGGTGGCATCTGCACCATCGCGTGGACATTGGGGGCAGTGCCTCTGGACTGGCAGGCTGGGGTGGTGGTCCCCCCTTGGGGGACCAGAGGGTGTGTTCCAAGTATAGGGGGATAACACTCCTCAGCCTCCCGGTAAAGTAAGGTCTATTCGGGGGTCCTGGAGAGGAGGGTCCGCCGGAATGTTGAATGTCAGATACAGGAGGAGCTCGGATACAGGCTTTCGTCCTGGGTTTCCCTGCTGAGACTGCTGCCCCCGCGACCCAACTTCGGATAAGTGGCAGAGAATGGATGGATGGATGAAAAATACCCCTTTGCTTAGGACCCTGGGGTGAGCCTTGACCAAAAGGGCTACAGTAACCTTGAGGTTTCTGGAAGCCCTCCCACACGAGAGCAGGGCAGCTAAACCAGCCCCTGCTTCCTGACACCACATCCTTGCATAATTAAAACAAGGCTGAAAATAGCTGTTGTTTGAATAAAAAAATGGATATATGCGAGGAGACATGTAGGGCAGATTGTCCAAAAATCATTCCTGTCACTGTATAGCCTATGATATTTTTCCTGGCATCTTGTAGAAAAAAACGCCTTGCTAGTGTGTTTTAGGGCAGCTGTGGCATCGCTGTGCTCTGCTACGACTGGGCAAAACAATAATTCTCAAAGGAGGGGAGTCCATGACAGCCAAATCAGGGTTTAGTGCATTAAGCAGACTGCCCCAGTTTGGGCTGGGATCAAACCGCAGAAAGCTTCTCTCCTTGAATGTTCCTCCTGAGCGTGCTTTTGGAATGACCCAGATATGCAAAGTGTGTGCTGGTGGTTTGAAGAACCTGCCAGACAAGACGGTCATTGCAAAGATGGGATCCATACCTTAGTCACATACCCACCTGGATAACTTGTTCTTGAAGAAAACTTTCGGTGGAAAGATAAATGAGCTGAAACTGCATGAGATTCTTATTCTGGAACTCATAGAATTCAAACAAAGAATTTATGTAGATTTATACAAAAGACACATGTCCCTATAGCAGTATTTTGCATCCTGTAAACACGCAGATCAAGGCAATGAAAAAGCTGCTCCTGTCCGCAGAATATGTATACTGTTTATGAGGTTATTGCATTATGAGGTTATTGTGCCTCAATACATATAAACCTGTAATGTATTGCCAAACAACTGTCTTCCATTTAGAAACAAGTTATCCATTTAGTTAAGCAAGACAGTGACTGTAAAGCACCTGTTAGTGATTACAGACTGACTAATGATGCTGGTCACTGACTAGAGATTGTGACTGATGAATCTGGTCACTGACTTGACAGTGTGAATGATGACTCTGGACACTGATTTGAGAATGTGGAGTAAGGCAACATTATGAAAGAACTTGTTACTGATTACAGGCTGACTGATGGCTCTAGTTACTGATTTGAAAGTGTGGAGTAAGGCAGCAATAGGAAAGAACTTGTTACTGATTACAGGCTGACTGATGGCTCTAGTTACTGATTTGAGAGTGTGTAGTAAGGCAGCGATTGGAAAGAACTTGTTACTGATTACAGGCTAACTGGTGACTCTAGTCACCGAGTTGAGAGTGTGTAGTAAGGTGGTAATAGGAAAGCACCTGTGAAAAGCACAAAATTTAAGGCAAACAGACTAAAAAGGGACACTGTACTTCTTTGATGTATATCTTTTACCAGAAATATTTATCACTATACTAACAAAGTTAGTCTGGTATCACATCAAATTGTGGACTGCCCACAAACAATCTTGGTCTCAGAATGCTGGATGTCGATTATTTCCTCCTGATAAGTCTCCTCCTATTCACCGGCAATAACTGTTTTTAATATCGGCAAATGAAGTTTACTGGCAACTGTGGCCAAAAAGATCGCTGATCATTAGCAGCAGGGCTTGCTGTTAGGTTCCATCTTTCTGTAGTAAACTATCAATATTTTCTGCTATAGTCTGCCCCCCCTGAGAAGTATGTTAAAATTACACATAAAAAAAATGCAAAACCACGTTACCTTCTTGTAATCTGAGATGCCAAAACACCTTTCCCTCTTACTCTTGCGTTTAATTAATATCAAGCATATTCATAATCAGACATGATTAGAATTTGACAGGATAAATAAATGTTGTCTTTCATCCAGAGCAGCCGGTGTTATATGATTGTAATAGTTATACACTTTTTAATTATTTAGCCATATGGTGCAACTAAACATTTTATGCCTGACCATAGGTGATAAATCACGAGGTGAACATTCTTTGTATTAATAAAAACTAAATGGCAAGCAATATTGATTTATAATACTACAGCAAAGACATTGAATAATTAAATAAATACATGATAAGTAACTTAACCCTGTTATCCTGGGCATAATTAACAGACTGGATACATGTGTGGAAAATTAACTGAAATCAGGTTAATGCACCTGGTATTAAATTACAAAGTGGTCCAAAATACTGCATGCAGCTATAATTTTATGTATGATATACATACATTAATGTTTCCCACCTGTTAAGTAATAGAAAAGAATAAGATGCTGTAACAATTTTAACAGCTAAAAAAACAAAATAAAAATTAAGAAAATCTGTTATAATTAGTGTGAAATGCAAGCACTGTCATCTTCTTCATTCCCTGTTTAAATTCCAGCCAGCTCCTTTCTGCTCTCCTACCATACGCTGGTACAGATTAAATGTGTTTGCGACGGACCATCTAACAGAAAGCTATTGGAAAGACAGAGTGACGCAGCAGCGCCCAATACATCCATGTGACAGGACAGCCAATGAGGAAGCGGGCTGGGTCTGGGCAGAGTTCCCACGCTGGCCCGGCTCGCTGTCATCACATCACTCACGGCATTCAGCATAACAGCGGGATATTTTTTGTTCTGATGCAATTTTTTGATATTTCAAAGAGCCGATGCGAACCATTATCACTGAGCAGAAGGTGACAGCACCTTGGCGTCGGTATCAGGGACGAGCGGCACGCCTCGGACCTTCCTGAGACCATGTGATCCCGCCGTTTGTCTTCCTGCACCTCCACTGTATTGCACAGGACTCCAGTGGCACAGGGAAGGAGGCTGAGTAGCCATGCTGTTACGGCAACGACACACAGAGTCCCCGGCTGCTGCTCTTCATCATGCGGCCCGGTCTGAAACACACTGACCATTCCAGAGCCAACACCTTTAAAAGGAGTAGGCAACATATAATACATTTATAATGTGCCAGAGCAGTACTTAAAAACTGCAAGGAACACAAGAATACTGTTATTTAGATGCGAGGAACAACTGAAACAAGAGCGTTAAGTAATAAAAGGCATAGTATGAAACTGCATTCATTTATCCTCTATCCAGTGCAGATAACAATGATAAAAATGAGTTATTTAAGATAATAAGGGATGGAAATTAGGCTTAATCTTCTATCTTCTATAATTAGGCTTACCATTCTTAAATAAGGGTTACTGATTTGGTTGCAAAGATTAGCACTTGATAACAATAATGCTACAGTTTTCTGGATTATCTTCTGTGGCATATAAATGTCTCAGATGAATCGAGCCATGCAGATTACTGATGCTTCATTAATGAATCTGAAAATAAAAAAATCATACAGAAAAATATAAATGTAACTGACGTTAAAGGTCAGGCATAAAAACTGCTAGAAATCTAAGCACCCCATTTGTTGTTCAAAAACCAACAAAAATCGAGCGATGACCCTATTATGACCTCTGGGAATATTCTGTCACCCTGTTAAGGCTTGTTGATTACCACTTTTATGTTTCCACTGAACTCTAGCAGCTAGTTCATTGTCTAGGAAGACTGTATTATCTTCACTCTGAATTCCATTGGGCATTACTGAAAAAGAGACCACAGAGAAACATTGTGTTTTACTTTCATTTTATTGTTAACCAACATGATATATTCCTACTTATGCCTAAGTCATGTACTGTTATTTAAGGAAAACTCCAGAAAATGTAATTTTATTTTGGCTCAATTTGTTTTGTATACACATTCACACACATTGACACAACTGCTGACAAATAAATAAATAAATTCGTCATAGTCAAACAGACATCAAGAAAGTAGTCCATCCATCAATAAATACATGGCCTACGATTATCAGGAACAGGCCACATACTGATGTCTTATCTGAATCCAGGGCAGATTTTAAATCTAGTATCACAGATGTAAGTACAGATCGCTATTGTATGACCTATAAAATTACAGTTTTCCATTGGAGTTCCCCTTCAAGAAATTACTATGTTTATTGAGATTCTGTAGCAAAAGCAACAGGGGACTACTGCATAAATTCACCGCAGCACAATCACGGCGCATTAATATACAGCAAGACCACTGGGCGTGTAACATAGGTAACAACTTATTTTTTCTATAAAAATGTACGGAATATAGATATTTTACAGGAACCGATGAGAATGTTTAAACATTATTTTGCCTCCCGCACATTTTTAGGTTTTTCTTTGATGACAAAACAGTTTCATTAACAAATCTAAGCAAGATGTTGATACAAAACTACACTACTGTTGCATCGCTGCAAGAAATGAATAAATTGATTATTAAATGTCTACAAGTGTGCTAAGTCAAATAGAGAGGCTCACAAAAACACCTTCACTGCTAACACATTCAGCAACAGGCAAAAGGAATAATAAAAAGAGGATAAGGCAAGAGCAGACCGTATTTCCTTGCCGGAAATAGATTTAGCCATGGCCAGAAAATAGACAGTCTCTTAAGAACAAGTAGCAGGCAAAAAAGACTGTAGCCACGAAAAAACTTGGGTTCAAACCAGCATATGCTTGGTTCACGGTGCCTGCTGAAGCCAAATCACATATCTGGCAAATTCCAGTCCCAGCAAACGTCTTAAGGCCTTGTTGCTAAGCCGACAAAACCCGCCTGCACCAAAGGTGAGGGCTTTTCCCTTCTCTGCCTCCAAAGCAGCTTGTTTGTCTGCGGCAGGAGCTGACTTCCTGTTCAGTCACAGTAAGTGGCTTTTTCCTTTTCGCTTGTTCCTTTTTTTTCTTGCGCCAGTAATTTCAAGAGCATTTTACCTGGAATGTCTCTGTTTGTGGTCTTCCAGACTGTAAACATAATGGCAATTAAAGTATTTATACAGTGTTTTTTTCCCACACAGATAAAAGCATAAAGCAAAGCATAACTTTTCAGGGTATATTGCTAACAACAATTGTGATTTAATGTGAAAATAACATATAATTCCTGGCACCGGTTCATGGCTCTACATGTATTTTACAGATTATTATTGTTTATTTGAATTTATTAATCAGGGACAATGTTATCTTGCCAGATAAACAACTGAATGTTCCCTAAGCACAGAAATTACCAATCATATGTGCAGAGATGACAGGCAACTGTTTACTGCAATATCAGGATAGCTCAGTTCAGGAAATATAGCAGTAAGATGGGGATGGGGGGCATCTCTGGTTTGGGCGTAATCAGGAGACAAACACATTCGTCCTTATTAACCCCTGCCTAATTACCAATCATTACTTGAGCCTTAAGATTCTTAAGATTCTTAAACTTAGAGAAATGTACTCAATTTTTGATTTCCACCCCATTGCAATGTGAACCCATTGTAATCTATATCATATTGTACTTTATACCTCATTGTCGTCTGTGCACCACTGGAGTCTGAACCCCATTATAATCTGAATCCCATTAGTGTTTGTACCCCACTGTAGTCTGTACTCCATTATAATCTGAATCCCATTAGTGTTTGTACCCCACTGTAGTCTGTACTCCATTATAGTCTAAATCCCATTAGAATATGTATGCCACTGGAATCTGGACCCCAGTCAAGTCTGAATCCCATTATAGTCTGAACCCCATTGTAGTTTGTACCCCACTGTATCCCATTGCTCACCATAGCAAATCCTCTCCGCATCCCATCTTCACTCCAATCCCTATTCCTTTGATTGTTTGCCATCTTACCAAGAGAAACTCTTAAAATGTCTGTTAAAATGTCTCAATTCCCATTAAAAATCAGAGAAGTGCATCTAATAATGACAGTAATTCTTAATACTTAAAGTCTTAATACTAAAAAAAATTAGCAATATATCTTATAATACTCCCTGTAATATTACATGTATTTCGTACCCACTTTCATTGAACATAACACTGATAGTATACTACATTAATTCTGTCACCCATTTTTATATTATTCTCAACAAAAGAATATAAGTTGGCCTGTTGTGACTTCTTGATAGTTTGCCCTCCATCACTCCATTCCATTTTTTAAAGTTTGTTAAAATGAAAGTGAATACAAAAGTTCAAACAGGGAGACCTAATGAATGCCAGCGTGTGCAATCACAGCGGTCCAGGTTTTATATAAAGAGTAAATTTAACCCACTTCTTTGCCATTACAGCCATTCGGTTCGCCCAACTCCTTCCCTCCACCACCTTCGGCTCCCTGTGCTGTTCCGGGGTTTGGCTCCTTTGGCCTCCTGCCGAGTCGCCCAGCCAGATCTGTCAGCTTCAGAGATAATGGAACCAACAACCAAGAGACGGGCTTCGCCAAATCACTGTTCACATACTCATTTAAATTTGTTGAACAAATAACCACTTGTCAACTATATATTGAGGTCTCCTTGGTTGAACTCCTTTTCTCACCTAAGAGGGCAGATTACATCATGTCAGATAAGAGACCATCCCACTGATCAACTGCTGAAATTTGACCAGTGTTGTTTTCCAAGGTATCAGGGTAGTTGTACAAGAAGCTTGACGTCAAGAGCTGAGTGCTCACTGTTATATTCCTGCACTGCAGAGGATCCCTGTCGATTCGTATCAGCCTATTATCTTCCTAAATGACTCTCAATACTCTCAACGGGTTGGAGACTAAATGCCATCAGTTAACAGCAGTCTCAGTCATGCATCTCCTCGCCTCTCTATTGCTGGAATCTCAGCATTTATTAGCTGTTTGTTTTTCATATACTTTCTCATGTATTTAGAAATTCACTTTAGACTATGGAACCTGCATCAGATACCTTTTTATAATGATAACAGTTTTAGGCAATGGTTCAAACACTCCCTCTAAATAAAACAGTAAGCATGCTTTGTTGCATCCTATAAACAGCATGATCTGGGCATGAGGTCTATGAGGCATTTTGTTCTGCTTGACAACAGAACTGGGTAATGTCCACAGTGCATATCATTATTCAGCTTGCAAACTACACCAATAGTAATAAAAGCAGACTCAATGGGCATCTTGAAAATGTAAAATAGGACTCCAAAATCCATTACGGTAAGATTGGATTGTCTTCTCCTGCCCTGGACAGTGCAAATTCTCTCACCATCAGCTTCAAAAGAAAAGCAATCTATGTCTGACTGCCAGAAATTTATCTTGAAGATAAATTAAAGATGTCCTTCAGATTGTATCATCAGACGATGCTCTTTGAAGCAAGTTAACATTATATAAGATCTTAAGTCCTCCATCATGTGTAGTTTAGACCGTCTGGACTTCATGGTTTAACTACTTTTGAGCTTCCATAGTTCCACATAAAAGGTCTTCTTTGATTCTTTGTTACTGATCATGTAGTGTCATTCAGAAGTGAGGAAAGTAAGTTCTAGAAATCCTGATGAAGAATCCCATACCAAATTTCTGCAATGCTAAACTGGCAGTGACTGGTGTCTAGGGCTAGTCTGGCCTCTTCATGACCTTCATCTCACTTCACAAACATCATCTAAATGGTACAGCAACAATTTGAAACATGTTGATCTTAAAGTCTTGGAAAGAGTTTTCCAGTCATACCAAAAACATAAGCCTAAGAAACATGGACGATGCAACACACAGCCTTAGGAGTGCCTTGAGGTCAATGAGACTCTCTTTGACTCTAATTAATATCTGAAATAAAAAAGCTGCAAGCAATTATTGAGCCAATGAAAAAGGATCGGAACTAATTATTAAAACCACAACTAACGTTATAATGGTTTTTCTTAGATTTCTTTTTTTCCCAGACATAAATATTTGAGTTATATGGTGTGCTATCATTATGTGTATACTCTTACTTGTTTGTAACGATATCTGAATTTATTATTACCCTGTTAACCTTCGCGAGTTATTACCATATGTCAGTCCAGCTCTTACTGATCTTGGAATGAAATCTGTATGCATGGGCACATTTCCTGCAAGGTACCCATATTAGCGATGCAACTGTCCATTTATGCTTGGACCATTTGCCCCTGATAACCCGCTCCAACCCCCACCATCACCATCATGTTGATCTCAAGGCAGACATATTTAGCATATTTTTTGTGTGGTATGCTTCTCTTTTCTTCTCACACTTGCGGAAATAATACATGCTAGTGTACTTTGCAACCTGCCCTGTTCTCAAAGGTAGGGATGAGAATCATAGGCAGATGGTGGGGGTAAAACATCTTTCAGCAAAGTCCTGTCAAGTGCTTTGACTCTCCATTAAGGAGAATCAGAACTCTGTGGTTGAGATCTGGGTGATCTCAGACTGCAGGTCTTGCTGAACCCTCCTAGAGCGGGAACCATGGGGCATCTGGTCCATGTCTAGTCATACTGGCTTCTTTCCAGCCTCCGACGGGGCGCAGACGGAAACAGGTTCGCGGGTGGTGTTCCGAGCCCTGGAGAAACTGTTCTGGTCCATGCGGGAGCGGAAGGGCAGACAAAAGTCCCGGAAGCACCTCTTGAAGTTCTCATCCAGGAAGGCATATAGGACTGGGTTGAGGCTACTGTTAGTGTAGCCCAAGGCAATGCAGAGGTGCCAGCTGGCAACCACAAAGGGGTTCTTTGAGTCGATCTCCACTAGGGTCTTGACGATGATGAAAATGTGGATGGGTGTCCAGCAAATTATGAAGGCAGCAACTACCACCAGCACCATGCGGGTAATGCGGCGTAGGTTCTTGTCCTTCTCCTTAGATCCCGACAGCAGTCGCACACTTTTCAAACGCAGGATCATCAGCCCATAGCAGATGGTGATGACTAGCACCGGCACCAAGAAGGCGAAGATGAACACACAAATCTTGGTCACCGTGTCCCAGTACCAGTCTGGATATGGGAACTTTAACATACAGACAGTTTTACCTGAAAAAGAAGCATGCAGCAATTTATCAAGTGTAGCAGGACATTTCTGGTTTCAAATAGATCAACAGCAAGCTTCATATCTCACTTTACTAAATCTATGAAAATGATATAAGTGAGGTATTTAAAGATTCCAAATTTCTGTAACTGTTACAGCTGTTCTGAATCATGTCTGGACATACCTTTGTCAGTTACTTTGGTGACTGCCATTATCATAACGGGGACGCCAACGGCAGAGGACAGTATCCAGACACAGACGTTGATAATTTTGGCCTTGATGGGTGTGCGGAAGTCGAGAGCCCTCACAGGGTGGCAGACTGCGATGTAGCGATCCACGCTCATCATGGTTAGAGTGAAGATGCTGGTGAACATGTTATAGTAGTCGATGGCGATGACCACCTTGCAGAGGAACTTTCCAAATGGCCAGGTGTTCATCAGGTACTTGGCACTCTGGAAGGGCAGCGTACTGGTGGCCAAGGCATCTGCCAGAGCCAGGTTGAAGATATAGATGTTGGTGGCAGTTTTCATTTTGGTGTACCTGTTTAGGTTGAGATAACAGTGGTAGGATTCCTTATTTACAGTATCTGAAAAATCTAAATAGCAAATAGCTAGTGATTGCTTGTTCAATGTACAAAATAGATTTCTATCAGAATAGTTTACAAGGTTTCAATTATTATTGGCTATTCCATGTAAGTTTCATTTTATGTCCTTTTACTATTGTCACTATAGACATATGAATATAACTGTTACCTTGTGATAGTCATATTAGTCAATTGGAATAATTGCTCTGATCAGTTTAAATAGATAGATAGATAGATAGATAGATAGATAGATAGATAGATAGACAGACAGACAGACAGACAGACAGATAGATAGATCCCAAATTTAGACATCCAATTTAGACATATGAATAAGAATAATAAAGTTTGATACGACTGACAAAACTGACAATAGTAGCCATTACTAAGTATAATAATAATGATGATGATTAGTAAGACACCAAGAATACTAATCACTCCAGAGTACAGTTTTTTCCAGTGGATACAGTGGTAGTTCAGTTAACATACGGTAATTTCAGGGTGTTAAAAAGTTCAGTTAACATCATAAACATTTTTAATTAAACCACCAATGTAAAAGAACAAACATGTCTGTAATGCAAAATAGTGCTTTAGGTTGTTATGAAACAGAGGAGGAATGGCAGAGGTGACAGGGGTCATGAGGTCACAATCTCAGCATGATATCGATTATCCTGAGAGGAGAGGCTGATCGCTTAAAATGCAACAGCATGTATTCTTGAACTTTAAGCACCAAACGTTTCATAGTAGATTAGACAACCTGAGGTGTAATTAATTGCATGGGGTGCAATCTGCTTAGTGCAGAGTGTTTCCTGTGGTCTTACGGCTATGTCAACACCTACGCTGAATCAGTGGCTCTCCATAGTGTGGATAATCCTACTCCAAACAGAACACTTAAGCGATAAAATTTGAATTCACTTCAAGAAATATGTGGAAGTTACGAGATAACTTTTTTGTTTTACAAAGGCAAAAACTTTTGCAGTGAACCTGGCTAATTATCAAGGGCATTTATAGCAATAAAAGAGTGAAACATGGTGACCCATGAGATCAAGTGAAGTCCATGAAAGATATGAATATTTAACAGCTTATTAATAGAACACAAAACCCTAGTAAAGAAAAATCACAATCCAACAAACACCCCTGCAGAGATACAGTTTTGCTGCTGGGTGAATATTTTATTATACATGTTACCAATGTTTTTATTGACAAATAACTTTGTAGGTCCTTTAATAGTACAATAATTGCCTTCTGGTTATGTTAGTTACTGTCCACTGCATCACCTCCGGAACGTTTCCTCGTTCAATGCATTGCTGCTGTATCTCACAGATCTGCGTTTCAAACGTTTAAAATATTGAGTTTGTTGCCCAGTTTCAATACTGTTGACTTACCAATAAAATAGAAGTATCAACCACAATAGATGTGTTTCATATTGGGATATATCATATATCACATGTCCTGCCTTCTGAACAATTTACATGCATTGGTGTTGTACCCCAGGCAATAATAAACAGTTATAGTTTGTTTGTGTCTTGTTTTTATCACTTGGGGAGTTGCTAGCCCAATACGGTTGTACTGTTGTGTACAATGACCATAAAGAATCGGATCTTAAAATGAATACTTGACTTGTCTATCAAATCTAATGACATAAGAAGGTTCTACCTCCATTTCTGAGTAATCCTCCTTAATAATTCTGTTAGCCCAACAAAACCTTATACACTGGCAATGATTACAATATATACAGCCTGTATGTCCCTAATTAGTTTTCCCAGGCACAATCACTGTGTCTCTAGACTTTATACCAGGTGCTACACTGTAGATATTAAATTATTCTGATTCCCTTGCTATTCATCAAAATGTAATAGGCGAGGCCACGGCATATTTCACAAAAACATAACAGGTAAAGGACACTGAAGATGAAGACTGGAAAACCTTTTATGAGTCGGCTGCAATCCTTGGGTAATGACTCGTCACACAACGCCACGTCTTTGAGGGTCACTGACGCTCATAAACAAGCAATCTAAGTTTCAGTTTACTACAATTTCCAGTAGGCTGGAGGCTTCTGTAACGAGAGGCCTGCATGGGAATGGCCACACTAGTGCATTTCCACTGTTCTGCATCATTGATGAAAAGCTGCCCACGACATCCGTCTGGGTTTGGCTCATTTTCAAATGACTGATCCGTGCCTCTGTTCTCTGGTAAGATAGTGATGAAATTATATTCCTCTATTATTTATGCATTCTGTGTGAATCCTTTCAGGAGGAAAGATACTTTTGCTTATACGTGTAGGGTGGGGAGGGGGGTGTAGTCCACTAACTCTGTGCCAATTTATCATGTTGTTTTGATATGCAAATGGGAGAATGGTTTTATGATTTTGAACTAGCTTGAGGTTAAACCCATTATTATACCTCTGTCCTTGGTGTGACCGGAAGCAGAATGCTCAGATATTTCCTGCAAAGAGCGCAAATGGGCTTATGAATTATTCAAAGGAAAAATCATGCGGAATGAACAAGGATTAACCGTAAAATAACGTGGGTAACACTTTAGTTGAGGGGGCACAAATAATGTGTAGTACACCCTTACTTAACGTATTAATTATTACTTAATGT
>JABFDZ020000138.1:26117132-26139269 GCA_019775955.2 Pollimyrus isidori | reverse complement strand
TCATGTTGACTACCTCCCAAAAGCACCGAGACTTTGTAGCGGAGCCCATGGCGGAGAAGCCAGTCACCGCTTTAGCCAGTATCAGAGATGTTCTGGGAAAGAAACTGGAGGAACTGGGATTTGATAAAGTATGTAATCAAACATATTTCCAATATCTTAGCATTTTCTTTTTATATTATACATCTTACGGCGCTTTTCCACGGCCCTCAAGAACCAAGCTGTACTTCAGCCATTTTGCGAGAATTTTTCCTTGTAAATTATTTGAGTTCCCGCTGCTTACTAAAGCTGTTTGCGTTACCACCATCTGATTGGTGGAAATCGATTGTGTTATCTGTGCACCGGCTCATCTGAATTTCACATACACAGGGTATTTTTCAATATGCCTACTTTACGGTACTTGTTTCATATAATCTTCAATTGCCGAAGACCAATACTCAGGGACAGAAGTACAGAGGATGCCCCAAGTTTCTTTCCAAGATCACAAGTACAATGTTTGCGTTCAACATCAAACAATCTTCTGAGGGCAGAACGAAAAATGATTGGTTCAGAGTGGTAACCAATCAGATTGTGGAGGTGTTGGACCCAAGCAACTAGAAGAGGCAGGACCAACCAATCAGATGTCTTGGTCCTAACCTTTTGATACTTGGGCCCACCTCCTCTATAATTTTGGTTCAGAGAGAGAACCCATCATTTTCCTTTCTTCCCTCAGAACTTTTGTGCAAGTGAACCTACCACGAGCTGATAATGGTTACAGTGTGTGTGTGTGTTATGCTTTCCTGATAGAATGGATTTGTAAAGCAAGTTTTAAGCTAATGCTGTTCCTGATCGATGCCAACATAATACAGCAATTTCTCAGACGTGCTAGCAGAAATGCTCTTATAGTAAGTCATGGGGTGTTTCTCAAAACCAAGAGTGCAAAAATCCTACTTGTGATCTTTGCAAAACTGGTCTTACTTACTTGCCTCCCAAAAATGAACTAGGGGCACAATTAATCATGGGATTGGTCTAGTTTGGCATGCAAACCCAATGATGTGTATTTACTATAATTGCTGTTTGACCACCATATTGGAGAAGTCAAAGCAATCCTTCACGCTGCAGTTTTTGGCTCCAGTGATATAATCTTTCACCTGTTGGTGTGTTTACTGATAATTGTATATTTTTGTATTTACATTAGTGTGATATTCCCTTGCAAACATACATTTTTGTAGTCTTCAGAGTGCTGGAGAGTGTAGCTGTTTGTCCGGCATACCAGTTATAATTTCCCATATGTTGTAAACTTTGGACCGATGAAACTTATTACTTCTTTATTTTGTGCAGCAGTCAAACATAATTAGTTTTTAAACTTTGTTCAGGAAGTTGCCAGATGGGCGCTGTGGTTTGCCCGTTTCTCGTTCCGGGTGAGTTACTTGCCCGGGAAGCGTAATGCTAAGGCGGACGCCCTCTCTCAGCAATTTTATCCCCCAGATAGCGAAGAACGCGAGTCCCCGGGGCTGGACACGGCCTGCTTCATTTCATCCGTCACCTGGGGTCTAGAAGAACGTATCAGGGCGGAACATGAGAGATGTCCCCGACCCCCCGGCTGCCCTGAGGGACCAAGCCCCTCCGTCCAGAGTTATTAGCCTGGGTGCATGCCCAACCCGGAACCGGACACCCAGGCATCGGAGCCATCACCAGGTTAGTGGAATGCTGTTATTGGTGGCTCCGGTGGAGGGAGGACGTGCGGGCCTTTGTGGCTAGTTGTACTGAGTGTGCCCAGTGCAAAGGTTCCACCCACGCTCCGGCCGGCCTACTACAGCCCCTGCTGGTCCCCGACAGGCCCTGGTCACATCTAGCGATGGATTTCATCACCGATCTTCCTCAATCGGACGGGAAGACGATGATCTTCACTTTGGTTGACAGGTTCTCAAAGATGTGCCGGCTGGTAGCCCTGCCCAAGCTCCCTTCGTCTACAGAACTGGCGGAGGTGCTCATCCAAGAGGTGTTCCGGCACACTGGACTGCTGGAGGACCTAGTATCTGATCGCGGACCGCAGTTTACCGCGAGAGTGTTCAAAGAATTCCATGCCAAGCTCAACATCACCTTGAGTCTCACCACAGCATACCATCCCCAGGCCAACGGGCTAGCTGAGTGGACCAACCGGGAGGTGGCCAAGGCATTGAGACTGATGACTCGGGCTAACCCCAACAAATGGGCTCCCTCGCTGGTCTTGGTTGAGTATTCCCTGAATGCCCGAATTAATCCAGCCACTAACCTGTCCCCATTCCAGTGTGTGCTGGGGTTCCAGCCATCCCTCTTCCCTTGGGATTCTCCGCCCAGTTCCGTACCGAGGGTAGAAACCTGGTACCGAGAGAGCAGATGGGTGTGGAGAATGGTCCAGAATGCCCTATGCACCCAAGCCCAAGAGTTGAAGACCGCCGCAGACTGTCGAAGGCGACCCGGATTCCCGCTCCGTGTAGGACAGAAGGTTTGGCTATCTATGAAGAATCTCTGTATCTCTGGTTGAAGGAAGTTTACCTCACGCTATATTGGGCCCTTCCCAGTAGAGTGGAAGGTAGGTCCGGTCACGTTCAGACTCCAGCTGCCCAAGGTCTATCGCTTTTCCCCTACGTTCCATATCTCCCTACTCAAGCCTGTCCGATATAGCCCTCTCTACCCGGGAGACCAGCCCGTGGATGACACACTCCCTGTTCCTCCTTCGGAGCCGGACTATAAGATCGTGGGTATCATCGACTCTTGCCGTCGTCTGGGTCAGCTACAGTACCTGGTGGATTGGGAGGGTGCCGACCCTGCGGAGCATAGTTGGGTCTCCTCCCGCGAAGTGGACGATCCACGCCTCACCTCCGCTTTTCACCTGGCTCACCCGTCCAGACCGGCTCCCCGCGGCCGGGGCCGGCCCCGCAAGCGGAGATGGCCTCTGGGAGGCGGCCATCAGGGGGGGCTCAGTCATGGCCCCGACCCGGGAGGGACGTGATCCACCGGGTGGAACACATCAGACCTCATCAGTCCGACTTAAAAGACAGAGACTTACCAGGAACCGGTGCGAAGTAGTGAGCCAATGATCCCATTGTGCCGTGCCAAGCAATTATTCGTCTTTCGTCTCCCCGCTTACCCAGTGTTCGCGTCTGCTTCCTGGTCCCAGTTTTGTTTGTCTCTGCCTTCCTTCCCCAGCCCAGCTCCCGTTCCTGGCCCTGCAGCCCCGTCCAGTTCTATGTCCCGTTCCCTGCTTCCATCCGGTGTCTCGTCCTTGTGCCTGCCCGTCTGCCTGCCTTCCCAGACTTCGACCCCTACGCCTGCCTCTCGACTATTCTCTTTGCCCATCGTTTCGGACACCTTAGCTTCCACGTCTCTGTGTTTCTCGACCCTCACGCCTGCCCCCCGACGCCTCTTTCTGCCTGCCGATTCGGACACTTCTGCTGCCTGTTTCAGGCTTCTCAATAAAACCTCCTCGCCTTGCATACCTGAGTCCGCTCTTCTGTTCCGCGACGTTACAGTTAGTACTCAGTGATTTATTTATTTGTTTGTTTGTCTGTTTGTTTATTTTTAAAATATATAAGCATGTAAGTTGGCTGCATGGGTACAGATACTGAGGGGGACGCTTATTAACTGACATACACCCTCCACCTTTTAGTTGTTTAGTGTGTCAAAATACCACAGACATTGCAAATTTTGATATAATTTAGAGGCACAGTTAACTGTTGCAGTGATTAAAAGGCTAGATTTTGTTTTTGCAATTATTTAGTGCCATAGCATCTTTTCTGTGTCACCTCATACATATTGTGTCCTCTAGATCTGGTACCACAGATACTCAGGTACTGTCATATACCTTTCCATCTCCTCCCTACCAAGCCACAACTGTTAGTCATTCACCTCTCTTGTCTTGCCTCTCGTTCCTAACCCTCATGTGGAAATCACTCCCGCTGCCTCTTGTCAGCCACTTATTAGTCCTTTGGAGTACCCGTTTGTCTCGTCATCCGCAGTCTGGACATTAATGTCCCGCCTCCTGTTGCCTGTGCCTTTTCCTGTTCTGAGCCTTACCATATTTTGATAGTTGAACCAGAGCTCAAAATCATCATTGGTTAATCTTCCAAAAAACCGGGAGTCCCTTGACCTTTACTGCCACTGGAATTCCACTGTAAATGGTACAGAACCAAGGAATTCCTCTAGTATCACGGCCTTGTGCATTGACAATGTTGCTGACATCTTGCTAGTAAATCGCAACTCTGCAGCCTTACATACAGCGAGAGCTACTGTCACAAAGGACATAATCTGGGGAGTTATGCATTGCTGTTAACTGTAGTACATTTATAGATTTTCTTGACAATCAAGCTAACCATATGCTAAGGGTGCTACACTAAATGGGGGGGGGGCGCTTGGCTATTACTTCTACAGAAACTTTTATGACATCCTATTATAAATTCATAGGCATTAATATGGAGTTGGCTATAACAGCTTTCCACGTGATTTTGGAGTGTGTCTGTGGGAATTTTTGCCCATTCACCCAGAAGAACATTTGGGTAGTCAGTCACAGATGTTGGACATGAAGGCCTGGCTCACATTCTCTAACCTAGTCCATGCCAAAGTTGTTTGATGCGATGGAAGTCAGGGATTTGTGTGAGCCAGTCAAGTTCTTACACACCAAACTCACCCAACCATATCTTTGATGAACTTTCTTTTGTGCACTGGGGCACAGTCATGCTGGAACAGAAAAGGGTCTTACCCAAATGGTTCCCACAGAGTAGGAAGCATAGAATTGTCCAAAATGTCCCAGTTTGCGGAAGCATTTTGAGTCCCCATCACTGGAACTAAAGGGCCTAGCCCAACTCCTAAAAAACACTGCCATACAATTATCTCGCCACCAAACTTTACGGATGGGAACAATACAATCAGACAGGTAACTTTCTCTGGCATCTGTCAAACCCAGACTCAACCCTCAGACCAAACAAGGAAGTGTGTATCGTCACTCCACAGAACACATTTCCACTGCTCCAGAGTCCAGTACCAGCATGCTTTGCGCTACTGCACCCGACAACTGGCATTGTGAGGCTCGCGTACCGCAGTTCGGCCATGGAAGCCTGTTCCATGAAGCTCACAGCATACAGTTTTGTCCTGGGGTAAGTTTAGCACTCTGCAGTTCCTGACTCAACACAGCGTTGGCAGCTTTTATGCACCATGCTATGTACCTCAGCACTTGGTGACCCTGCTCTGTCGCTTTATGTGGATTGCCACTTGGTGCCTGAGTTTCTTTTGTTGCTAAATGCTTCCACTTTAAAATAATACCACATACAGTTGACCGTGCAATATCTAGCTGAGATGAAATATCACATACTGACTTATTGCAAAGGGGACAGTAACCTGCTTCAATTCACTGAACTCTTCAGAACAACCCATTTTTTCACAAATGTTTGTAAACCTGAATGCATGCCTAGGTGCTTGATTTTACACACCTGTGGCAATAGGTCTGAAAGGAAAACCTGAATTCAATAAAGAGGTGTGTCCCAATACTCTTGTCCATATAGTGTATATGTTGAGTAAACAGGCACTGCTAAAACCTGATTTACAGAGATTATCTTTATCATAGCCTGTTAGTGACATTTTGAGTTTCCTTGCTATCCAACAGCTTTTTTCTCCCACCTGTCCTTATGTAATCTATGTAAATTTACCGAGACTATTAGTTATGCTGTTATCACCACATATTTGTTTACCAGTGAGATGCAAAAGCTCACTACACCTCCATACCTCCAAGCACAAGGTATAATTATGTAGCGGTTTCCTGGGCAACACAAGACTGATACCTGAAATTATTCTCCTTTGTTATTGCTATAATGTAATATCTATCTTGGGGGATTTAAAGTCAATTAAATATTTAAAAGTTATGTTGTATGATATGGTTGGGTTCAGAATCAGCAAGACACCTTTAAAGTTGCCTCACTGTGAATTCTTCTCCTCATTCTCCTCCCCTGTTGTGCTCCAGAAAAATTAGAGAAATGTAATCAGTTGCTATAAGCATATTGTATGAAGGTACAGTCATGCTTTTATTCATAAAATTACTTTAATAGTCTGAGGTTAGTTTAATTTCATAACTATTTTGTCCATAAACGCATGAAATGGAATTTGTCCATTTTCAAAACTGCTTATCCTACTGGGTCGTGGGGAGCTGAGTCCGGAGCTCATCCCAGAACCTATGGGCACAAGGTGCGGAACAACCCAGGACGGGGGACCAGCCCATGGCAGGGCTGAAATGGAATTTAAAATTAGATATTGCTGAACACACGAATGAATAATAATAATAATATTTGAGTGCTTGTGCATTCCCTTTTCGGGTTCTTTCATTAGAACGTTCCTCAATGTGTGCCCTGCTATGAATTTTTTGATTCATCATACCCACAGATGTGCTGTGAAGCACATTCCTCGAAGAAATCATTGCTTAAACTATTGAGAATTTGAGCAGATGTACCTCCAATCATTTATCCAGTGCATGGAGCTCAGTTCCAGCTGTCCAGTTGTGTTTCAGTCAAGGCTTCACAATGCAGGGCCCTGGGCAGCTTTCATTCCTTCCTGTCATAAATGTTCGATGATCTGCTTTGCTCATAGTTCTGAGATGACTTCTTTCAGGAAACTTTAGGCAAAGCTACATATAAAAACCAGCATGACCTGAGTAATGAAAAGTATATACAGGTATATAAAATTCATTTTACAAGTTAAAGGATTATTCTACATCGCTTTTCATAACGTAACTGTATATGAGTACATTCTGCGAATCATTGGCAGCTCTATCCTACTAGCACTCAGTTTATATTTCTTGTGATTTTGAATAAGAAAAACCTTTAATCAACCATTAGTCATCCAACCATTTTCTGTGACTGCATATCACAGAACTGTGACTGGAGCCTATCCTGGAGGCTATGGGCACAAAGCAGGGAACAAACCAGGGTGTGGTACCAACCCGTCGTAGGGCACAGTCACGCACCATTCAGTCACACATAATGACCTGCAAAATTAACTGAAATGTATGTTTTTTTTTTTTTTTTCCTGTGCGATATGCCATCGACAATACAGAATAGCAAACAGTATCTGTGCTTTAATGCCGATCCCCGCGTTCTGCCTAACAGAACCCGGACGGGCGTTTCCAATGTGCAGTTGAATGTATGTAGGGTTCTTCTCCAACAGAATCGACTGCAGCAAAGCTCCTGTTTATCTTAGGTTTCCTTTTTTCACCGCAAAATATGTCTCTGTTATAACATTTTCTGGGGCAAGGAGCTGGCCTCACTTTCACTGCAGAATGGTGTATCACTGAGGCTTTCATGCCAAACTGCATCTACAAGTCTGCTCTGGAAAATCAAGCCTCCGGTCTCCACTTGCGCACGAGCTTCTCGTTTGTCATAATTGAACTTCCAGTATGTTTAAAACAGTATTACATATACCGTATATTTAAATGCACGTACCATCATGTAATGGTTTCTTCAGTGAAGCACAGCAAATGTCACTTACAGTACACCCGCCTGAGTAAAATATATTACCCATAAAATACCCATATTCCAGGTCAGTGACAGAAATAGACAAATGAACAGCTGGTAGATCAGTAATGTGCTGTCATTTAACCCTTTCCTCCTGCCTCAATTACTAAATACAAGACTTTAGTATGAGCAAGAATACAAGCATGAATACAAGCAAGATATTAAATAAACAGTCATTTTTAACAATATTCCTAAATCGGCATCTGTTCCCAGTTTCCTTCAGCAGGTAACCATCATTATTATTTATTTATTTCTTTTTATGTCAGACACCATGCTAAGCTGTATAAGATTGTTATCTTGCGCCTAAACTCCAAATGATTCACAAACTCGACCAGTTTCGGTACCTTTATCTTTATAAAGTTTGCTGCTTTACTGATATCTTGCCTGTTGGAAATAATTCAATTTCAGAGCCGAAACAAACTCCTTTTCACACAGATGGCAGACAGAGCAAAGAGGACGGTGCAAAGCATCTTTCCCCTGTGTGCTTAATGAAGACGGGCACTGCAAAGACAGCTCTTTGTTCGATAGTCACTACGCTTACAGGCATCACAGCTCTACAGCCTGTTTGTCTGGCTGGATGCTTGTGGAAGCAGACTGGCACCGGAACAAAGCATCCACACAACTATGCGATATCACAGAAGACTGACTCTATTCTCCGCATGGTTTGGTAGGATGAGCTCTTTCCTGGATCGCAAGCATGAAGCTTTTGCTGATGCCCTTGCTGATATTTGATTTTTAAATAATTGTGTCATAAGACACCAAAAAAAAAACATCCACTCCAGATCAGAAAAGAATGAGATTATTTTTTAATATCCCGCGTCTCAGAATGAGCAGCTCTAGCACAGATGGGTATAACTGAGGATAAAACACTATTTAAAATCTTTTGTGGGAGACAGAAGAGCAGTTTTCTAGACAGCACACAAGGAAGGTAAAGGCTCTGGGCCCAGTGCTGTAGGGTCAGCCTGAAACAAAGAAGAAAGCAGACGTCCTGCTCACAAACCATTCTGGCAGCTCACAGCTTCAGTGCTGTGCTAGATTCCGTTCCCGTCAAGATCTCAGTTAATTTGACTTAATTGAGCTGTTGATTGAATAAATTGCACTCTGTAAATCACATTTAACTTTGTTTGCTGAGGACTTAATAAGCTGATTTTGTATTATGAGGATATATCCTGCTAAAAGGCTTCAGAGAATGTTTTTTAGTTCTGGTGCAGAAATCCATCCATCTTCCAAGCACTTATTTATAATCATGTCATGGGTGGTCAGACACCCTGTGCGAAATGCCTGTCCACCAAGGCAGGGGACACCCTGGGTGGGATGGCAGTCCATCACTGGTCACAAAGCAGGGGACACCCTGGATGGTATGTCAGTCCATCGCAATCACAAGCCATAATATAAAACTACACATACTGTACCTGTGATTAGATAGATAGATAGAGATACTTTATTTATCCATTATTTATTCATTATGAATCTTCAATAATTGCTTATTTGTTCTATGGTTCCAGGTAGAGATGGAATGGCATGAAAATTTATATCACAATTATAGCGACCAAAATTATCACGGTCATCGGTATAATCTGGGTGTTATTCTAGCATTCTGATCATTTTCAAAAACTGCTGATACACAATATGAAATAGTTTCACCAAGTTTTATATTAAAAATCACTAATAAAATAGTGGTTATATAAGCCAATACCTTATGTACATATACATATGTAAACCATAAAATGCACATTAAACATCTCTGGACTGCCATCACTGCTTTCCAGCCATGTTTTCACTGACCCACGTTAAATGCTGTGTCTGTACACCTGCGTCAGGGAGACTGTTGCTAATCTTTGTTGCTGCTGGTGAGTATTTAACATGAGTTTTTCCAAAGTCTGGTAATCAACCACGGTTTTAATGAAAATCAAAATTTGAAATGACCATAACGTCGGGAATTTTACCGTGAAACCGGTGAGCATTCCATCCCTAGTGCTCGGTTGAGCTCTCCATTTCACATACCTGATAATGTTATCATTGGGGCTGATTTAACATGTTTTATATGTGATTCAGCAGCTGTGTCAGATGTATTAACCTTGAACTTAAATGACAACTGCTGAACAGCAGCTGGCAAGAATGGAAGGAGCCAACCTTTGAAATGGGAGGTTCTCATAAACAGCAGCTTTTCATGCAGGTCTGTGCCAGTAAATCACTGCTCGCTGGGCTTTGCTGACATCTGGCCTGTCACTTTACCCCGAAAATAGTCTTACCGTCTTGTCTAATTGTGAAGCTAATAGATGAGACTTGTGTAAAGTAATGGTTGTGGCAGGGCTGCTACCTGCTCGTGATCTGAGAATGCTGCCTGCCAGCTATGACCTCTAATGTGTTAGACAAGATTACCCAGGGGATTCTTCCCAAGATACGTTAATAGCAGAGATGTCGGCTCGAACACACCTTGAAGCACGGAGGACTGTGTTGCTGCGTTTTGGCACAGGCAGGAAAAAACCCAGACCGTCTGACTGGCTGATGGGTGACGGAGATCTGGTTGTATTTCCATGGCAGCGTTATATCCTGATAGGAATCCTCTGCTTTACCTCCACCCCCCACCCACATCTCTCAATTCGACCGTGATGCCTGTGCACCTGCGGGTCTTTTTGTGCAAATCTGCTCCGAACTGGCAGAGCATGCCGTCGGTCACACTGGTTCTGTTAAATCGGCTGGAATGGAGACAGTGGGGATGGCACAGACTCGCTCGTTGCGTGGCTCCATCAGGGGCCGGCAGGATGGGCATTCAGAACTCACAGCACATGTGTTTTCTTCAAAAGATCTGGCATTAATCTGTAACTAATCAGTGACCGGCACGTTTCACAGCAGGACGGGCAGTTTCGTAATCTATCTTTGCATATCTGCAGGAGCTGCACCACAAAGATCTCATGATCCGAGGCCGTTTTCATTGTTCGTTCTGATGAATCCTGGCCAGTGAGAAAGTGTATCCGCATTGACCGCTCAGAAAGGGGGAACAGCCCCCAGCACTGGGAGCATAGGAGGTGCCCACAAGCCCAGCCGAAAAATCAGATCACGGCTCGAAGATTTAGCCGCCCGGAGCGCGGCGCGGGTGCAAGCTGGCCCGCGGTGGCGCATGCCTGCCTCTCTGCTAATTATAAGCATATGGAGCAGACAGACTCTGGATTTGCAGCCGGCCTGCTGCTCATTACGCTCATTACGCTCGTCTGAGCCAAGGCGCCTCCCTCGCACACTGAACTATATGTGATCACAGGCCACTCTGCCTGCGACACCAGTGCCGAAAATCCTCGCCCACATGTCTCTGCTGGCAATGCCCATTGGCTGCTTAGCTGAGCCAGACATAGGTCACATCCATCAAAGCTCGCAATTCTGCAAGGTCAAGCCTGTACTTTACTGGTGATAAAATACGATCTATGCCGAGGAAAACAATTGTTCATTTTAGGAGAAGCTGAAAAATATGTAATTGTGTTTGGGTGAATGTTTGCCCTTTAATGGATTGACATTCCATGCTGAAAAAGTACTCTTTCTGATGCTGGACTCCACAGACCTTAGACAAGTCCAGAATGAGATCAGTATGCATACTGGTGGCTAACGCTATGTTGAAAGATGCAACATACATTCCGTGGAAGAAAATAAGAATCAAAATTGGATGCGGTATTTTAAAAAGCCAAAAGAAACAATTTATGTTAATCACATGCTTTTGTCCTGTTTGAAGAGTCCTTCCAGTCTCAGATTTTGCAAACAGTATAATGAAAACGGCAGGGAGCCCTTGCTGCTATCCATAAACAGTGTGGCATTTTCCTGCTTCAGCTTACTGCACGTAGCTCTCTAGAGTGAACTGCAGAAAATTACTCCCATCAATCAGAACGAGCTCTAAATGTGAACATGTACAGACTCCATACATTGTATAATTAACAAAGGTATATTTATGAACCATGTCTTGCAGCATACTATGTTATTATCTGTGATAAATCAACAGCCCCAATATAACTGGGCTGTTATTTCCAATTCTGTGCTTTCAGAGAAGAATATCATAGAATTGCAATGTATCATTTATGATCCCTTTTAGAAGTACTACTGGCACAATATAATGTACCAAAGAATAGCCTATGTAGGATGAACATGAAATTGGGTTGATACATAATTGTGATAAATAATGATGTTCTGCCTCAAAGAAGCACATCTACACAAAAGTGCCCTGACAAACACTGATAAGGTCAGCGATGGCCTGGGTTATGAAATGAGGGGCGAGTGAATTCGTTTTGAGGCGACACTCTTAGTCATTTTTGATCAGACTGAGTCATATTCTCTACTGAAAACCTGCACGAAGTCGTGCCTGGATGATCAAAGCTGTTAGAATGACATCGTTGCAGTTTCCATCACCTGCAAAACTAGTTTAGAAGAGAATCACCTACATGTTACGGCGGCAATGGGAGTATTGATCCTCTGAACCCATCGTGGAGGAGTTTACTGTCTGCTGTTAGTCGCCTGCTCCAATTCAACACAAGCAAGCAAAATGTGGTGCTGCCAGCCACCACCACAGGTTTGCATCTTGGTTCCTCCTGCCACTAGTGTCGTCTCAGGTTGAATGTTGAAAAAGGAACGTACGTGGAAGGAAAAGCAACAAAAGCTCTGCACTTGCTCTGCACTCCTCATGGTTTGGTCTGTAAAATTGCAGCAGATATCCAGAATGTTACAGGTGGTCTTACAGTAGGTGCCACATTAGTACATGCAATACTAAACCATACTTCAGTTCTTGCCTTTTACGTCACCTTCCATTGCCAAAGATCAGTGGCAATACTATGAACGGAAGTACAGAGTACGGTAAAAATCCTCTTATGTTGTTCCTGCCCTGCCCCAATTACCATGGGTAAATTGGTTGAATCCTCGCTAAATGAGAACTGATGATTTATTGTATTCCAAGTTATCTCTTTGGAGGTAATCCAGCAAGAGCACAGGTACAATCTTTGCATTCTTGGTACTGATGAACACTTTAAGAACCCACTTCAATGAATATGGAACTGGACTGATAACTTTTTACAAGTACAGTGATCCCCCACTGTATTGCGGTCTGGCCTTTATGCCCCTGCTATATCCCTGACGCATCACAGTTCTATGCGTATTGCATACCTTGCTTGTGGTTCCATTGTTGTAAGCAAACATTATGTGAACTATTCATTTTGTCTTAAGCCCTACAATTTAAGGCTTAAACTACATGGTCTTTTTATATTGTGGATTTCCACCTATCGTTTTTAAAGCATCTGGGAAGGTTTTTTTAATCACATTAAAAAAATGCTTATTTATATGGTCTCACCAGTTGATTCTTTTGCCTTATGTCTCGTTTCTGCCTACTGTATGTCTGGATCACTCCAGCTGCCTCTCTTTTTTGTCCCAAATTTCGGCCCGGCCCAATTCACATCTTCCAGTTTCAACCCCTGTTTCTGTTTTGATTTCCCCAGTAAAGCCATTTTTGTTCCCCCCTATTGCTCATTTTCACCTCCTTCCTACCCTAGGCATAACACATAATACAACATAAAGGATATGAACATTACTTAAACCACCTCAGAGTAGAGAATGACAAAACTGCTGCTAGAGCTCACCAAAAAGCAATAAACTGAGAAGCATTTTTGCAGCCCTCTAAGATAAGTATAGTAACAATATTACTAGAAAGTAAAATTGGATAAACTGCCAGAGTACAATTGCCACAGATTAAGTACACAATTGAGTAACAGTTTTTATGAAGATGCTTCAGAAATGCCGCTCTAAAGATCTAGTTATACCTGAATTGATACCATCATGCATCAGCTACATAATGACATTTTCAGTATGAAAAATCCCAAATGAATGCTTCTTTAACTATTCATTTTTCCTTGTATTTCAGTCCCCCAGTCTTGCTCCCTTAAATGATTAAAGGTGATATTGAAATGATGGTGTTTGATCTCCACCTTTTCAATAAAATTTACTTGATTTTAAGAGCCTAAAGCAGTTTTTATGATTCTGGTCCCTGGAGACTCACAGTCACCCCATAGTTTTGCTCCCTCCAAGCTCCCTGCCAGACACTTTTCAATGACTGTGATTATTTACTACATATTAAATTAAACGCCCACCTGCCTGACATGTAATTGAGCAATGAAAAAGTTTACGAAGTCCTTTATTTAACTAGCATTTATTTTTTTAACTAGTTTACATTTGTATTAATAGTGGATGTTTCTGTGAATTTCTCTATCTTGCTAATTTTTACAACTTGACATTGATAGCTAGACAGCTAAATAACATCATAATTAATTGTGAAAATAAAGTGTATCTTGTGTATCATTTTGTATCTTGTTCATACTGTCATATTTGCCTTGGTGACAACAATCTATGTATGTTCCTTTAAAGCATTAAACCATTCACCAACGGCTGTGCAAGCATTTTGATCTGTGGCACTAAAGGTGTCACATTATGTTATTTTAGGTTTATTTTATAAAGTAGTTTCAGACAAAATGCTCTTTTTCATGCTCTTGAAATAAAAGATTTTTGGATATAAGTGTTTTACTTAGACAGCAACAATATTCTGCTTGATGAATTGCTTTGCACCTTGGAGAAAAATGCTGCGTCTCTTATGGGAATGTCCACAAATCATATTTGCCAAAGTAAATGATAAATCGATTCTATTAACTACATTATTATTACACCAAGCTATGCAGCCCCCATGTTGCTGTTTTAAACACCGCAATGTTGGTATCTGATAATATTATATTTGAGCTTGAGAAAATAATTTTTCTCAGGATTATAATAACACACACGTAAACATTAACCCAGTCATTTCCCCAGTTTTCCTGCTTCTCTTTACCTAAACAGGATAATGTTTGGACAATTTGGACATTATCAATAGCTTTCTGATACCCTGGCTTCTCAGCCAGGACTGTTCTCACCTTCAGCCATTGTGACCCTAAATTTAATAAGCAGTTCAGGGAAAATGCAGATGTAGCTGGAATGAATGGATATTTCAATATAATGGAGAATATAACGCAACATCTTACATGGGAACATACATAAGAAATTGATGTTGAACAATAATTTCAGGTTTCTTGTTCAATATACTATTAATACGTTTTTCAAAATATATTTTGTGCATAAAGGCAATCATGCAATTAGCTGGAAGAGGTGGAAATGTCAAAACGGAAATGGTTAATATTCCTGGGCAAAATGGCAACGGTATTGAAAAATGAAAACTTCACAAGGAAATTGTTAGTATGGAACTTAATAACTTAAACTGTTTAGCAGCATCCCAAGTTTTCTGTTATGGAAGAATCCATTATTTGCCACTTAAAGCTTTAAAACTATATTTTTGAAATATAAAAAAATCCATATGCTATACAGTGTACATGCTATACAATGCCAGAAAATAATGTTCGCCCAGACTTCAGTGCGCTATACAGACAGCAAGTGACAAGGACTATACAGTACTATGCAGATATTTCCTTCCTATATAACATGTAATATTTCATGTTGTATGTCATAGCTATACATCTTGCATAGCACTTATTCAGTGCAGTGTCAGGGTGTAATATATACAGCCATGCAGCCCCCCTGATCCGTCACATCCAACACTCTCCCGGTCAAGTTGACACCCGCCCTGCTAGAGGAAACTGGCCTTTATTAAGCTGCAGTGTAAACATCATCGTCTGTCCTCAAGGCACGATTGTTTTATTGCAGTTTATTTGGTTAATCGTTTTAGTGCGATGCATTAAACTATAAAAAAGCACATGAGCTGATCATGCAGGTAAAATTCATAGGAAATCTTCATGGTGGTAAAGAGCAGGAGCATGATCTTCAGGAAGAATCAGCAGACAGAATTATGGTCGGACAACTGTTGGTACTGCTGCAGACAGCAAAACCACAACTTTAAGCCGGAAATCAATATCACATTTTCCATGATCAATTTAATGACTCATTAAAATCAAGGTAGGACAGGCAAGACTCTTTATTAGCATTCATATTGAAATTCCCACATACTGACAAACCACTCAAATAACTGGAAGGTTAAACACAATCGAATAGTCTTAATAAGGTAGATAAAATGCTGATAGAATTGAACAGAAATATAAAATTAGATGTAATTATTGCTCCAGTAGTGGAAATGAAGCACAATTGAAAGTTAAGATATCTGATTACATTATCTTGCTTAGATTAACTTAAATAAGTTTAGCATGCCACTTGATAGCACAGAATTATTATACCCTATCAAATGCCTGTTGTGATGATTTAATGCAGTGTTTCCCAATCTGGTGCTCGGGGATCCCCCACACAGTTCAGGTTCTTGCTCAGCTCCCTGCCAGACAGTCTACATTTTTGCACCCTCTCAGCTCCCTGCCAGACAGTCTACATTTTTGCACCCTCTCAGCTCCCTGCCAGACAGTCTACATTTTTGCTCCCTCTCAGCTCCCTGCCAGACAGTACATATGGACAGTGTTTGGGGTTCCCAAGGACCAGGTCGGGAAACATAGTTTTAATGCATCGCACTGAGCAATGAATGAGAGCATCCACTGTTTTACTTTTTATTTTTTTAACCTGTATGCTGCAGAAATAAAGTCACTACTGAACTGTAGGTCAGTGCCAGCTAGGTCAGAAACTCTACTTCACCTCAATCAAACACAGCTAAAATGAAAAAAATATATATACTGTGCACTCACAGGGACATGGGCAGGGTAGACGGTTGTACTGTCCAGGGCCCTCATTCCGATGCCGCGGGTTCCCGGCAAAAGGTCAGCTGAGGTCACCACAAAGGGATCCTCAGACTGCGGCGTCGAAGCAAGGCGTAAAAGATGAAGCGCTGCTGCACGCTTCCGCTGTGATCAGGGTTGTAGCTGCCGTGCAGGACAGCATGACCAAGACTTTGCTCAGCAGGGCAGCATACAAAATTCATAAAGCAATGGTAACCACACATACCCAAAATTAAGACAAAAGATCCAGCCTCAGAGAAAAATCCTATGAAATTAGAATCTGAGAATTCAGAGTAAATGGAGCAGAGATTACAGTATTTCCTTGTTTTTAAAATTATTTGCCATGCATATTTTAATTAAAAGATTTTTTTAAAACTTCATGATTCATGGACTTCATGAGCAGCTAAAATTTTAATCAGCAGAAGGAGCAGCCAATAAATTACACAAAATATTTCTAGAAGAAAAGGAAATGGAGAAATCAGTGTATCTGCCTACTTAAACACGCAAGGCCCTGCACATGCTTGCACATTTTAATATTATTTCTGGATTTCTGGTTTCATTGTAGGCAACACGAATGTAATTTTCAACCTTCATAATACAGGCAGTCAAATAACACAACATATACGTCATATACAGTACATACGTATTAAATGTCCTGAACTTTTGTGTAGCCTCACGCAAAACCTATACAGGAATTTCAGAGCGCCACCTATTTGGTTGGTGGATTTGATCATGATTGTTATTTGACTATTATGCTAAAACACATTTTCAAAAGACCACGACAATTAGAAATGTAACGCAAATTCTGAGAAGGAATTTCATGAACATTTAAATGATAAATATGGGTTTAATATTTACAGTGGTGCTTTTTTACTTCTATTCAGTGTTTTGTGTCCATTCGTGTGTAGTGGACATGCAAAGTAAGATTTTCATTTCACTGTGGCACTGACTCTTTACCGTGTAGATGACAAATAAACTCCCGAATTGTGGCGCAGGCCACAGCCTGAACATTAAAATGTCATTTACAAGACCATGTTATATTACAGCCTGAGTCTGATAGAACTCCGAGATGGAATATATAAGTCTTTGAATTATGAATCCCATTGAAATTCTGTAATGCAGAAGGAGCTGCCGAAGGAGACTGATTATAACCCAAGGCGGTATGCTAAGTGTGTACTCTGTAGTCGGGGTTCCCTGAAAATTACAGAAGATGAATACTAATCAGTAATTCTAATTTTTTAAATTTGCACTAATTTACACCATTAAAAGAAAAATAAATACAAAATCGCATCTTGCCCCCTGTTGTGTTGTCATTGAGATTAGTGTTGCATGGATGTAATATTAAAATTATATACATGTTTTGCTCAGTATGTTGTTAATTGCTCTCTTTAAACTGTTGTTTTTCTCCTGGTTCCTTTACCTGGTTCTGACATTGAATATCCAATAACATGTGATCTTCCCTGCAAACCCAGTGTTTTAGCCGGCAGAGTCTTGTCCATTGTTACAGCCTCTAATGATCTGGCTGAAGGCTGCAAAAAGTAGACCATGAAGTGTTAAACTAAGGGTTAAAAACAACACACAAGATGTGCACGGTCTGTTGGTAATCAGGGTGAGAGCAACGTGTTGGATGATTGGCAGTGGGTATGATGTGCATGAATGTAATGACAAAATACCCCACACAGCAAGTACAAGTCTGGGTCAAGTCTGGCTGAGATGCAACACATCTGGCTGTGGCAAAACACTTTGGGCCATATCTGCTCCTAACCTGGCTTAGAATTCTGGTTCACGGTAGGAACTCTTCATATGGGCCATTTTCAGACAGGAGTCACATTTTTTTGGCTGATGTCACATCACAATTGGCAAAAAGGTTTCGACCTAGAGCTGGTCCTAACACGGAAAATGATTCTGTAATGTCATATGTGGACCAGATTTGGCAAAAAAAAATAAATAATTAAAATAAATAAATAAATATATGCTATTAATTTTGTCCTAATATGACAGATTAAAGCATTAAAAATATAACTTGACTTTTTGTATTTTGTTGTATTTTTTGTGTGCTATTTTTTATATAGGTGTTGATTACATTTTGTAAGATTATAATGTAATTACACAGTATGTTTTATGCAATGTCTAGGTAATGTATTAAAAGAGGCATGAAATGGAGGAGTGGCACAATGGATCCATTTTATCAGTCTGTCTTACTGGGCACCATATATTGTCATATTACAGTAGTCAGGACATATCCTTTCCCTTTAAGCTTGTGTTTATTAAAAGTAACTGCACATCTTTGCATTGTTACGCATCTTATTTCTACTCATGCTCCTTTTCTTATGCTCTATTTTGTCTGTAAATGTATGCATCAATACTGCCACAACAAATCCCTAGTATGTGCCTGGCCAATAAAGTGAAATCTGATTCTGGACCAAGTGTGCAAAGTTCAGTGGTGATGGGTTAAAAGCTGTGCAAAGAAGGAGCATTGAGAAAAACAGGACCAGGAGTGTAACAATAAGATGTTTATATTAATGCTCACAAACATGCCACAAGATCTATGAGTGAGTCCAACGGCAAGGACAAGAATGATTATATGATCGTCTTGGAGAGTGCCTGCAGAGCTTATGCAAAAGCAGCGGCAGTAAATTTTCGACTGATTTTTATATTAGATTTTGTTGAAATGAAACAAACAAAATGGCAAAGTTTCCGAAGTTTTATTTTCTCTGACTGAGTAAGAATGTTTTAGCTCAACTTATGTTTGGTTTGACCTCAGCAGACTATTGTGGTCCTTGTGATGTGACAATTGCATGTGCATGAAATGCCATGTCGATATTAACATTGCACGTTGTGCAAGAGATATTCAAACACTTTATTATAAAAGAGGCTTCAATAACATAAACATGCTTTACGTGATATTCGGGAGAAATAACAGATTACGCACCGGACCTGCTTGGGATTCAAACGTCATGCATGTAACTAAACTCTTCAGCTAATAAGAGCAAAGGTGTGTCGTCACGAGGGCGGTTCCAGTTTGTGCAGACAGGTGAGAGGTCGCAATGCACCTAACCGTAATGCATTGCGTCAGGATCAGAATGCCTTGCTTTTAGCCAGCGCTGTAAGCAAGTGAAACGCACCCAATGACCGGACTGGGGAAACAAACTGAAATGCAAACTTAATACAGAGGACTAATGACAACAACCAGAAACAGCTGATCACATGGAGATCCCACATAAGGTTAACGAGGGGGCGTGGCACACAGAAAGAATGGACAATCAGGGCAGGACAGAGGTAATGTTGAGATAAGTTCTTTATCGTTTTGGAAGCCGTTAAGAAAAAAATGCTCTTTTTGTTTTATCCTGTTCATTTTGTGCATAAATCCTTAAAAAAATATTTAAGTGTAATTTTGAGGGGAAACCATTTGATTGGTTTTCCATTATTTCTTATGGGAAAAAATTGATCAGAACTCAAACTTTTTAGGATTCAATCCGGAGTCCAGAATGGATTAATTTCGAGAACCGAGGTACCACTGTATTTGGCATTATTTTTGCACAATTTTCATTAAGGTATGATTGTTATCACATGCATCAAAGTGAAAAATCTCAAAACCACCACTCATTTAACTGTTTTATACATTTGAGTTTTATAATATCGTGATGAATATTGCAAAAATCTCTGAAAATATTGTGATATCATTTGTAAGGCGTATTTCCCTTCCCTAATTGTATGCTACAATTATATTTTTAGCAAACAACTTCCTGTCATGCAATAAAATTGTAATAATTTGATATAAGCCTATCTACTGAACCTGCCACTGCATACTTTTAAATGTGAGTCAGAGTGCAAGTAAAGCAATCAAACTTCCATAGATAATATTTATTTTTGCATCTATCGATTGACAGATTTTTAGACAAATTACTTATTTCCTCAGTTACTGGTAAGGACTTGCAGTACAGTACATTTGTAGCAGCGACTGTCATCATTGTCAGTTTTCGAGAAGTGAAGTCACGCTTCTGATCACTTAACTCTCTGTCATGACTCTGCATTGAACACGAGAAGGAGAGCAGCACGTGACTCATGCTGACAGGACTATTTTTTATATGTACATCTTTATTAAATATCCCTTCAGTTTAATGTCTGTGATTTTAGTCAAAGGGAATCTACTCCTGAAATCGCTGTCCTTAAGATACATTATGTGACATTAATTTCGGATTGCATATAATCCCAAGTCAGACCTTATTAATACTCAGGTTTTTACTGTTTTAGAAGCATTTCCTGATTTAGAAGAGGCTATCGGTAGCCGTTTAGCTGCAATGCATATGAATTATCTAGAACAGTGCTTCACAATCTTGTTCCGGGTGGACACCCTGCTAGAATGTTTTCATTCCAACCCAACGTTAATCAGGCTCCGGTGGTCCTTAATAGGCTAATAATGAATGTGGCAGGTTAAAAGCATCTTGGGTTGGAATAAAAATATTTTTTGCAGGGGGTTCTCTGGGAATAAGACTGAGAATCACTGATTTAGAAAGACAGTTATTGAACATTATCTGGCTGGTTTTAGCTCATAATTACAAAACTATATCTAGCCTTATATGGCCTGAATGTGGAAAACCAAACCTGGGCCACAGGGCCATCATTCTCTGCAGTTTTATTTGAGCCAGAGGAGAGTGAGTTGTATGGGCTGTATGTGGGCCAGAAGAATTTTGCGATGTTGGACAGGACTAGAACCAGGTAAAATCTTTTCCCATCATAATCTACTCATGGAGCAAGGAGGAGAAGAGGGAAAAGAGAGAATGAGAGCTGCGATCTCCAAAGCTAACAAAGCTTCTTCCCCTTGTGGTCCACTAACAGACAGCAATCACCCAATGAGGAACCTGCATGGAAGAGAATACATGGGTGAGATGGTTTGATGTGTCCCTAGCTGGTAAGAAACATTCACATTAAAAGACCTTTTTTAACATTGCTCCAAATTTCACACCTTATGGGAGAATTTTTAATTTACCATACTATCTGGCACACATTATTATATACAGGCTAACTAGGGCTGAAGCCCAGGGCTCTCAACTAACCTTAATTAAAATTTCCATCTTGTTATTTGCCAGTGAGTGGCTCAATCAAAGTGCCAAAAACCTTTTCTGCTATGACACTGAAAAACCTGGATGACAAGACTAACCTGCAGGTGATACGGCAGGGAGAGAGCATATATGCTGTGGTTATCTACCAAGAAAGGCAAGTACAGAATTGTGCAGCACTGTGTCAAGCAACAAGCAACTCCTTGGAGGGAATGTGTTCAAAGAACTTAAGCAAGAGATAGAACAAAAAATAACAAATATGATGTCATTCAAGAAGTACAATGAGGAGAAGCAGAGAAGATCTGAGGAGGTGGGCAATCTGTGGGGGCTTTAACTCTTTAAAATGCCTCTTCTCAAGCTTCTCCTTATGGTGTACATGCCTGTGTAATACGGGCACTGCACATGCTGCAAATTGCCTGTGAAGACTAACAAAATCGTTTCCAAATATTTTAGGGTCATGCAAAATCTATACATATTGATTCATACCTCGCAGGGGTAAAGGGTTTCATTAAGAAAAGAATAGATTTTAAGTGCTTCAACATATGAATAAAGCAGTACACCCTTCATAAAAATAAGATGCATCGTTCAAGTAAGAATATAACAGATCTAAGGAGAGGCCAAGGTGGTGAGTAAATAGCAGGCCACCCCAGTCGACATCCCTCAACAAAATGTAAAAACGAAGCATTTAAGTCTGTAAATTTGAGGTGACCAATCTGTCTATCAGTCGATTGTGATGTCTCCTAACTCGATTGCAAGATGACAAATGGATTCTACTAGGCTTGGGCGGTATCCAATTTTTGATACCGTCAAACCTCCTCCTTATTTTACCCCGGTATACGGTATTACCGT
>JABFDZ020000138.1:26100062-26114232 GCA_019775955.2 Pollimyrus isidori | reverse complement strand
ACGTTATCAGGAAGACTATTCCATACTCTAACTACACGCTGCGTAAAGAAGTGCTTCCTTAAATCCAGTTTGAAATGATAAGAACATAAGAACTATAAGGATGATTCAATAAATATACTCTCAGAATGCATACATGGTGATGAAGCAGTTCTTCATTACTGCAAAAATGTAATCTGAATTATACAAATCACTTAAGCCTTCCCATGATGTAAACATGCCTTACATGACCTGCCTTGGTCCTTGACACATGCTGGTCCATTAAAGGGCCAAAGAAAGCAATCCCAATGAGGAAGCTTTGCTTTTCTAGTTTTTAGATTGAGGTCTGTGGCTGAGGAACATTTTTCATAACCATGTTACATACTCAAGAGTTCTATTCACTTGAATAAAACATCAGAATTAACTGCTAAGACAAAGACATTTCGCCTTGGCACCATCCGGCGCTTTGCACACTCAAACACAAACAAAGCTACACAAACGTCCCTTCATGGCTGTTCCGTCACCCAGTTGTTCCCCTTGTCTGCAGAGCTGTCATCAGTAGGATTCACTGTGGATTTCGGAATAAACAACTAGGATGAACAAAATCACTTAATGAGCCACAATGTCTGTGTTTGTAAAAGCTCTGCCTTTCGCCCCAGTGATTTCCCATGATGCCCACTGGGGTTTATAATGGCTTTTGATTATCAATGAAAAGTATTGCCTTTTGTATGAGACAGAGTGATGCTCAATGTCAGTGTTGCTCATGCCGTTTATTTGCTTTTGCCCCTTGCCTAATAAGCCTGTTTGCAGGGTCACGATATAAGGAGGTGAGTCACAGTCTATGGAGCTTGAACCTATGCTCTATCCAAAAACCATTACACCTCGGCAGCCAATTGAGTTCAACTAAACCTCTGCATAATTAACGTGAATGCTGCCAATATTTTGATTTAACGTGCTCTTGAATTTTCATACAATGACTGCACATGAAAAGAACATGACCAATGACCATAGATCAAAGGGCTACATTCAGCATGTGAAGACTACAGTTCTTCATGAGACATTATGTTTATAAGAAGAACAGCATCTGCAAATCTGAATTTTGGTCACTATGCGAAGTGGCTTATTTCCTTATTTGCCTTTACAAGTGTCATTACATCAAATAGACAGAAGAGGCACTATGGAGAGTGCATGAGGTTTTTAGATGAGATGGCGCTTTAAAGACTGCTCTCAGATTTTGCATGAAAAGGTATTGTCAAACTGGCTAATAGTTTGATAATTAAGCTATTTAAACACGACATTGTTTTTTTCTTAATTTTGAGAAGTCTTTTTATGTTGTTGTTTGAATGGTTCGCCAAGGATTTGAAATGGAAAAAGCCAGAGATGACACATCTACGACACAGTAGTAGGAAAGTCATAGGCCAGAACACACACAATGAAAACAAAGAATTTTGCTGCGTCAATGATTAATTTCTGTCTGCCAAATATATTGTTATACTCAAATGACTGGTCTGCATTTGCTGTTCATTTCACTTTCATTTATGTATCTCAACTTACATGACATAATACTTGATTTGTCTTATAGACAAATGCTATGTCCAATACATTGGGCGATAAAAAATAAACAATCAGGGTATCCAATCAGAATTGTTATTAAGCCATTAATGGTGATGAATTTTGAACCTTGACAAGCAAATAAAAGAATCTCTTTGTTCTGTGATTTAGAAATAACACGAGGTGCTAACCAACATATAAACAGCATCTATTAACATAATGCAAATGGAGGCCACAGTGTTGAATTTTAAGGTTTGGAATAGCTGCTATAGAATATAATTGAGGTTAAGGCCTATTTTATGTGAATGAAGATTGTATATTTAAACTCACACAGCTATTAAATACAACATATAACATCTTCAAATAAAGCATAACACCCTGAGGTATATTATTCAACATAAAAGAATCTCTTTTGTTTTGTGATTTATACACAATCTACACATTCATGGTGTAAAGCTAATATGAAAATGTAAATGTCAGAGACAAATCAGCATTCAGTGCACTCGACAAGTCAATACATCCATCCATCCATCCATCCATCCATTTTCTGAAACTGCTCATCCTATTCAGAGTCCAGAGTCTGTCGTGGACACCAACCCACCGCAGGCACTCAAAAAAAAAAAAAACACATGAAACTAGATGGAGATGGCTCATGTAACTATGGTAACTTCATCACAATCTTTGCAATGCCATTTTAAGTGTAGATTAATTGCTGGTGATTATAGTAAAGCTGTGAATATGTGCTAAATGGGCTTACTCTTCCAAATAAACAGTAATACTTAACAACATACACAGGAAGACAGATATAGTGGTTTTATTGATACTACACCAAATACTTGCATAATAGAATTTTTTTTTTATCAAATGGAGGATTACATTACAGACAGCTGCTTACTATTTAGTTATTCAGACAAGGTTACAGCACTGTTTCAACAGTACCTGTGATTGAAAAGAATAATGATGTTTGTCCCCAGTGCAAAAAACGGCCTCATAGAGGAAGCTGTAAATGTAATCACATACTGTATTATACCTCTGTTCGGTAACACTGATGTGTCAAGATATGTTGAAGGTAATGAACAGCAATGAGTTCCCTTTAATATATAACTGGGCTATTGATGTTCTGTGAGATTCTAGGCTGTCTGAAATAAAAGGAATAATGCCTGATGGGTCATTTTCATTGGCCCGGTGAAATTACTCACACATCTGTCACCACAAGCCTTTCCACTTTTCCATTATTGATCAATGGTGCTCTGTTCACCAATCAGAGATGGTGAACTGTTAATTGACTCTATCAAGAACTTTTTACAGTTCCATTACAGAAAACATTGCAATCATCATTTTCAGTGTATTTTCTCACCTATTTGAGGTAATTCATAATTGCCACATAATTTTCTGTAGAAATTATAGGTCAGACTAGTCATTACGTGGTGGAGTAGGAAGGAAAAAAAAACACATTGTTCCCATCCCAGGATAAAAACAGCTTTCTGAAGCCTTGCTGTTGGGTGGTCCACAATGACAACCAGGAAGAAATCTCAGCTGTGCTTTTTAGAAATATGGCGGTTTTCATGGAAGGCTGTTCTTCAGGGAAATAAGAGTAATCTCAGGTCCAGCCTGCAGGGCTAGTTTCCTAGCATGAGCTTACCCGCTAATGACTCTCGGGTGACATCATCACCAAGCGCCTTGTAAGAAGACCCTTCTGTTCCTTTCAATGTGACTGATATATGCTCCAGACAGGACAGTATTTTGCATGGCCTTGCTTGATGAAGAGTCCTTGTTAAATACTTTTTTTGAAAAAAAAAATCCTCCTGGGATGAACAGATAATCTCCTGTCAAGTTGCTTTTAAAAACAAACAGACGAAAATAATCTTCACTATTTTTAAGGTGCAATAGCTCTCCATTTTTTATACATTTAGATCTAGATAAAATGGATCAGTACACTTACAGTAGACTTTCCGGAACATTTGATGGAGCTTATTATTCAGTTGCAGGTTTCTTTTATGTTAATTTGCTCTAGAACAATCTGGTGCTTTGTGAGAATTTTCTGCAACAGTGTCATGCCCACAAGGGCGGGGCAGCACAGCAATTAGCAATCCTGCTCCTGCACTTTGGCCAGTCGATTTACAGCTTGGCTGCATTAACAGCAATCGCGAAGTATTGTTGCCATGTACCAGAGCATTACTGAGCGCTTGTCTGTTTCGTGTCTCCTCTCCTTTCCCTGCTTGTATCATTTTGCCCTGCGGTCTCGCCTGCCATGCACTCCCACCTGGTCCCGCTCGCCTTGCCTTCATCCCCGTCCTGCTCACCTCGCTTGACCTGCCTGCCTGATCCACTCACCTTTCCTGGTCTATCCCATCGTCTCATCCTGTCCCTCTTTGTAGGACTGATCTCACCGGCTTCGACCCTTTATGCGCCCGACCCGATGATTCTCAAGGATTTCCCTTTTGTCACTGTGTGTTATCGGCTTTGTCTGTCTAAATGAACCCGGCTCCTGCATTTCGGGGTCTGCCTCTTTCCTAGATCGCCAGCGTGACAAACAGTGACAAATCTGCCTAAATGTTTTGCAATGCTGTAATGTCCATAATGCCTACACGGTGATTTATCAGCAATGAGTGATGGAAAGATCTGTTCAATTTACAGAACAGATTCTATAAAGCTGTTGATTTAGATGATTTGAACCTTGAATTCAAAGAATTGTTTTAGGGGAAGGGAAGGTGAGGCACCATATGCTGCTTTTCTTTGTTCAATTACTACAACCCCATTTCAAAAAAGTTGTAACTCTGTGAAATGTAAATAAAAATAAAATGCGATGATTTGCAAATCATATAAACCCATATTTAATTGAAAATAGAACAAAGATAACATGTCAGATATTGAAACAGATATTTTATTGTTTGGTGACAAATACAACTGTGGAAAAAAATTAGACCACTCGATATTTTTTAACAAATTTGCTTTCTTAAAGACCAGTTTAATTCCCAATCTGCTGGCAAAAGGCTACTCTGAGCATCAGGATGCTTCAACGTTCAAAATTTCTAAGACAGCAGTACACAAGAATAAGGTGAAGTACGAGACACTGGGAACAGAGGGCATAAGCAACTTTGTAATGTTAGAGATGACTGTTGGCTTATCTAACAGGTTCTCATGATTTATAGGATGGCATCTAGCAACTTTCAAAAGGAATGGGAAACATTAAGTGCAGGTGTGAAGTACACTGCTAGGACAGTTTGTATCAGGCTTCTAGAAGCAGGACTGAAGTACCATAAAGCAAGGAAGAAGCCCTTCATTAATGACCCATAAATTGAGGAATGAGACGAAAGATTGTTCTGTGGTCTCTTAATTTTTTCCGCAGTATATGCTTAATTTGAATTTGATGCCAGCAACACATTTAAAAAAAGTTGGGACAGGACCACTGTGCTGCATTGCCTTTTCTTTTAACAATGCCCTGTAAACATTTGGGAACTGAGGAGACCAGTTGCTGGAATTATGAAAGTGAAGTGTTGTTCCATTCTTGTCTGATAAAGGATTTCAATAGTTAAGCAGTTTGGGGTCGTATTTTTTATTTCATGGTGCACCAAATGTTTTCGATAGGTAACAGATCTGGACTGCAGGCAACCCAGTGTAGCACTGGAAAGATCACGGCAGTGAAGAACCCTGCAATAGAACCTCCAAGCTCCCAGCTTTCTATTTCCAATGGCTCATAAAGGACTTGTTGGTACTGCTAAACCACTCTACCATCTCACAAAAAAGGGGCGGCTCTTCAAGTGGACTGAGGACTGTGGCGCTGCCTTCAGAAGCCTCTTTAGTATGCTCACTGAGGTCGCTGTTGTCATGGTGGGGCATGGTGCAGACGGAAAAAAGGGCACAATCCACTGCATTCCGAGACAACAGAGGTTTATTGAATACTACTACAATACACTGAGGAAAACACCAAAACAAAAGGACCATAATGGGTCAAAAAACAAACAGGGAAAAATAAGGCATTAACTGAAATCATAACGCAAAACACAACTAAGGAACCAGCAAAGACTGGGAAGAGGACTGGGAAAAAATGGCAGAGTGATAATGTACAGTACATTAACGGCCATGCAGCAGCATAGACAACGACTGATTAAAGAACAGCGGGACAGGCAAGTAAATACACACACAACCAGGTTAATGAGGGAGCAGGTGTGGAACATGAGCAAAACGGCCAATCGACAACAACAACTGGGAAAACTGGGAAACGTTAACCACACTGCACTAGAAACTAGGGAATGTAACACATAAGGCCGACTGCACGAGGGGAGACTAAGAACAAAAACAAAACAGGGAAGCAAAGATAACTAATCATAAACACCATGGAAAACAGAAAAACAAAGGCAAACAAAACCAGTGAGACTGGCCTGTGATCAGCCTTGAATCTATGTCAAGATGATTACAGCATCAAAACTACACATTCAACCTAATGTGCTATGCAGCAACAAACATTAGCATAGAGAGAGAAAATGTCAAAAGATAACTCTCTTACCCAACATGTCATTCTTCACAGTTATTGTCAGTCATTGATAAAGTCAGGTTTTGGGGTCTACCGGACTCGACTTCTAAGTCATATTACATTCTTTTCTATTATCACATGCTAGTGTGTAATCTGTTGAAAGACTATTCCAAACTATGAGTCATGAATTCTGAACAGTGGAGTTAACATTACTATAAATAATAAATACTTCTAAACATCAATCTCGCTAAAGCCATTTTTATACATGAACTCATTTTTGCGCCACCCCTCATGTAAGTATTACTAGTAGGTGTGAACACGTAGGTGTGAAAGGGCAATTCATTCTCAAAAAGTAGTATTTATGCATTCTTCCTCTAAAATTCGCTTGGTTTAATTTGTATTTAGCCACAGTTTCCTATCTGAATAAATTACTGCAGGAACCGAAATACTCTACATTGCTTTACTGTACAAAGTCTTAATCTGAATGAGCATAAAAAGTAGAAAGATATGCAGAACTTTTTAAAAGAAATTTTGGGTTTTTGTGCACGTACTGCTGGAGCCACCATGGCAGAGATACACACTGTATGACGCCAGTAACCACATCAGGCTCACAAATGTTTTTAGGGTTGTTCTGAGGATTTAATTCAGCATTGTGCCCAAGTGGGAAAATACAATGCAGATGGATGGATGGTGTGTGGGTAACAGTGAAGATCTCATTATGTTTCTGATGGGCACCATTTATGCTGAATGACAAGAGTTTACATTTGCCGATTTTCTTTTCCGAAACCTCGCTCTGTTTATGATTACATAAACCATTCAGTGTATTAAATATACATTTTACACATTCATTTTTCTGCCATCACTTCCAGTGAATGTGCTGGTGTTTTTTGTGCTATTTTTTCTTTTGACGTGTAATATATTAGATATACTTTTTGTTATATCCTGAACGATTTACAGTAGTGTGCATTTTGCTGCCAAAGAACACGTGTTTACCCTTCAGTTCATTCTTTGGGCCTAAATTCATATGTGATTTTTCTATGGATAATATAATCACTGTACTTTTAATGTACTGAACAATGAGTGCAGAGTTCACTGAGTGTGTTTGCCATATGTTTTGGACCACAGTGAAGGCTGGATAGCAGATGATATTAAGGTCTGAGCAATAGTCACCGGCATCTGACAGCTGGAGTGTGAATCAGGAACCAAAGCCAATAGCAGGGGTCATGTCCCCACAGTAGCTGCAAAGCCAAGCTGATTTACAGGCTGAAACCTCAGTACTGCCAGACCATTAGCTGGCTTGTGTTCACAGGGCAGGCTTCAGATATAGACTGTCATACATTTAAAGTCTCCAGATATTTTCTTTCAGATTTTATTTGTTTCACTGAGTGAATACTTTCTCTGATGTTACGAAACCTGCAGTTATTCAGGGATTTATTTTTGAACACAGTGCAGTTCTGTTTCCTCAGATAGCAATTCTAACTTGACTGGTGAAAAATAATTCAGGAGGTAAAGATTTGGTTACAAGCATGATTTATCAAGCAAGCAGTCACTGAAGTTACACGCTTTATCACTGTTCACATAACACCACACCTGAATTGAAAACTGCTTTGGAACTCCGTCGGCTTATTTGTGCTGCAAGCAAATTTGTATTGGCTTGGCTTTGTAATGATTTGCAGGATTAGCTCCCTTTCCTCAGCTGACTGGTCAGGACAAACAGAACTTCTTGGTTTTATATCCCATCCATCCATCCATCCATCCATCCATCCATATCTTGTTTAAGGTGACTTGGCTTTCATATCTAAAATTCTAAACAGCTGTTAATCAAAAAATGAGCCAATGCTCTTGTGTTTTTTCCCCTTTTTTCCCCACAGTCACCATTACTGCCATTAGTGACTGTCATTGTGGTTGAAAGTGGGACGGAGGGATGAATACGATCAATTAGTGTCCTCTCTGATTCTATGTTTGTTGGTAAAGCCAGATTAACGAGACCGAGCTGTGCTTTGGCCTCCTAATAACACACCCAGTTTCCGGAAACATCCTCCCTCTTAAATGAACCACAGTATAACGTGGGAAGATGGGTACAGAGATGCAGAGGGAGGCTGAAGGCTCTGCAGACACCAAGCTGGGCCTGTAGGAACTGAACCCTCAATGCAAAGCTGTGAAGCCTGACTGCCACCCACTGAGCCCCTCACCACCATACTGCACAAAAATCATACCCATTCTATACAGTATATATTTGCATTAAAATGCAAAAAGGCTGAAAAGCTAAGTGCATCTTTTATACTGCATAATGCATATTCTTCAGAACACTAATTACAACTTTCAGTTTAATAACGTTATTTAGCTAAAGTGTCTCGCTAAAGCATTAAGTTCCCTGCTTCACTCCTGCCTCGCTTCTGATAGTCTATTAAGCATTAACAAATCATTTTTAGTATCCAGCCTTACCCTTATGTTTCATATTCAAGATTTTTTTTGTCCCCTCATAAAATAATCAACAGAAAAGCAAGTGGCCCCTTGCAAACAAGTGGCATATTCCATGAGGATCGTGCTTCAAATCCATGCGCTGTTTAGAAAAGAGCAAAATGGTTTGCGATTAAAAATAATTTCTCGTGGTGTGCTGAACGCTTGCATGAAAATTGAAATGTTCCGGGTCCTCATATGCCTGTGACTACAAACCACATCACGCTGAGGCACCCAAGGTCTCAGTGATCTCAGAAATGTGTATTGAAAAGCAGAATTGCCTCCTTATCCACAAGCTCCACATCCGTGTTTTGAAAATATTATATTGAAAATACAGAGGAAAAAAAAAAGATAAGAACCAACACTCAGAAAGTTCCATAAAACTTGAATTTGCTGCACACTGACCACTACATTGAAAGTTCAGTTTCAATAGACTACCATAATTTATAGTCAAATATGGGACTGGCTGAAAAGTAACATTAGAGTGAAAGCAGAAATCTGATTTTATTCTACATTATCAGGTTATTTATTTGGAAACAGTATGTTCCCTTGGTATTTGCATTGTATTAGCAAGGTCAGCAACTCTCACAAATCAGGCGTGACACTCATGAGTACAGGTTCTCACAATCATGCAAGAATACTTATGGCAAATGTTTATTATTTCAATATAAACCTTAAATTAAAGCAACATCAAAAGTATTGGGGGAGTTTTCAAACCCTAAAATCTATTGCCAAGACAATAAAACTGTTACATACATGTAAATGCATGTGCAGACTTGTCTCGATCTGAAAATCTTACACCAGTCAGCAGACCAAAATTGGCAACCCTGTATTTGGTATTATAAGTATGCCCTGCGATGGGATGGTGCCAGATCCTGGGTTGTTCCCTGCCTTGCACCCGTAGCCTCCAGGATAGACCCCCTGCAACCCTGGATAGAACAAGTGGTTATAGAAAATGGATGGATGAATAGGTTTAATATGTGCAGGTGTAATATATGGGAGGGTGTGCATAGATATATGCAAATTCTATGCCTGTTATGGTGGAGCATGACAAAGGAGGGACACGTAGCAGCTCTCAAGAAATAGTTTATTACACAGAACGGATCACAAAGAGAGAACTGGAAAACGAAGGGACCTGAGACGTAAAAAGAAGTAAAAACAAAACAGGTAAGTGACAAGATTAAGGGGGCAACACAGGAACAACCCTAACAAACCAGGAACTAACACAGGGCAACAGCTACAACACACAGTAACAAGCACAAGGAAACACAACCGAGTACAGTGACCAGACCAAGGAACAGAATGAGGGAAGGCATGTAAATACACTGACAATGAGGACTACATATGGGGCAGGGGCGCACCAAAATAATTAACCAAACATTAGGGTTGGGATCAAGACACAGGTGGGGGTTACAACAAATGGTTAAGGGTTTATAAACTCAAGTCAGATAACAAAGATGGGGTATAAGCAAGAATAAAATAAAGCTACAAAACGAGGAACCAAGCAGAAATACACAACAGAAATAAAACACGGACCAAAAATGAAAAATAAACACAAAACCATGACAAAAAGGGAGTCAGGCTGAACCAGGGGAACAAGGAAACATTAGGAGCTACCAAGCTGAGACGTAACAGGAAATGGGACGACTAGCACCACCAGCTGGCCAAATGGGAAAATGACACTTGGGCAGAGGCAGGACAGGGGCCGATCGTGACAATGGCATTTTACATGTATATAAGGGATTTGAGCATCTGCAAATTTTGGTATGGTAGGGGTCCTGGAACTAATCCGAGGGCCAAAAATACTTACATTTATATTGCACTCATATACAACATACAATTACACTGCAGCAACTGAGATGAGACACCCCTAGGAAATTAACCGAATGAAGCTGTTAAGAAGTGGGAAGAAGTGGGAAGGTCACATATTGTATGTCAGGTGATTCACCATCTTTCACCTGCTGCCAGTTATTAATGGTATCAAACTGTCCCTTATTTACCATCTGTGCCAATACACCAGGATGCTTCTCTTCACCTACTGTGAGACACACAGATAGGAGAGAGCAAGCTTCAGGGTCACATCACAGGGTAAGCCAACACTCAGCACCCCTGAAGCAGGAGATTATGGGCCTCACTCAAGGGCTCACAGACATATAACTACTGAAGCCAGGCCTCAGCCAGCGATCTTCCAATCATGGGCACAGAGGCTTACCCCGCCGTCCCCCATACACAGCCCCCTCACTGTCCGGTTTTTAGTCCAATGAATCCAATAGCAGCGGAGCACAGTAATATCATGCTACTGATCACTGCTGACTAAGAGTTCATAGCAAATAGAACAGTAGTTTTAGTTGCACCAAGAAACAATGTTCCATGTTTTCTGCATTGATGCAGAGGAACGGATTGGCACTAAAATGCAGCAGCTGGTCATACTACAACAAAAACCCCTTGCATTTAACACAGGACAGTAGAAGAGTCTGAAGCTACAGTAAATAGTATATTGGACTTTCCCTATGAGGAACTTCACCAGCAAGGAGCCATTGATGTGTAATGTTAAAAACCGACTTGCACAATAGAAGATGAGTATTTGTAGTTAGACAAACTGACTAGTGATTTACAAAGCTGATGGTCATGCATTTTCAGGATAATTAATGATACAGATTATGTATGTAAAAATGAATGCAGCCATATACTTAATAACATGAAATAATTTATTCTGTTTTTCTTCAAAACTAGACAGAGTATAAGTAGATTAAGGAATCACCCATCCCCCCCCAAGTTTAGAGCAAGGGTTGAATACACTTCAATATACTTAAAAAGGATTAAATTCATTATCTGTATTGTCCTTTTCGAAATAGTACAGATTATGCATTTTTACAATAAAATTAGCTGAGTGTTTCAAAGTTTTGAAAGTTTTAATGGTCACGTGCGAACTTTGCGTATTTGTTTTGAGATTAAGGGTAGTTGGAGAGATTTCTGTGAAGACTCCCAGTCTCCCCTAATCTCTTCATGAAAATAATATATAAATAAATCAAGCCCAGTGTAACAAAAAATAGAATAATGACGTTTTAAATGGTCTCAGTATTGGTGCTGAGTTTGTGCTGAATAAAAGCATTTGTAGCATTTTGGGATACATGTTTTCTAGATAGGTGAAATATTGAAAAATGTCAAGGCATGCAGGCTAACTGGAAGGTGGCTGAGAGACCTCCTTTGGGTTACACTGGTCCCTGTTTGCTTCAAGGCAGATTAAGAGCGTAATCTGCTTCAGCCAGTAGAGTTACTATCTCCCAATCCTCTGTGAATGTCATGTGGTGCTAATGATCATTGGCAGATTATCATTTGGGGGGGGTCAACACAATTTTAATGATTTAAATAGAAAGTTCTATTAGTTGGACAGATGAATGAAGCCAGCGAAATATTGTGAGATGCACGTCGTCACCCTTTTCCTTTGATTCTTATGGACCCTGCCTTCAGGCATGATTGTAGCTTTGGAAAAATGACCATTAGCGCTGGGAAAAAATCCTTATTTTTTATCAGTTTCAGCACATACTCAGATCTCACATGAGAGAAATGTACCATTTCAATGGAACAAATGAATTCAAAGGAGAACAAAATCCTTACTATTTCCTTACTATAACCCGCCCTGTATTTGGTATGATGTCAACCGCCCTTTGCCATGACTATACAGCACTGAGCCTTCTCTGATAAAGATAGAACAGGTCATTTCCAGGGATCTGAAAGTATTCCTCCACATCATCAATAACAGTGGCGATTTCCATTTTTCTCCATGGCCTGGTCTTGTTATACGCCAAACCCACCTCTGGTGATTGTTGCAATAAAAAAATGTCTTCCTTCATCAGTTCCCTGATGACAGGCACAAACAGCATAACAAACGGAAATGCCACAATTGTATTGCGTTAGTTCTGTTATGCTGATAAACGTGTGTCCCAGTATAGCACAGAAGACCATATGCCACTTGTTGCTTTGGGAAGCCTGTTGATGCAGAGAGAAATATATTCCCCTGAGGTCAAATTTTCATAGATCGATGTCAGTAAGTGAAAGAAAGAAGAGTCAATGAACATGTCAACTTAGTACTGAATATATTTCATGAATATATTTATCCACAAAGTTCAGACGATTTTTGGGTACTCCTTTCCCTGTTTACTACTCATGACCCCTCATCAATGACTTCTTCTAGTTTTTTTTTATTGTTGTTTAACAATTTACTACAAGGATCCATCCACACATACATACTCCATACACTTATCCCTGTTATAAAGAAAGAGAATCAATTTATTAGCCAAATTCATTGATTTTGACCATTCTATTTACATTTGTCAATACATAGTTCTTCTGCTGTGTTTATTGAATAGATACAAACACTAGATATGTATTGTTGTAACAGAAAACTCAAAAGCAAACAGGGTGCCAGGTGAAGAGGAGGTTTTATTTATTCGACAGCAAACAGAAGCAGAATCTTGAAGCAGAGGTCGAGAGAATGGAGCCGAGAGTCAGGTTAGCCGGGAAGATCAGTCTGACACTGATGACGATGGATGGAACTCGAGAGTACATGGGGATTCAGGGACTGCAGCAGTGGGCTGGAGCACAGCAGGTAGGTTGGGTCAGAAATTCGCTAGAAACAGGTATGAAATACTTAGTGTCGACTCCTGGGAAGAACAACAGCTCGCATCAAGCAGGAGATGATCCAGGGCTTTGAAGAGCCTGTGCCAGGTGTTGGCTAATTGGACTTGTCTGCGTTTTTGCGAGGGAGCCATGACATCTATGCTGTGCGTTGCAATAGACTCTGTGAGCCGAATATGTGAAAGAAATGAGCATCTACCTTTGAAGGTGATATTATTATGTAATTAATCTAAATGTATTCCTTAGTGATTCATTGAGTAAGGAACCTGGCCCTGCTCAACAGCGAGTGTATATGAGCTGAACTGCTTTCTGTCTTCATGTCACCTCTCATCAGACCTCCCGTCTCAGGTACAACAATTCAATGGCCTCCTTCAGGCTGTTAAAAGCATTGGAAAAGAGAACCCGTTAACGTCACGGCACATTAGCATGACAGCTGGTTTGTTTGGATCGCATTAATTAGTCCAAGTGAGAACTGGGCTGGCCTGTGATGACACCCACATTTCAAACAAATTGTAATTAAATTGAATGTAATTATTTTCTAATTAGTTTTTCACACTTTCTGGGGAAAGCAAAATGGAACGGTGGAGTGCAAGCAGATAATATTGACTGTCTGAGCTACCTTAATAGGAGAGACAAAGAGAGGGATCCCACAGGACACAGTGAGAAACTCCTCACATAGACATGTGGAGAAACTCCTCACACAGAGACAAACAGGGATAAACTCCTCACATAAACACAAACAGAGAGAAACTCCTCACGCAGACACATATAGGGAGAAACTCCTCACACAGACACACAGAGGGAGAAACTCCTCACACAGACACACAGAGGGAGAAACTCCTCACACAGACACACAGAGGGAGAAACTCCTCACATAGATACACACAGGGAGAAACTCCTCACATATATACACACAGGGAGAAACTCCTCACATAGATACACACAAGGAGAAACTCCTCACATAGATACACACAGGGAGAAACTCCTCACATAGATACACACAGGGAGAAACTCCTCACATAGATACACACAAGGAGAAACTCCTCACATAGATACACACAGGGAGAAACT
>JABFDZ020000138.1:26017334-26043417 GCA_019775955.2 Pollimyrus isidori | reverse complement strand
CCCCCCAAGTGTCAGTCCAGCAACCCCCTCCCCCCACCCCACCCCCGCAACCATCTCACCTTCAGTTACAGATTCACACATATTCATTCTATCAGCCAATCATATTGTGGTCGATAAACCAACTTAGCCTGGCTTCAAACTGGTTTGCTGTTAATTAACTATTGGCCTACATCTATTCCATGTGAGATCGATTCCTGTCGAAAATGAAGTCAGATTAGCGAATTAAGTAAACATAGTGACTCAGTTTATGCTCCTTCAGAATTAGTTCCTCTCTCTTGTCATACTTGCTGACTGTGTGTCTCGCTAGATTAGCTGGTACAAACAAATAATCCTGCACTTTAGTGTTGCTCAAAATGATCCTTGGGGATCCACAGACAGTCCGCATTGTTGCTCCTCCCCAGCTCCCAGGAGGGAGGAAAAATGTGGACCAGATTGGGCAACGCTGCTATATATGCTTTGAAAATTTAGGCTATTAACTGACTCTGTGCTTTGGTCTATTCACTTCAACATTCGTTTGCATTTCTACTTAGCAAATTTCATTTTCATATATTATAAATATTGAATTAGATTATTAACTCTTATTCATAATTGTAATTTGCCTTTAGCCTAAGCATCATTCTTTCATATAGTCAATTATAAGCATCAGCCACCAGCATTTCACATAAACAAATGTAAATCACAACTTGGACAAATCAAATGCTGTATTTAATTAGTTTTTTTCAGAGATTGCAGATAATTTCCTATTTATCAGAACAGAGCAAAACAATATCTGCGCACAATATTTGGTGTAAGCAAAACAATATATGAAAAAGTTCTACTAGTTGTTTCAAATATGTCGTTTTGCTGTGGTGTTGAAGAAAAAAATCTGTGATAAACATTAATGCGAAAGGACCTTGTATCTGTAAATTAACAGCAATGTCTGCATCTGCTGACTATACAAAGTACACAAATGCAACCCTACACTACGGGCAACTTTAACCTTGCTCCCTGTCTTTGGAATGAAGAGAACAAACCGGAATCCTGCACGACACGCGGAAAACACACAAACAGGGCAACTCACAGAGCCATCAGCAGAGCTGTACATTAGCTGCCCCTATTGTATTTTATATATAATCTAAACTTAGAATCGTTCAGGAATGTGAGAAAAGCTTTTCTGCCTGGGAAATACTGTTATTCTACCATACAAGCTTTTCTACTAGGCTAGTAACCATTGAGCCTGAAATATCTTTGGCTAAAAGAAACACTGAACTGAAACTGGTTTAAAATTCATAAACTCCACTGCTGTGAATGTCCGACAAAGAGTGAGTGTGAGCCGTGAAATGTGATAATTGAGCTATCCGAGCAAACGGATTATAACTGACTGCTCTGGCACTGACAAGGCTGAGGGCAATAAGCACGGCAGGGCACATGTAGCAGAGGGGGTGATAAACCTGAAGCATTTGCTGCCACATTGCAGGGTAAAGTCACAAGGGAATCTACTGAGTTTACTTAGCACCAAATTAAACTTGTCTTCATCTTAATGAAGGTATGCTGAACACCATTCAAGATCCTTGTTAGATTTTGCAAAACTTTGTTATGAAGGAAGTTTAGAGCCAAAATGTAAATCCTTCATCCAGGCATTTGTATTTGTTTTTGCAAAAACACATTTATGCCAATTTAATCTGAATGCCCCCTAAATAAATAAAAGGCTTTCATTTTGAAAATGTAAAGGTTCACTTCTATCCAAATGCTAAATGCATTGTTTTCTCAATGAACGCCAAGGCTTAATGTATAATGTTCTGCATCAATCTGCAGTGAGGATTGCACTGTGGGTTATTATGTGACCATAAAGGGCTTGTATCAGCCACTGCTGAATCACATGAAGCCTGCAGACAAGGGGTCAGGAGGTCGCTACCTCTGCAGCGTTGAGGCCACGCCCACTGACAATTCTCATCAAGGATTTCTCTCTCCTGAAGTGGTTGGCAGTGTTAATGAGTTGCATAAGGAAACAGTTTTCCACCTCCTTGGTCTGTAACAGACTGGTAAGTACCACGGGCTAAATTCTATCTGTCCTGGTAACACAAAACCTAAACATGCATTATTTTACCATACAAGAAATAAATACCTATACTAGTAATACACAACATTCTGTCACAGAGTCCTTTCTGTCTTTTCTCACCTTCTACACACCCCCTAATCCATCTTCTCTCTTTTGTTGATGGGTTTCCCAGTAACCCCTCCAATCTGATTGTCACTATTGATAAATGCTGGATTACAGGACAATTCAGCACAAGAGCACGACCTTTGCACATATATTTACACAATTCATTAAAATGTACTTTCATCAGTTCTTCTTGTCCAAAAGTTAATATGTACAACTCATTACTGTAGTCATGCTCCAGTGTTTGTACGGCCCCGTGGAATTAATGTTCACTATATTTTTGCCTCCAGAATAACCCTGTTAAATAAGATTCCATTCTTTTCACAGCGTGGCTGTAACTGACTTTCCCTGTGATATCAGAAAAACACAAACACTCTTTCACAGTTTTATTGCCACAACTGTAACAATCCTTACAGATACAATCTCAGATGACTTCACCAAGGGTGATGAAGCCCTTACTTGAATGTCTCATAAAGCCAGATTGCAAGTGACTGACAAATTAAATAAATTTGCTGCCATGCTAAGCATGACTGATGCTACCCTTAAAAAGAAATGTAAAAGTATATTTACAATGCCATAGCTGTATTTGCATGTTAAAGTGGGATCGGCAATCAAATATCATTGGGAGGACTTCTGAAATCAAGAAATATTAGATATTTTTGATATCACCTGATCTTTATATGAAACACTACTGAAGAAGTCTAACCTTGATTCTACAGGTATATCCATGTGCAGTCACTTCTGAAGCCTTCCTTATTCTGCATAGTGTTACGTACGTCGGAGTGCCTGGCGGCGAAAGAGGGAGTCCAGGCAAGAATACGGGCAAAACGAGGGGTTTATTGCTGGACCACACCCACACATAGAAACGCCAATGCTGCGTCTGCTGGAAAAGACGCAGACGCAACCCAAAATACATTAGACAAGCACAAGACAAGCACAGGACTGGCGTGCGGCAACGCCACACGGGTGGAAACAGTGGGTAAGCACGGGAGGTAACGAGGTGGGCGTGGCACACAGGAGGAGCGGACGTCGCTGGACGCAACACATAGTTCGATGTTTTGCGCTGCAGTTGTGCTGTCATGCGTATTTTTTTCAGTCTGAGTTTAGATAGTAGCATTGAACTAAAATGAACTCATCATACTGCCTTGCTCTCATAGCAAGCATTTTTAGTTTCACCATGCTGAATTGATTCTAAGGATCATGATATCCTCCTTCGAATCACTAGAACATATTTTCTTCCCCATTTAATCACCAATCTCGATAACTCAGCATGATAATTATATATCAGATCTTATAATGAGCCCTCCAGATACACTGCTACTGGTATTTTCAATGCGGGATGTTTACAGCTAAAAAGCTAGTCTATGCACTTTTATCATACTTGCATACCTGCAGTCATACTCTCCCATTCAGTCACTTAGGTCCTCCGATCAGATGCACCTCATCCTGCTGAGCTCAGGAGCGTCTGCGTTAGGCGAAGGCCGTACCCAGGCTCTGAAATAGCCCACACCATTTCAGCACGTCTTTTCTTGATTAGTACTAGTATCTGTCTTTTATTTACATTCTGATAAAAATTATGAATTTTATATTTGTTTTATTTAAATTTCCCCTTGAGAACAATACAGTTTATCGTAATCTTATTTTATTTATTGCTGCTTCGTTTGTGTAATTTCGCTCGCATTCCTCTTTATTACACTTCGTTTTGTTTGACTTTGTATGGCACTTTTGGTGACCCTTGTTATTTTAAATGTGCCTTAAAATGTTGATTTTATTTAAATAATTACAATATGTATTTTTTCCTTAAGCACCTGAAGAAGGTCACACTGCATTTTAGCAGTTTTCCTGGTGGTTTAGTGTTTTCCGAGTGCTTAGCAACACATTGATATACTGGCAGGAAGGGACTAATGATAAGGTGTGTTTTTGCTGATGTTAGTCAGCATATTTAGATGTACTCGAAACTGAGCCACTGGTACTGGCCTTCCAATGTATCTTGTTTATCATTTTAGCTATTTTGCATTACTAGAAACACTACATAGATATTGCTCACCACTGATGCTTATGCCAGTCATACACAAGAGAACAATCTATTTGCAAAATTATTTAGCTCTGAATCATTAAAATTGAAAATAATCATATAAGTTGTTACGTACCGCGTCGTCCATCCCGTTCAAGCCCTGTGTGTCGCCACGCCCACCTTGTTACCTTCTGCAATTAACCAAATGTAATCACCTGTGAGGCGAAGCCGCTCGCCAGTCCTGTGCTTTGTCTTGTGTATTTTAGGCTGCGTCAGAGTCTGTACCGGCAGTTGCGGCATTGACGTTTCTATGTCGGTGTTTTCGTGCATTAAACCCTCGTCCTTGTCAGCTTTGCCTTGGTCCCCTTTTTATTCGCCCTGCACGCACCCCGACCGTGACATAAGTGACCTTGTCACCTGAGTCATTACATCATGATAATCGTTATGATTTTTATTTATTAATTTTTCCATAGAAATCAATCACAGGTCATTTTAGTCATTCAATCAGTCTCTATGCACCACTGCCTTACTGAATGAGTATTTTTTGGAAGAATATGGAATCATCTCTTTTATGTTAGTTTGTTTGCTTAACAGGCAGGGTAACTGTCGTTGTAGATTTGTTTTTATCCTTAGGAGTTTATTTGTCTTACTGGTATAGTGGGACGACACAAGATTTTAATGAGGCTGCTAAAAACAGTTCTGACTTTCAGACACAAACACATGGGCAATGAATCTTCTCTCATCTAGCAATTGTGCAGCTCTAAGATGTAGAATTAAGGTAGCCTCAGTATTGCAGTAGTGCTCTAGCACCATGTTCCCAGAACCTGCAAGCAGTAATAGAGACTGACGTCTCATTTCTAACTTCGTGATGAGCAAGACAAGGTAATCAATGACTCACTACCAGAGTAATCAATGACTCCCTACCAAGGTAATCAATGACTCACTACTTATAGATAAAATTAGGAAAAGGTCACATTTAGAAATTCGCAAAACTGAGTGGTCAAACATTTAGTCTTTTATTATTTAATTTTAATTAACATTATATTAAATGACATTTAAAAGTCATCACAGAAAAGTAATTTCATTCAGAAGGAAATTCCCTTCTATATTTCAGTGATATTGTACAATGAGCCGCTCTGGCTAGAATGAGATTGTGTCAGGTATGATATGAAAAGCATGGATAATTTCATATGCAAAGTGATGGTTTCAGTCACATGAAGTTGATGTGTCTGACTCACAATAATACTGTACAAGACAGCATAGGCCTTTGTGTATTATTATTACAAAGTAGCAGTAAATTATTCTCAGGATTATTCAGAACAAGACACTTATTGTAGTGATATTTGTTTTATGTAAACAACAGTGTTTTATACTCCTGGAAAAGTCTGGACAGTAAGGTTTGCCATATGATATGTGGTATAACAGTCGCAATGTAATATACAACTGTAATATAAAAATATAACAGTCCAAGTTTATTTCATTTCATTGGACTGTATTTCTGCGCATCAGTGAATGTGCCCAGTTCCTTAACCAATCATCTTTTTCTTGCGTCATACATGGTATTAAAACATGCAGCACTATCAGCTTCATAGCTGCGTGAGGATTATTCGTTTTGAGATGGCTATTCGGAGCTCGACTGCTGACACTGGTATATATTCTTGCAGCCAGACAAAAGCTATAAAGCAGGATTTGTAACTATGTCACTGCTGCTCCTGCTTACGAAGTTCTGGCATCGCTTTTTAATATGGAATGTTTAATTAACGTCACATTGTTGTGAATTTATCTTAAATGTATTATAGATGGCACTGTGACCTGGTGAGCGGCTGATCTGTCTGAGTGAGTTCTATTTGCCTGAGGCTGACGAGTGCAGCCCAGTGCTAAATACAGCTGGTTATTGAAGCTCTGTTGACTACAGTCAACAAGGAGGGTGAAGACTATTAAAAGGACACAGCTGAGATAATGACTGCACAGAGAGAGACGAAGTGTGCCCGGTTACAATTATGGCTGCCTCTCTTTCATTATATTGTTTCTTTTAGTTGTGCCTCTTCCTGTTCATTTACGTTTTTGAATTCTAAAGGTAACAGATAAATAGTTAACATTTCTATGATAGTCCACATTGGAAACCTTCAATACAATACCACAAGCACTGCATTATTTACCTCCTATACCATGCTGGGTACATAGTGCTTTGTTCAGAATAAGTAGTCTAGATCTATTTAAAGCACAGTGTGCCTGGAGATTGAAATATTGACAAGTGAATTAAGTGAAACCACCTTATCCTCTGCTCTATTAAGACTAAAGAAGCAAGATTGTGACCTTAAAAACAGGAACCACCAGAACAAAGCCTAGTGTCCAATAAATCAGAGACAGGGCAGTTTCTATAGTGTTGTTAGCTATCTGAATGTAATATTGGAATAAGAGATGAGTCCAAGGGCAGTATCTTTTATTTACAGAATCAGAATCCAAATGTTTACAAAACACAAGCTGTGAATAGTCGGGCAGGTGTAGATAAACAGAGAAAACCAAATCTTTATCTGTAGCCCAAAGGCAAGCAGAATCTCGTAAAGTCAACAAGAGCAACTCAGAAAAATCACCAAATCCAAATCACAAGATGAAGAGCCAGAAATTCATAACAAACAGAACAGAAGTCATATACAGTAGCGGGTATCCCACAAAATAAACACTCATTACTCCAGAACACTCAATACTACAAGGAATTTACTGAAAACCATGAATTTTTAATCCATGCCAGTTGTGCAGTTGGCTTCAAACTGGTTTTCTATTAATTCGCCATTAACCTGCAGTTAGAATTCCACATGAGATTGATTCTGGTCCAAAATGTAATGATGTACCACTAAGAACCATCATTGACTGTTGATCTTCTTTCTTGGACACTCAGCGTCCTGGAATGTGCTGCAGCCTCACCATGGTCCTGTGTAGGATAAAGGGTTATGGATGCATGGTTGGAGGGATGGTGTCACCTGAATTTTTTCCTCACTGATATAAGCTGTTTATCATCTGTCCAAATGACATAAGGGTGGTAACCCTCTAACTGGTGATACCAACTCTCTGTTCTCAACTGTTGGATTCTGCTGATAACAGAAAAAGTATAAGGGTGCATCATATTGTCTTGTTCAGAAATTCACACTTCTCAAGCTTGACAGAGAGATGGTTTTTATTGAGCCTCTGGAGAACCTGACAAAGACGTATGGTGTGCTCATGTAAAGTGTTAGTGAAGATCAATACATCATCTAGGTAGACAAAAGCAAATCAATTCACCATCTCACAAAGAAAATAATTGCCAGAATACAGGAGCGTTTACTAGTTTAAAATGTATTACTATGTACTTTTAATGGCCACACAGGACATTAAAAGCTGTGTTCCACTCAATCCCCTCTCTTATATGAATGACTGTATGCACTTTGCAGATCAAGCTTTAAAAAAGCGTGACTTTCCGCACATTTTTGTAAGTCTCAATACTGATTTTACTGAGACTGTGGTAGTCTATGCGTATACTGTATAAGAATAAAGGTGACCATCCTTTTTTTCTACAAAGAAAAAACCATTGTCAGCAAGTGTAGTTGACCGGGACATAAACTCAATCTCATGAGTATCCCATATACTATTGCATGGCCACAAATTCCAAAGCAGACAGTGAATACAATGAAATGCTAGAGTAAATTATTACTGGAAGGTAGTATCCCAGACATTGCCAGTCTTCATACTCAGGAGGCATGTGTAACAAATCAAGAGAGAATTCTAAAATTTCAGTTTACCTGAGGTAACCATTGTCTCGTAAATTGTTTCAACTGGGGACTGAAGTGCAAGTAGGACCCTAACAGGCCAGCAATATAGTGGTTCAGAACTGCAGATTGTTAAACTGCAAGTAGGATTAACCTAGAATTACAAGATTCTAGGATGATTTAATAATATACATAGAGATAGTTTTCACATGATACCCCCCAATAACTGAAGAGATTTGATTCAATGCTTTATAGATTCAGGGTTTATAGCAGGGCTATTCAATTCAGGCCCTCAATTCCAAATCCAGGCCTTGTTTTCAGTTCTCCCAGGTAGTTAGTTCAATAATTACTGATTCTGATTGGTCAGAGTCTTCACACCTGGCTCACAGGTGAAGAAAGGCTGGAAAATCAGCAGGGCTCGGCCCTTGAGGACTGTGAGTTGAATAGCCCAGGTCTATAGGCTTGCCATGTGAAGCTTCAAATGACTGTGTGGGAATACACACTCTCGGTTGCAGCCTAATGTCAAGAACAATATCAGCTGCACTAGAATTCATAAATGCTTCATTTTATAAAATCTTCTAGACTGAAGTCCGAGTCTCTACTTGCAAGCTAACCCTTGACCACCTCAGACAGCCCATAATGGAAGGAAGAAGAGCCTCTTAATTCCATCTACTTTCAGCCAAAACAATTTGTTACTGTAAGACTTAGCCTACCACTGATCTGGAGCCTTGTCTACTGACTACCCAATAAATGGTTAAACAACTATGGGACTAATGACCATTTTAACTTTAGCCTGATGTCCAGAACTGCATATGTGATCAATGTGCTCTCTGAATGTGCTCTCGAGTACATCACAGTCGTGTAGATCATTAGACCACTGTGATGTACTCGAGAGCACATTCAAATAGCACAGTGATCACATATGCAGTTCCGGACTTCAGGGCTGAAGTTAAAATATAAGGGAGCACTAGGTCAGGAAGCTTTACGTCTTGGAGGGCAACTAGCTTATGAAGTGGATCCTTCTTCGATATGTTCATATTTATGGCTCAGTCTTGCTGTCACAAGGACCCTGAACATTTTTCAACCCTCACTGAAAGCTGAGAACCCAGTTGTACAGTAGAAACCTGCTCCCATAAGGCAGAGGCAAACATCAAACATCTGTTCACTTAATTTTACTAGACTAGAATGCACCATCAAAACTGATTCTCACAAACATAAGAACACACAACAAGCTAATTCAAAGCACAGGCAACCTTGCTATTAAGTGAGGTAAGCCTAAGACTGAGTAACTTTACTGGGAGCTTAACTCGGTGGAGGTGTAACCACACTGTAATGTTAACTAGTGAAACAGGTGACTTTTAAAGGTGCCCCCCCCCCCCCAATATCTCTCTGGTCGCCTGGTCAAGATGGGTATATGGACCATATCTTTGAATGCTGCAAGCTGCATTTTTCATTGCTCAGCTGCAAGTAATATTTAGGTTTCCATATAACAAACTCAAACTTAAACCTTATCGATTTTATCAGAAATGAAGGCTTGGCCGAATTCCTGAATAATTCCTGAGTAATCCTACATTTTAATTACTACTGTGCACTATTCACTATAAAATGTTTATAATACACAGTTTCATAGTTCCTGCGAAACACTCTTTATTCAACAATATTTCTCAAAGAAATTTTACATACTTCAGTAGTTCTCTTGTTCCCTTCTATCAACAGTTTGAATTATTTTCAGCTTAATATTACATTCTTTATTATAACTATTCTTGTGCCCCATGCCTATATGAATGATGAATGATTTTATCATCCTTAGACGAGTACAACTAATGAATTATGTAAAAGTATCGAGTCAGGGTGTTTTGAAAAATGACTCCACTGTTGATGCAAAATGAGAGAACAGCTTATTGTGTATTTTCCTCCATTATATATGGATATATCATGCGCAGTACAAAAGATTTTTATTCTCATAGTAATTTCAATGAATCATTAAGAATTTATGTGTCAACAATTCGGACAAGAATACACTTTTCAAACTATGTGAAATCAGAGCTTAATAGAAAGTCACTGCATAGCATGGGGCCTGGCCTCTTAGACACAGTCCCTGATGTTCTACATCCTGAAACAAGTAACTTAAACATATCCCTCTTCACTGGCATCAGAAAAGGAATGCTAGTTATTAAATCTGTTTTCCTGTGTTCCAATATATATTTTTCTTAGGTTTAGGGAACTATTGGGTATGATTTTATCAAACGAAACCCTCAGCACTAGGTTCACGGATGCCTTGAGGACCCTTTAAATCATTGAAGTTATTCAAATCATCCACCTATAAGTGTGTTTAGCGATAATCAATCATACTGCGAACTCTGCCAAGGCATCATCTAAGGACTAGTTACACCTTGTATAATTAGGTGCCAACACTTACCAACATAAACACATCGTCCTGTTCCACAAAAATGGTTCTAGCTAACTTTAAGCCACCACAAGAAGCAAAAAATTCTCAGTTTGTGGTACATAGATTGCATGTCAAACATGAGCATCAGAAGGTCTTAAAACAATCCTGTAAAGGCAGTTTGTAGAATGCTGTGAAATTAGAGCCTTCACAGAGAGAAAATAATCAGCCACTTGCAACAACCCATACACAGAAATATATACACAGATTATTTACAAAGAATACACTTTGCAAACGAGTCCAAATAAAAATCCAAAAGGGTTGTCATTAGCCAAATATTGGGTCAGAAAGATGGGTAAACATCACAAATGCAAAATTGAAATCCGAAAAAGAAATCACAGAGAGACAGAACAAGATTGTAACACACGGGAAATCAAACACAAGAATCTCAAGGAACACAAATGCAAAGGCAGCAAAAGATGATAAATGGGGTTGTGGGAATTCTTTGATAGTCTTGCAGATGAGAGGCAGAAAATCTGGCGATGAAACCTGTTTGCCTTCTTTTGGCACTGCATTTGGTGGGAGAGATGGAGAACCTTGAAACCGGATCGGCTGGACAGCGGAATCAAAACGGGATCTAAAGGTAAATAGAGATAAACAGAACCACAAATAAGGATTTGATAGCAGGAAACTGTAATTCCTATTCTGCAGATTAACTGAATTGCAAATAATCAATAAGTCCCAAATCCATTTATTCATTTTCTGGAACCACTTGTCCTACTCAGGGTCGAGGGGGTTCTAGAGCCTATGCCAGAGGCTACAAGCACAAGGTAGGGAATAACCCAGGATGGGGAACCAACCTGTTGCAGGTCACTCGCAACTACAGGCAATTTGGCAACTCCGGCTCACCTTAACAATTTTTTTGTCTGAGGGGGGAACCAGAGGAAAGCCCATGGGTAGAACAAACAGAGTCCGTGCACATGGAGCCATGACAGAGTCTCAGTCCCTGGTCCCATGGTGAGGTGTGAGGCAGCAGTAATAACTTACGCCTCCAAGACAAAACATTAATAAAATAGGACAAATAAAAAAAGAAGAACATGACACAATGTGTCACGTACCGCGTCGTCCGTCCCGCTCCAGCCCTGTGTGTCGCCACACCCACCTTATTCCCTCATGTGATTTCCTGATTGTAATCACCCCTGAGGCGAACGCCGCTCGCCAGTCCCGTGCTTTGTCCTGTGTATTTTAGTCTGTGCCAGCGTAACCCCGACAGTCGCGGCATTGATGTCTCTTTGTCCGTGTGAATGTGCCAGGAATAAACCCCCCCGTTCTTGTGATCCTGCCTGGTTGCTTTCTGTTCATCCTGCTCATGCCCGGACCGTTACACAATGTGATAAGTATGGGATAATGTACAGATCTTGTATCACACTGAAGGGGCTTATTTCGCGATAACTACCGGTTGCCTGTACATTATCCCGCTTATTACACGGCTACTTGCCACATAAGGAAAAAAACTGGACATGAATACGAATTTAAAACATTTTATTGGCATATTTGTTTTAACATGTTCATCCTTCCGCAAAACGATATAATACCACGTAACTAACATTCAAACGTTAGTAAGTCAATTTATAACATCTACATATGAATATATAATAACGCATGTATTTTATTTATTTACAAGTATTAAATTGGAGATTTCCATTAATTGTGAACTGTGACATTGTAAACGTGGTCCCACATTTAGAGATTTTAAACATACAAGTAGTATGTTATAATAACTATGCATTATTACTTTGGAGCGGTTATTATTTGAAAAGAACAGTTATTATTTGAAATGTCTCAACTGATCAATCAGAATCAAGCATTCCAGAGAGCTGTGTAATAAATACAAAATAAAGAGACCCAAAAGGGTCAATAACAAACTGGGAGAAATAATAAACTAAACAAACCACTAAAGAACTGGGCTAAATGGGGAGCAGGGCTACAAAACCAGAATTTAAAATGCAGAGTAAAATGAACATGACAGATTAGAGAACAGAGCAGAAACAGGGACATAAATTCAAACAAACATCCGGGCTAACGAAAAGACAAGTGAGGAATGTAAGAATTAACTAATCACTGAGGGCGCAGGACAACAAGCGACAAACGGAACAATTAACAAGCACTGGCATCGGGAAAACAGAAATGGAATGGGAGGGTGACAAGGAGGCTATGGGATGGGAGGGCGATGACAGACCTAGTTCTGAGTGACTGGCCTGAATCCTGTGTCCCCATCTTCCCCATCAGAAGATGGAGATCCAGCCAGCCCCTCCCTTACCCCCAGCTGATACCAGTGACCACCCTAGGAAAAGGGTCTGGGCCAGCCAGAGCCCCGGATAGAGGCAGTGGCCCACAGAACACTACTCAGGGCAACACAATCCACTCTGGGTCCATCTTTTGGAGTCGGGTGTCAGCCTGGTGGTGAGACGAGGTAAATTCCAGCAGGACTATAGGAGACAGTGAGGGGTGGCCCAGCCAGGACACTTGGAGGCAAGCAGGGACACCTGATTCAGGATCTGGCAGTACAGCTACTGTGGTGTAACGGTAGCTGCAGGCATGGTGATCCATCTTAGGCAAGGATTTTGGGGTGTAGCAGAGGCCAATACAGGCTAGATTGCTGCTGTGGGAGCAAGTGCTGCAGAGGCAAACACAGGTTGAGTGAGACCCTATGGGTGGGACTTAGAAAGCTCTGGTGGCGCAGGAGTGGGAATCTGTGGGCTGCGTTCAGGAAGCTCCAGCAAAGCTGGAGCAGGACCCTGTAGGCCAGATTCAGGAAGCTCAGGTGGAGCAGGAGCGGGACCCTTTGGGCCAGGCTCAGGAAGCTTGGGAGGAGCAGGAGCGGGACCCTGTGGGCCAGGTTCAGGAAGCTCAGGTGGAGCAGGAGCGGGACCCTGTGGGCCAGGTTCAGGAAGCTCAGGTGGAGCAGGAGCGGAACCCTGTGGGCCAGGTTCAGGAAGCTCAGGTGGAGCAGGAGCGGAACCCTGTGGGCCAGGTTCAGGAAGCTCAGGTGGAGCAGGAGCGGGACCCTTTGGGCCAGGTTCAGGAAGCTTGGGAGGAGCAGGAGCGGGACCCTGTGGGCTGCGTTCAGGAAGCTCCGGCAAAGCTGGAGCAGGACCCTGTAGGCCAGATTCAGGAAGCTCAGGTGGAGCAGGAGCGGGACCCTTTGGGCCAGGTTCAGGAACTGAAACTGTAATATTAAGACTTCACCGGAGTATGCAAAGCATAACATTGCAGATATTATGCATCTGATCCCCACAGCCCCCATACTCTTGTATGAGGACATAAGACCTCAATCATTGAAAGTTACATATAAGGCTTCCTGGTAACCTGTTACAATGGTCTGATTTGATCTGAAATACTAGCTTTAATTCTCCTACTGGTCTTGTTCTTCACATGGTGCTCAAAGGGTCTGATGAATGCTCTATGTTTACTTTTTTGCATTTACATTTTACATATTTTGTGGACACTTTTGTCTATGGCTGAACGACTTATCAATTTCACATCGAAATCGTGATTTGAAATAATACGATTAAAATATCGCAAAGGCTGTGATTATGGAAATGCATTATACAGCACGTCTCATCCAGGGTTTAAAACTGTTGCAAGAATAATTTTACAAATTCATGCCACCCTCCTTGTGTGAGAGTCATTCTCACCAGTCAGAAGTGCCGTGCTCTTCTCATGCCAGTCATGCTAACCAAACAGAAGTGGCCCAAGACGACTGCATACCGTACATGCCCACTAACAGCAAACACATGAAAGCTAAGGAAAATATTGCATTACATTTGAGTGCATAAATAATGATTCTGCCATTGAGCTACCAGTGATTTACCTGCCTATTTAATTGTCTATATTATTTACAGAGTGATTATTATGACAGAATTGGTTGTGTAATTGTGATTATGCAAAATAGATGTGTGTGTTTGTAATTTTGTTTTGTACACCCGTGCAGTGATTTGCACGCTTGTATTTTAGTTTTGTACTGTTTTCACACACTTGTGTTTTCAAAATCGCAGATTTGCAAGTTCAAGTTTGCATATACTTTGGAAACCGTGTTACAACTATGAATCTGCATTTTAAATGCGCAAACAGGATAGTTAACCCCGTATTTAGATTTCCTCCAGTCCTGAAGGTGTGTGAATGGTGCAACATTTTGATAGGTGAATCCAGCCAATAATATCCTAAACAAAACTCATGGCTGTCATGGTTTGAGGTGCTCAGATCCCATCTACCTAGCTGCTGCTTAGAACCTGGCAGCTACCGGTTTATAAATCTTTGCGCCTGTGACAAACATGCCAGAAACGCCACCATTCTGAGCACATGTAAAATGAGTTTGTGCACTTGTAATCCTAATTCATAGTCGTACTGCATAATACGTTTGTGCACTTGTAATTCTGATTCATACTTGTAATGTGGCTTCTGAAATTGTGTTCAATTTGAAAACATCAGTGTGCAGAGCTTTTTTGTAAACATTCTTTGCTGCATTGGTGCGCAAGTTTCTGAATGCCTATGGGCTGATGATCGTGCCGCTAGAAACTGAATGTGAATTGTGTATATTTGAATCTGCAGTTATTAGTCCGCATTACAATACTGAATCTGAATTTAATAGTTTGAATGTACATTCCAGTAACGTGAAACAGCATTTATCCTATCTCGAAAAATTTAGTTTGCAAATTCAATTTCAACCTAGTGTGACACACATACAGGTCCTTGAGGAAAAGTAATCGACAGTAGATTCACAACACAACTCATTTTCACATTTACGACAGTTCTGCAGATCGTGGTAAAGAGTAGGCATGCTGGAATGTCAGAAAAAAAAGATGGATTCTCAGATTTGAGAGATGTGTATCCCACAAATTTCCATTAACTGCAAGATGCTATCCTATCAATATGGGCCAACATTTCCAAAAAATGCTTTCAGCACCTTGTTGAATCAATGCCACGTGGAATTAAGGCAGTTCTGAAGGCGAAAGGGGGTCAAACACAGCATTAGTATGGTGTTCCTAATAATCCTTTAGGTGAGTGTATGTATTCAGCTAGTGTAAACATGCACGATGCTATCACAGTGAATGTGAGGCTGAGACTGAGACTGAATCGTACCAGGTTGGACACACTTGTGCCTTCAGAACTGCCTTAATTTCCCCGTGTATACAAGTTATCTTAGGTCGCAGTTCACAGTTTGACTTCTGAGATTCAGATCGAGTTCTAGGTATTTTTTTCGTACTTGTTGGTTCAAATTTTAAGAAATTTGAATTCTAATGAGTTCGAGAACTGAGGTACCACTGTAGTTGGAACACACCCTTCAGGCCCCCTGCTTGAAGAGGCTTGAAGACCCTGGTCTTCCAATCTAGAAGCACTGCCCTTAATGTCGACATGTTGCTGCAGATGCGTGTCAAACAGCACAGCTGTGCAAAATCTAGAGCCTTGAGGAACTTGGATCTTGGCATCCTCTGCCCGAGAGATAGGGGAGTTCACCCCCAAGTCCCCAGACTCTGCTTCCTCATTGGAAGGTGTGTCAGTGGGATTGAGGAGGTCTTCAAAGTATTCCTTCCACCGACCCTCTAGCAAACCAAATCCAATGATGGCATGCAGGGAGCTAAAGTACAGTAGAAACAGATTTATTTATCATCCAAGGCATTTCCCCTCTATCAACGCCTGCTTCCTAGTGCAGGGAGCTCATCTGTTCATGCTGCTCATGTTTAATATATCTCCCAGGGTGCAAAGAAGGCATTGTGAATAAAGACAAAATTACTGTGCAAAACAAATAAAAATACCATCAATGAACAATGAAGAAATATATATTCTTGGTTAGTTTCCACTTGGCACCATGATAGAGTGCAATCTTTCCAACAGATCAGTTTTCTGCCTAGCTAGAACCCCCTCATCAACCACAACTTAAGTCATATAGAAGGTAAAAACATTTTGGTTCAAGTTCAGTTGGAAAGTGGCCAGCCGCACAAGTTTACAGAGAGATATCTGGACCCAACATCAATATCCAATCTGAACGGCAGCAAATCCCACCAGCAATGTTCCAACTTCTAATGGAAAGCCTTCCCAGACCATCTTCATTTTAATAATAATTTCAGTACGGTCAAACTAATGTCCATACACGTTTCACCATGTAGTACTTTTATACACTCAATGGCCACTTTATTAGGTACACCTTACTAGTACCAGGTTGGACCCACTTGTGCCTTCAGAACTGCTTTAATTCTTTGAGGCATAGATCCAAAAAGGTGTTTGAAATGTTTGAGCTTTGTCTGCAGAGCTACTGTACAAAAGAGTCCATGGTGACATGATAGCATCACGTGGTGGCTTCAGATTTGTCAGCTGCACCTATGGTTGTGGATCTCCTGTTCCACCACATCCCATAGGTGCTCTATGGGATTGAGATCTGGTGACTGTGGAGGCCATTTGAGTATAGTGATCTCATCTTTATGTTCAATAAACCAATCTGAGATGATATACATGTAAGCTTTCTGTTGTGGTGGGAAGCCATTAGAAGCTGGGTACACTGTAGTCATAAAGGGATGGACATGGTCAGCATCAATACTTGGGTAGGCTATGACATTTAAAAGACACTCAGTTAGTATTAAGTGGCCCAAAATCTGCCAAGACAATATTCCTGACATTATTATACCACTGCCACCACCAGTCTAAATTGTTGATAAAAACCAGGATGGACACATGCTTTCCTGTTATGTCAAATTCTAACAGTACCATAAGAATTCAAGACTCATCTGACTGTGGGTGTATTGGCGAATATGGTGGTAGTGGAGATAGTGCTATTGCTCAGCAACCAGAGGGTTGCTGGTTTGAGCCGTGGTTTCTCCTGATCCCATCAAAGTGTCCTTGAGCAAAACACTGAACCCCAATTTGCTCCCGGTGTGCAGGTTGGCGCCTTGCATGGCAGCCTCCGCCACTGATGGGTGAATGTGAGGCATAAGTTGTAAAGCGCTAAGAGTGCTTGTAGGAGTAGAAAAGTGCTGTATAAATGCAGTCCATCTCAACACGTTGTGTGTTCAAAGATTCTATCTTGCATACCTTGGTTGAAACAACTGGTCATTTGAGTTACCATTGCCTTTCTATCAAGTTGAACCAATCTGGCCATTCTTCTCTGATCTCTGCCATTAATAAGGCATTTTCGCCTAGAGAACTACTGCTCAGTGGATGTGCTTTTTCTGTATGCCCTAGAGATGATTGTGCATGAAAATCCCTGAAAGTCAGTTTCTGAAATACTCATACTGATCCCTCTGCTAAGCGTGACTATTTTGAAGAAACTAGAATATAAAACGCTTTCAGTTATTTCACCTTTTTTTGTTAAGTACATAACGCCACATGTGTTCATTCATAGTTTTGATGCCTTCAGTGAAAATCTACCAATGGTCATGAAAATAAAGAAAACACATTGAATGAGAAGGTGTGTCCAAACTTTTGGCCTGTACTGTATGCTGTAGTTTTATCGATTAATGTTGAAATGATAGTGCTGAAGGTCTATAGCCAGCATGACAGCACAGCTGAAAGAATTCTGTGGATTTCTGCGAATGGAAGGCTGCAATCTTTTGTTTCATACTGTGACAGGCTGAGTAAATTGAGTTATTTACGCGTTTCAGAGTATGGATGCAGTACCAGTAGTTGAATAAGTTGAAAAGAATGTTAAAGGTGCGATGGCTAGTTATCTATTGAGTTTAACAATATTATAGCTTACAACCAGGGGCGTCAGATGGGCACAGTTACCCTGACAGATTCAGGCCCAGTGTTTGACAGGGGCCCTTGAATATGTAAAATAATACATAATATTTGGCGGGGAGTGGGGGCCAAGGTGACATTTGAATATTGCTGCAAAAATTGAGAGTCATCTGACTAGGCAACATTTTTCCAGTTTTCCACTGTCCAATTTTGCTGATCTTGTGTTCAAAATGGCTTGGAATGCTGCAGCATTAAGAACTAAGGGGCCATGCCCAACCACTGAAAGACAACCCCACACCATAACCCCCCCAAACTTTACAAATGCAGTCAGGTAAGTACCATTCTCCTGGCAACTGCCAAACCCAAACTCGTCCATCAGATTTCCAGACAGAGAAGCATGATTCATTACTTCAGAGAACACGTCTCCACTGCCCTACAGTCCAGTGGCAGCTCGCTTTACACCACTGCATCTGGCACTTTACATTGCACATGATGATGTAAGGCTTGGATGCACAGCTATGGTTTACAACCTGTCTTGTGTCTTCCTTATAAGGCGATAAATTCATATATGCAAATTAGGTCTACACTGATTGGTCTGTGAAAGCACAGTGGGAGTTTTCAACCCATTGACCTGCTGTCTCAGACAAAAAGGAGTATAGCCGATTTGTTGTGTGAAGGAGCAGATAAACCTGAGTTTTTTGTTCTGAATTAGATATTTCTGAAGTTGCTTGGACAGCTTACTGTGGAAGATATAGTAGCTGAGTTTCTTGTAATGGCAGATTTGTCAGATAGGAATAAACTTCCCCCTGGCAGATTAACATGCGATGTATATTGTGACATTGGAAAGGGCTCACATACAATAGTCACATAGTTAAAGTATAAAATGTAAGAAAGATTTAAAAATAACTTAAAAATACTAAACATTTCACATTTTTAATTAGACTAACACTGCTTAAAGCACAATTTCACAACTGCATGTGCAGCATATTAGCCTCAGTAACACACAGATTTCTAACTACAGACAAGGGACATATTCTTATTTATTTAATCATTCATTTTTTTATTACAAAGGTGGGGTGGGGGAGGGGTTCTACCAATATTAGGGAGCTGCATCCCCTGTCCCCCCAATTTCCGATGCCCCTGTCTACACAATTTCCATTCACACATTCATGGGTCTTATGGGTGGGGAAGCCACAATGTAACATAAATAATCCACACACACACACAAAGACAGAGCTCTGTAATTATATCTTTGTGTGGACTCTCCATTCATTTCTATGAGAGTCTATTCCCAACATAATTACCTTACAGTAACTCCTACCCAGCCCTAATCTTAACCATAAGTAACAAGACAAAATACAAGACTTTTGATTTTTTTTATGTATTCACAGAATGGAAATGGTCCCCACAACACATAAAAAAACTGGTTTTTATTACGTTGTGGGAGACAAAGACCCCATTGGTTGTGTTGCTAAAGTAAATGCATATTAATGTAAATAGCCATCAATAAATAATATGCCTTTGCATATTTCCAAGCATGTTAACATATAAGTGATATTCCTGCTGTTGCAACTAGTGGTAATCATGTATGAGGTAGTAAGTTATATTCAGTTCCTGTGTGGTCTTGATTCCTTTGATGGATAGACTTTTTACAGTGACTACAGCCAGCAATTTGTAATTGTCATGCTATAAGTCTATTTCTTGCACAAGGCAGTCAGCCTATTTCATCTTCTGGCCACTGAATGCATATTACAATTGCACCCAATGTACAAGGCAGTACATACGTATAGCAATATCTACCCTGAGTATTATATGTTTTTTTTTTTTTTTTTCTGGGAAAGTGTATGGTTTCTGACCCACTGCTAGGTGTTTACTGTGCCTCAGGAGTCAGACAAACGCATTTAACAATTCACCATTTATTTATAGATAGGGGGAAACTTGTTGGGGAAACTCATATGAAAATCAGGTCTACCTAAGAGAAAACAGAGGGCTGGAAATGTGTTCTAGTCTTTCTGAGGACCTGTAGAGAAAACATTAAACATTAATAACTGAAAACAGTTGAATGAAAGAGCTGGTCACCTGGCTTTGCTGCTCCAAAGTCCACATCCCCTTCCCCAGGTCTCAGCACTTTGTTTACCAAGTTCACTGACAGCAGTCATGCTTTGTTGGACTTGAGAAGCCCATTCATTTGCCCAAGAATGCTAAATGCCATTAAAATTTAGTGGAGACGCTGAGCATAAGGCTTATACAACAGATGGTCTGGCCAGGCCACGTCCCCATGGGGTCATAAAGCTCAAAAAGCTCCCAAAACAACCTCAAGTAAGGCAACTGGGCAAGAAAAACAACAAAACAGTTTTATTTCATAAAGAAATTCAGTATTAGAGGCCTACAGAGAAATGTATTTCCAGAAATTCAACACTGCTGAATGTTTTAGTTATACAGTCTATGTCTAATGTGATTTTTGTGGCACTGCTATCTGATCATAGTTTTCCATTCAGCTGTTTATACAGTGAGTCTGCTTCTTCTGGCAGAGAGCCCAAAGCAGCAGCATTCTGTTCCTGTGGAAGTGATCTCCCCATCAAAGGCACATATAAGGACATACAGTATGAGCTCACTGGAACACTAACTGTCCATCTTTTTTTGGTTGTTGCTTTCAAATCTTCTTCTTCTTCTTCTTCTTCTTCTTCTTCTTCCAGCACTGTGACCCTCCACCTCTGGTGTTTTGTTCATGACAGTTAGTTCTCTCTCTCCAAAGTTTAAAATTGGTGTCTCAGAGTTACCCATGTTGTGTATGATTGCGTGATGGATTGCTTTGGCTTCCTTCCATAGGTTTCAGGCTCTCCGAAGAAATGCAGTGTAAGAGATGGATGGGTCGTGGGCAGGAGAATGATGGATAACTCTGATGAGAGCCCAACACTTGAGGAAAACAATCACTTCTCAGACCTTGAAGCTACTTTTAAGTACCATTTGCATTAAATTACAATTCCATTACATCAGCAGTTTAAGAGCAGCAGCCAGATATGCTGAATGTACGCGCGATGTCAGAAATAAGCGTATAGCCTTGGTACAGATTTGTTCCCCAAGCTACAAACAACATTATTGTACCCCAAAAGGTATAGAAATGTTTGTCCAAGTCCAGTGACAAGTATTTGTACCAAAAAGGTACTTTTTTTCCCTGACAGTGTAGCATTTCAGAAAACTGTCTTTTTCCAGCATAACCCAAATTTTATTGTTAACTTGATTCAAACCCTGCCAACTACCAACCTTAAGGTATAGGTCAGAGTTTGTGCAGTGAGGACAGTAAGCTTTACAAGAATATGGAGTTTGAGAGAACAAATCAGGGGAGAGAAAGTGTGACAACAAAAAAGGCAGAATCTCTGCACCCGCTTGGCTCAGAGCTGGCAGGGGACCGGTAAGCCAGGGTGTGCTTTTCCCCAAGTCTCCTTCTGAAAGCTAATGGCAGGTTCCCTACATCGCAACCTGGCCTCATCACCTCCTACTGTACTACCACCGCCCTTCTTCCCCTTCCTTCCTCTCCATGAAAGAGTCAGCTCTGGAGAGTGTTCTCACTGACATTTATGGCAGAATAAAGGTCACGGCGCCTGTCGAAGCACATGCTGAGTCTCCATTACTGCCCACGATCTCCGGCATGACAAATACTGGAGATGGAGCGCACCACTCAGATCTGAGAGAACAATAGCCCCCGCTCTCCCTGCTAATGGTGTTTTTATGGGACGCTCACCCCACTTTTATTCCCTCTGTCCAGTCCTTTCATCTGAGCAAATCCCCCAAATAGCATCTCCATTTATTCCTGTCCGTATCCTTTTATTGACGTTAAAATACACTGAAAATATATTTAGAGCATTCAAACACATTCTGATTATTGTTGTCATTGCGTCATGCCCTGCACGCCTGACCCTCCTGTTTCCTCCCTCACGTGACCTTGATGAGCCATGCCTGTTGGCTATTGCCCCTCGTTAGTCTTCGTATATAAGTCCTTGTTTATCTCATGAGCTCCAGTCCGGTCATTTGAATTCTCATGCTGCTTGTGCCCTTCCTTTCTCCCATTCTGATCCTTCACAATCTTGTTTATTCCCAGTCTAGGTTCTGTGAGTTCAATAAACTTCCTTTTTGTTTCACCGCAACGCCAGCCTTCAAGACATTTGTTCCTCAGGTCGTGACAGAATGACCTGGACTCTGTAAATTGCCTACTGCTTTCCCTGGGAGCCTCTTGCACTCTGCATCTCTGCCTGCATGCTTTTCCCTGCACTCAGCCTCCTCCCAGTGTCCCAGCCTCATGTCCCCACTCTGCAAGGATATTGATATTGATAATGATATTGACAACTCGCTCATCAACCCGCTGAGCGACAGTGACTTGGAGGAGCCTGAAGAAGAGGAGGACCTTAGTAAGTCTGCCATCGTGTGGGTCACTCCACTCATATGGATGCCATACTGGGCTCATGGGATCATCAAGGACAACCTACCCAAGTTGATTCCTCCAAAGCCCTGCATTCCCGACAAGGGCTAGTTCACTGCTTGTGAAGCCAATCAGTTTGCTGCTTCTCCACAATATGAAACCATTCAACCCACCAGCTCTCTTTAGCTCACCACCGCTCTGCCGACCATTTCCCTGGAGCTGCCCGTAGATCCGCCCACTGATTTCTCAAAGCTCACTGCAGCTCCGCCTGCTGGCTCCCCACAACTCGCTGCGTCTCTACCCACACAATTTCCAGTCACAAGAATAAGAAGCAGAGGAAGCAGGCTGTGCCCATAGCTACCACCTGACCTGACCCGGTGTCTCTGGGGCCCCGAGTCTGGCCCAGGAGGGGCTGCTGCTGTGCAACCAGAGTCTGGCTCAGGTGAGGCTGCTACCGTGTCTCCAAAGCCAGATCCTGGACAGACCGCCGCCTTGCCTCTGGTAGTCATCTTCACCTCTATTGCTTGAGCCTCAGAGCCCATCTGCACCTTGGCTGCACCACCCAAGCCCAGCCCAGAACTGACCGACCCCAAATCTCCCCAGAATTGTGGGAGGCATGCTGGTCATCTCCAAAAGGGCTCTCCTTACTAAACCAAAGGTTGAACCTTCATCTCATTTATACATTCGATACTTTGGCAAAAAACTGTCCATAACCAGCTTTTTTCGGAAATCAGAATGCTGACATCCAAATCAATTGAATTGTGAAAAAAAAACTGTCTACTGTAGGTATACTGGCTTACAAATAATAATGTTAATGTTCTCAGTTAATGTCCAGGATTTTAATTTTATGTTTCACGATGTAGGTGAAAATGCACCAAGTGTGGGCATTTGTTTTGAACATGTGACACAAATTTGGCACCTCCTTTGACCTGTAATGGATACCGCAGGTAGCTGACTGTAGAGGTAAGACAGACCAGTCGGAAGCAGGGGAATTAGGCCCATGTGTGATACACTTTATTATGGAACAACAAAAAAACCCAATCACAAGGAACACACCCCTGTGATCGGGCCCATGACAGCAGTGGCAATCATCAGGGGGACTCACTTTGGGGACAGGAAAAAACCCACAGCTAGCATTTCTTTTCCTCCTTCCCTCACCCCTTCACACAGTTCCCCATTTAAGAGGCCTGAAAGGAGTTCCAGTCAGGAGGCCTTGGGATCATTACCCAGTAATGCCGCACCCAGTTTTTAACTGCTGGCTCAGGTTGCACACCTCTGCATTCAGGCCACCGCACTGACACAGATAGATCCAGTTGAAAAGCACATGGGCCTACTGCTCAAATGAAAACAAAGTTGTTACTTAACCTGTTGCAACTTGTTTGTCTCTGCTGCTGATGTGCTGCCTCCTGAAACTTGAATGCAAATACTGATCTGCAAAAGAATGCAAATCTTTTATGATGACACATAAAGGACAAAGTTACCACTCTGCAGATTTAATGAAGCCTTCTGTGACTACAGCCACTTGTTTGTTCTTTCTAGACAGTAACTGACTTAGACAACAAAGATTTTTTTCACTCTGTTTCATCACTAACATTATTCAGATGGCCCCTACCTCTTAAGTCAGGCCATTTCAGAAAGTTAACTTGATTTTTTTTCATCCATGAACCCTTAGAGAATTACTGAGAGAAAAGCATTGATTTTTTTTTTAATAGACACATCAAACACTTCCTCTGTTCTCATAACGGAAACTACCTTGCACTCCATTCCCCAAAACTGGAAAGCTTTTATCGGAACTAACAACCATAGGTCATATCAAGTGGGCCATATATTCAGGAACACTCAATTGTAGAATATAAGTGTCACAGGGTAACAAGGCTTTTTTCAATGTGGTCTCCCCTTTAAATATGTGACCACCACATGAATCAGATCCCATGTCGATCAATCGACTCAGCCTGTCATTGTCATGATACTCAATAACGCGACAAGGTTGAGGGGCACATATCATGGTCACTTTTGGTTATCAATTGAGGAACCATTGTTGATTTTGTTGTCAGACAGAAACAGCTACAGAATACATAGCGTTTCACAGAGCAACCCTGTATACAATGATGTGCTTGACCATTGGTAAAAGCCATGAATATTCACTCAATTACTAGTTTATTGCGTACTCCTGCATGTTAATGCAAACGGCTTGCATCTCCAAGTAAGCCGTGTGGCCATAGCTGAATACGTGCAACACACAGCCAGGGTCAAGCTGTTCAGTCACCATTTGGCTAAGCTGTATGATCTAAGTGATTCTGAACATGATGTGACTGTTGGCGCCAGATGCGGGGACTCCAGCATCTCCTTCCTGAGATTTTCTCACATTACAGTATATAGATAACGGAGTGATAAACAAAAATATCCAGTCAGGGGCATCACTGTGGGAAAAAAAAACAGCTTTTCAAGCTCATTAACAAAAAGACCACATGTGCAAGAACTGCAATTTAGAACAACAGTGGTGAATGGCTAGCTGTCCCTATTAAAGAGGCTGCTGAGTGCACACCAATAGGACACTGTATGTGTGTGTGTGTGTGCGCATTTGTGTACTGATATTGATATTTAATAATCATGGAACCGTTGCATGTCTTTGGAAGAAAGCTAATGTGGGGAGAACATTCAAACACATTCACATAGACCTGGATGCCTTTATTATCATTGTACAGCAATGGTTCGGCTTTGAGAGAAGGATCAGATACTTTTCAGGTGCCCCTGGTGCACTTCTTTGGGTTGTGGCCTGAACAAACTGCTTCTGTGTGAAAGTGACACTCAATCCTCCATGAAACTATACATTCTAAAGCACAGCATCACACTTTCATATTGAGTGCAGTTTAGAAAGCTGCATCACCATGTCATCAGAAGACTCTGTTGCGAGTGCCCCATCATTTAATGAGATGATACTGAAATCATACACTTTGTAGTACATGATTTTACATTTGAAGTTCGTGAGAATTATGAAATGCATGCGGATACCAGCACATTCTCCAGCATAAGATTCCAACTTCTTACATAAGGAACGTGTTCAATATACAGCTGTGGATAAGAAATGAGAGACCACTCCACATACACAAACACATCCAAGACAGCAGTACCCAAGAGCAAGGAGAAGTAGGAAACATTGGGGACAACCAAAAACCAGCCAGGTAGAGCTGGGAAGCGACTTTCTAATGGCAGAGGTGACCGCCAACTTATCCAACAGTGCCTCAAGAATTGGAGGATGACACCAAATGACCTTCAAAAGAAATGGGACATATTAATTGAAGGTGTAAAGTGTACTGCTAGGACAGTTTGTATCAGGCTCCTAGAAGCAGGACTGAACAATAAAGCAAGGAAGAAGCTCTTCATTAATGAAAAACATAGTACAACCAGGCTGCATCTTGCAAAAAAAAAAAAAGTATTATTCACAGACACACAACTATAAATTGAGAAATGCCTTGTGGCAGGACGACCGGCGGAGGAGCAGACAAAGAGAGCCCAAGTAGTTGTAGACGGAAAAAAATCATTTACTTTCTCTTCTTTTTTTTCCCACTTTTCTCCCAGATGTTCAATGAGACAGTGGCAGTGGCTTTGGAGGACGATCCAAGGGACTACATTACCCAGTGTACCCAATACC
>JABFDZ020000138.1:25979263-25999811 GCA_019775955.2 Pollimyrus isidori | reverse complement strand
CCCAGCCCCGCGCTGCTGCAGAAGCCGCCCCAGAGGTCGACGCTCCTGAGGCCGCCGCATCTGCATCCTCGCCCACGCTCCTCGTGAGTCCCACGGCCCCGCCCGCGCTCCTTGTCAGTCCCACGGCCCCGCCCGTGCATTTCGTCAGTCCCGCGGCCCCATATGCGGCTCCGCCCGTCCTTGCTGCAGCCACAGCCGCCCGGGATTGGTCCGGCTCAAGACCCTGTGGCTCCGAGAAGGTCCCGGACAACAACCTTGCTTCTCCCCTTGAAACCAAAGGGGAGGAGCTCGAGGGGGACCCCTCGGGGATTCGATGCCTGCATTCCCCGGATCCTGGGGGACCCCCGGAACCACCATCAGTGCCCCAGAGGAGTGGGGCCCAACGGGGTCCCCGCCTCTCTGTATCACAGAAGGGTAGGGGGCACCGTAGGAGGGTCCAGGTCCCTCCCGTCCCGCCCTCTGCCACGCCCGTGCGGCCCCTGGCCATCGCCCGGTGGCTGCCTGCGGGTCCTCCGGCCCGTGGTCGCCGGTCGCCGCCGGGTTCCCCTCCGGTGCCTCAGTGCCGGTCTTCGGGCCCCCCTCCGGGTCCTCGTCGCCCGCCTCCGGGCCCCCCTGCTCCGCCTGGGCGTCAAACGTCGCCGTTCCTGGCTTCGGCAATGCCTGGGCCGTTTCTGGCTCCCCCCTCCTGCCCGCCTCCTCCGGTGTTCCCTCCGACTCCCTCCTGGGCCCCTGCGGGGGTCCCTCTGCACATCCCTCGTCCTGGGGGCCTTCGGGTGCCCTGGGTGCCTTGCACCCCTCCTTTGTTTGTCCCGCGTCCTGGTGTTCCCTCGTTCGCTCCTGGTCCTTTCATTTCCCCTGTCACTCCCAGTCCCTTTGTTCCCTCGTTTTGTCCTGGCCCTTCCGTTCCCTTGGTCTCCCCCATCCTCGTCTGTCTGTCTGTGTTCCCCGTTCTCTGTGGGGTGTTGTCTTGGGTTTTGTCTTTGTTCCAGTTCTGTGTGTCGGTTCTGGTCCCTGGTCTTCGTTAATCATCTGTTTTGTTTTTCAGGTCCTGTCTTCCTGGTCCGTCACATCTGTCGCCTCTCCTGGGGCGCGCTCGGAGTGCGCGGCTTAGGGGGGGGGTTATGTTACGTCCAGCGACGTCTGTCCCGTTTCAGCCCTTCTTGTGCCACGCCCACCTCGTTACCTCATGTGATTTCCGATTGTGTTCACCTGTGAGGCGCTGCCGCTCGCCAGTCCTGTGCCCTGTTTTATGTATTTAAGTCTGCGCCAGTGTCTGTTCTGGCAGACGCGGCATTGAAGTCTAGATGTCCGTGATGTGGTGCACAATAAACCCTCGTTCCCCGTCACTTTGCTTGGATTCGTTTCTGCCTGCCCTGCACGCACTGCCGAACGTGACACTCACAGGTCATCTAACATGATTTTCTTTTCTCATACTGTACATTACATTCCTGTGGCAACACTATCTAATAAAACCCATAGAAGTGGAGTGAACAACAAGTGAAAAAATATCCTTTACTGGAGCCTTAAATTGTGAGACACATACCAAAGAGCAGAAGTGACTGTGCTTACATTAATGAGGAGAACTAGCATTTCCAGCATTGTGCAGGAACACAATAGTCTCACCCTTGACTCTGCGATGTGAGGCTTTATGATATCTGCCACACTAAATAAAATGCTTCAAAGCTGATTAGCAGTGGGCTGTTGCATCTACTGGCCTCTATCAGTTCCTATAGTCTCAGTAACTGTAAGGGCATTTGAGAGGAACAAACACATTTGGTCTGTGTTGCTGGGAGCTGAAAGGTATGCCACTGCAAGGTAATTATCAAATATACAAGTGGAAAATCTGATTTAATGACATAATTACAGGTAATCATAGTTACCTAACTGCGCTTCATTGTATCTCCCTATCATCCCCGGACAGTTTTTTTCTTTATCACTTCTCCTTTTTTTTTGGCTAATCAATGCACCATGTAGGGCCACTTGAATTTCTAGTTTCACACATCTTAATGTTGCTGCTTTGAAAGTGAGACGAAATGATAATGTTTTATTTGAAGTTGGTCCTTAATTTTCAGTGTCAAGGGTTTTCTATGAAATCTAAAATGATTGAAATGTCAATGGCCACTTTACATTGACTGTTACTGTTTTTTCATTGATGTCTTTATCTGGATTTGGACTAGCAAATTTTCTCACCACGGAATGGGAATAATCAGGTAGGGGAGAAACTGGCTAACAGACATGAAGTTCCCCGTTGGTCCATCAGCCTCCTACCAAATGTGTGAGCTTTGAGTGATCGATCTTTAGGGAAATAAAATCTCCTGACCCATTACCTGCTTGTTATATTTTCTTCAAGAAGACTTTTGGTACTGGGACATCCCTGCTTACCATCACTTAACTGCAATGTGTGTCACACCTGGCTGCAGCTAGATCTCACCTATTGGCATTGAGCACCTATGGCAGCTAGAAACATAGAGAGGACTTTCAGTGATCTCAGTCATTTTTCAGGTGTTGTGCTTGTGCTACAGAAATATGTTAATGCCTTATTGTATTTGCCTGGTGTGTTGTTCAGATTTTTGCCAGATATACTGATCATGTCAATTTAGATTTTGTATCTTATATACCTGACCTGTTTTCTGACCCTAACCTGTCTTTGAATAATGATTGTTGATTATATTTTGGTATTGATGAATTTTGCTCTTCCATCAAAGGAACCCCTCTGCACTTATGTGGAGCTTAGCAGGTGTGAATGCTGTACCTGTAACAGGAAGGCCCTTAACCCCTAGCCTGTCTTACTGTACTTTATTCAAAATGTACATTGCTTTATGAGATTGTGTCAGCTACAGATTTAAATCTTTGGACTGATTCGTTGTAAAGAGATTATGCCCCCCCCCCTTTTGACTGATTTTTTAACAATCTTGAAAAGGAACGCTCATTGAAATTACAAAGTTTTGTTCCCTATATTAAGGTAAATATGTTTTAGTGAAACTTAAACCCCCTTATGCTATAATGCCTGTATAGTAACAAGGTGTGAAAAAACCTGTTCTTTATCCAGCTGGTTATAGTGGGGCTTAAGATGTGAGAATTGCATATGCATAAGGCATGATGTTGGTATTAATACTGCACGTCAGCTAGCCCTATAAAATACACCGCCTTGCATAGTGATGTCATTTAGCAATATTCCTGGTTTTATACCAGTGGAAAATCAACATCTTGAAGTACCATACTTTTGGTAGTTTTTGAAGTACCAAAAATACAGTATCTGGTGTGGTGGAGAAGTGTCCTTAGAAAGTCAAAAAAGCAGCAAGGTAGTCAAATATCTAAGCTTTGTTAGCTGTGGTTACACTGTGGGAAGCTATGGATGTAGAGATGATTGCAATCTCAAAGCCTACAGGAGCATCTGGTCACAATCTAAATGAATACATTGTTGAAGAGTCTGAGCTTCAGATGATGAGCCAGCAAATCTATTCCTATTTCAGAGAGCTGATTATATTCTGCAAATTATACCCTTTCAGAAATAATGTAAGAGTGGAACATGGAAATAATTGTGGTTGATGGGTAACCAGGCAAAAAGTATATAACGGACAGTGAACTTTTGGCCAGGTGACACATCAGAGGAATGCAAGAGTCTTGATGAAGGGGTGCATTTTAGAAATGGGTGATTGTTTGGTGTTCAAGAACAGATAACAAACAAGCAGATTGGGGTAATTTTTGTTCAAAGTTTACAACACAAGTAGTTACTGAAGGGTCAAAGTTAAAAGAAGTGCTGATGTGGGCAATCATCCATCCAGGTATACAGCCGATTCATCTGCAGTTACAGCAGAAGGGAGAATGAGGAAGCAAAAAATTAAGTAAGGAGGAAAAACTGAAAATGGTTTGTGATGATTCTGTGCTGTGCTGTTTTCAGTTGCCTTAGGAGACAGTGAGTCAACATAGTGGTAAGATAAATTGTGAGAGCACGGGGATGTGTGCCTACTTCCACTGCTTTATAATCTCGTAACATCTGCTCATTACACATGCTAGTTTGCATCAATTTTTCTCATACAATTTTTCCCATTTTTTACGAAAAAAATGTATTAAAATGAATTACATTATTTTCATGCAATCCAAAAACATGATGCGAATTACAGTAGTAGTTCAAAACTGCTGACAGCTGGTGATCTAGATTGCTGATACTATCCAATTAGTCACATGCAGTGATATACGTCTATAGATCTGTTCCATTTCATTTGCCTTTTATGTCTTCACAGAAGCTAATAGTATGCTAATAACAAGCTATGTATTAGTGATTCGTAGTTACACATGTATGAAAATAAGGTGATCACTGCTGCACATATTTACAATTTCCATTTTCTAACATGCTGATATCATGCAGTTATCGGCATTAACCTAACAGACCATATCTGACAGCAGATTGGTCCCACAGCAGACCAGACCATGTGTTTGTGTCAGGATGTGAGCTTCTCCCCCTTTAACAGGGTGACAGTGTTGAGGTCACTCGCAACCAACTCATTGTTAATCATAGTTCTTGAGTGCATTCCAGAAATCACACTCACAGAGGGGACGGGGCCGGATCCAGGGAAAATATCAGCCAGCCCCCACATTGATCTTAATTCCAATTTTCTAGGAGCACGCCCGCATCATTCCGACTGATAATGACAGTTCCAAAAGTGAGGCAGAGGACACAGCTATTCCGAGAGTGCAGCGCTTATTTATTAAGGGTTTGAATATTTGTGTGAGCTGCACACTCATTTTCATTCCACTAGTGATTTAGAACTGGAGCTACAGGCGTCACACCTCCAACTTCTCAATACTGTCAGCCATGCCTGCAAAGCCAGCTTCATCAGCCATGGCGTCAGAATGCAATTGGAGTGAGGATTTTTGGTGGTGTTTCATTGCAACTCAGTATGGTAAATAGCACTGGCCTCTGGGGCCATTACAGCATGACTATATCATCACCGGGAGCCTGGCTTCCCTGCGTGCCATTTTAATGAAGATACGGCATTTCAAACTGAAAGGAGAGCACTTGAGATGTGAAGAAGCACTGCATGTTTAGGCACCGGCCATTGTGAGATGCAGTGGTGGCCAGTTCTCAAGGGAGACTCATCCGTGTTTGTGCATCTCCATGATAAAGTGACAGTTCCCCTTTTTAACGAGAGCTAAGGCCAATTTCATTGATATCTATGAAGGAACATGATCCCATTCTGAAGCTTGATAGGTGGACACTAGACATATCTCACTGCTGTTTAGAGAGTTTTGTGAACTAAAATATATTACTAAATACTTACTAAATGGAATGACATATATCATGTTATATAAAAAAGTGCAATGCAGAAGGCAAAATGCTACCATTTATTTTTCAGTTGCTGATCCAAAATATATGCAGTAACCCAGAAATACAAATGTAGAAAAATATCAAAAACAGGAAATTAAAACAATGTCCCAACTGAAGATTAGGTAACCATGAGAGAAAACAGAAGGTTGAAAAGCAAAGATTAAACATGGCCAAATCCATGTAGTGGACCTAACGCTTACATTTCAACTTTATGTCCCAACATCACATTGCCATGAACAACAAAGTATCTAAAGTCCACTTACCCCTATATACTAACATTACTTTACAATGCCACAATTACACTGGTTAAAAAAACAGCGGAATTAATTGCCCTATAATTAATGCACAAACAATGCCTCATGAACCATTGCCTCATCTAGTTTGGTCAAAAAATATTGCACATAGTCCATGAGGTGTTGCTTTGGCCATCACCTGGCAATGCATTCAAAGGCACTCGACTCAGAAGGTCCTTAGGGGCTGGGGAGCTGAGAGCAGATGAAGCCATGCAGTTTGTGCAGGAGTTTACAACTGTAAGTGTGTTTCATTTATATGAGCCATAAAACTGTTTTAGCCTTCCAACCGTACAGCTCCTAACTCTTAATGTAGTACAAAGACGTGGGGGGATGATGTGGGATGGGGGGTCTTATACCAGTCCATTACAGGGCAGGGAATACCCTTGGAGGGCTGCCAGTCCATCACAGGGCACAAGGCAGGGGACACCCTGGACGGGATGCCAGTCCATCACAGAGCACAAAGTAACTGTATAGTTAATTATAAATAATAAAAATACAAAAACAACTAAATAATGTACGATGAACAGAACAATCTTCCTCCTTCCCACACACATTTAACAAAGGATACCCCACTAATATTAAAATATAACATTAAAAGAAAATAAAAGAAATACATTTCCAAAGCGGTAATTGAAACTAACCTGGAAATTGTGTAAAGTAAAACTTAAATATAGGAGCACATAAAACGAAATTCTGCTAACACCACAAAGTCATTTTTGCACATCAGTGTTAATGTTTGTTAAAATGCTTTTCCGGAGCCATTTCCTTACATGTTTGAATCTTAAATAAACCCTCTGAAATACAACCTGTAGCTGAGAGCCGCACACCAGGTACAGAGAGAAATACCTCCAAGCCTTGGATGATGTGAACTACCGCAAATATTCACATGTAAGGGGATCATTCCTCCTAAGCCTGATGTAAAATTCAGTGGACTTGTTTTGTCTTTATCCCCATTGTGCTGTAAGCGGCAGGCAAACGTAGTGGCCTTGACTGCAGAATCAGGGCTGTGTCTGCAATAATAACACTTTAATCAGTTTTCAACTATATTTCTATCTTTTTATCTCGTTTCATAGGTGTAGGAAGAAAACCCTTCTTCATATCAGGGTAAGGTAGTGTGGCTCATCAGACGTTAATTGTTGCTCTTCCTTACCACTCCATCTGTTTCTGGAGGGGGATGTAAGCTGAGTGACACTGGTGCCAAAGGGGTGCCCCCCCTTTTGATAAACAATGGTGCATGGGTGGGGGCTATGGGGGGTGAATGCTATTGCACCTGTTGGTTTTGGACACAAATGTTGGCCAGTGACTTCTCCATCTGGGTTCTCCCAGTTTGGTGTAACACGTGCCGTACATACGGCTCAGGATTTCTTTTTCTCTGTTCACTGTATAGATGTACAGCCTGCAGAGATTCACTGGATAGGTTTGTAAGCTGCCACAACGCAGCAGTTAAATATGTGGCTCCAAGACAAAAACGTTTCAATAAAGGATAACAAAATGCAAAGGGATAAACTACAAGAGAAAGACATCAGGTCAAAAAAGCAAAACGTGGAAACCAACTGACTGCAAGAAACCACGTGGGGGGACAGAGCAACATAGGGAGCAGAAGTGGACAAGTGGGCAAGGGAACAGAGTAACACGCACACACTGACAGACAGACAGACACACACACTGACAGACAGACAGACACACACACTGACAGACAGACAGACAGACGCAATGACAGACAGACAGACACACAGTGACAGACAGACACACACACACACACAGTGACAGACACACACACTGACAGGCACATACACATACACACTGACTGACAGACACACACACACACTGACAGACATATGCACACTGACAGACACACACACTGACAGACAAACATATGCACACTGACAGACACACATACTGACAGACATATGCACACTAATAGATACACACACTGATAGACAGACATATGCACACTGACAGACACACACACACAACAATCAGAGAGGGTGCAGAACAACAAGCGATCAGGTAGAACAATCATGGTGGATCTAATAAACTAAATCATAGAACTAAGATACTAAGAGAGAAACTTGGAATAAGATGAAGACAAGTGATACATAACCACAAAAGGCACAAAGCAAAAACCAAACCAGAACACAAACTACAAACTAGGAACAAGTAACACGAAACCAAAACAAACAAGAACCAGGCAGAACATAATAAACGTGACAAAAACTAATAGACACCAATGACAGGAGACTGGTCAAACCAGTCTTAAACCCATGACCAGTGGATACTCAGATTCTGAGCCGCATGCTAAGCCCACGGAGCAATGCAGCTGTACAGGGGCATGGCAAAGATTCTAGGGGCTTAAGCACCCTGGGGCTGAAGGGCAGGAGGCAGGGAGGAGGACAGGACGGCCAGTGACATCTTCTGGTCAAATGGGGAGGAGACACAAAGGGCAGGGATGGACGGTGCAAGCCCTGGAGTGCAGGACCGGGTCATTTATCAAGCACAAGACACAAACACAAGGGCGGCTTAAGAAACTTTCTGCTGAATTTGATCACATAGACACTGGATGGAGGGGGGACATCAGGCTCAGACAGGAAATCTGCTCATTGATTCAGCACAATGAACCAACTCCTGCTTTTGCTTAGAACAGGAATTGCATGCACAAAAACAAATTGAGAAACAGAGGCTAACTGTTACTAAATGAGTTACTAAATTGCCCATAGGTGTGCATAAGTGAGATGGACTGGCCCCCCTTCCAGGGTTGTTCCCTGCCTCATGCCCATTGCGTCCGGGATAGGCTCCGGACCCCCCGCCACCCAGTTCACTGCTAAAAAGGAAGGTCACAACCATAGATGGCATCCCAATATAAGTATTACAACTAACTGATGAAGAATTAACTGTTGACCAAATTATGTAAACCAGGAATACAAATAGGATTCCAATGACAAAAAAATGAAGGCCTGACCTGTGTGAATCATACAGAATTATGCAATTTCCCTTTTTATCTTTATATAATATGCCAAATTACGCCTAGGATTACTGAATTCAACATAGAACACCAGAAAGGGGTTAGAGGGAAGCATGATTAATGTCAAGTAAAGATGCTTCTGAAGGTGCTGGGCTGTTGAGTTTGACGTTTTGTGACAGCCAGGCCTGTGATATCTAGTGATTGCAAAAAACAATGCTTCATGAACCATTTGCTGTATTTTTTATCCCCAGCAGATGGTGCTGTCTGTTCAAAAATGGCCTCAAAGCATACCACAAAGTATGTCAAGAGCACCATCTAGTGGGGTCAAAAATACCGCAAATGGTGTGTAGGTTGTAATTTTGGTCGTCACTACTAATATCTCGGGCTATATCAGCCAATGGTGGAATGTAAAAATAAATGCATTCTAACTGTGAGAACTCTCTACATTGAGAGATTCAGTGCATGTACGTGGGGTTAAGGTTACTTTGTACATAAATGTAAAAATAATGTCTTTATGTACTAACATGAATGCCAAATATGTGGTAACTGTGTTATAAGAGGATTAATGCACTGAAAGCCATGCATTATACATTTTTAAACACACTCTGCTGTGCATCGGGTGGTTCTTCATCTCTGCAGCCATGCATTTAAAAGCATGCAATGCATGGCTTGGAGTGCATTAAGTTTTAAATAACTACCAAACGGTTACTATTAGCTCTAGGCACAAAAAACTCTAACAGAATGAGAAATTTAATGGAGTTTACTGTACAAAGTCAGGCTTGCCTGTGAAGGTACTTGTTGGTATATGGTAATTCCATGAGTTGGGTTTGGGTCTTTCCATTAGTCAGGTTTGTCTGGGAATACCCTTGATAGTATATGGTATTTCCTGTGACTCTTTATTAATATGAAAGTTAGACAATGAAGATGCAGGACAGGAAGAACATGAACACATTGGAACTTTGATGTTGGCAAAGACTTAATACTATGGACAGCGCGGGAAACAACTGAATTTGTGGTCAAATCAAGCCTGAACTTTCACTTGAAACACAAATCATCAGACTGAAGGCATCATCATACATTGAAGAACCAGTATGCTTAAAAAGGGCACCATGTTTAAGGCAAAAGTGGAAGAAGATGTCTGCAGGCAATATAGGTTAACTAATTTATCATTTTGATTGCATAATTTCATTCCATCCATAATTGTTCATCATTGGTAACAATAACCCTGGAGGCTGTGTACACAAAGCAGAGGAACACTATGGGAATGAACTGTAACTCCATCTCAGGACACACACACAAGCAAATGCAGTATAATATAAGTTAATCTTCTGTGTTGTTTTACTAAATCTTGTTTAAATCTTCAGGGCGAGGTTTGTGGTCAAAGTGGGCTTCTATTAACAGGAATTTTTCCTCTAGCAAATTATTCCCATTACAGAATATGCCATCTTTGAGTAACATTTAAGTTAGTCTTTGTATCACACCCATGTTCAGGTTCACAGTATGAGAGTTTGGGCATTTTATAGCACTGAAGGCAGCTTGCTCTGTAAAGGGACTGCAAAGCAGATGTGTAGTTCATCAGGAGTTCTATTCTGAAAATGATTGTACATCAAAACTCTGCAAGAGATTCCCCAAAGATAGAGGGGAGCGTAAACCTTGATCAGTGCAAAGTGCAAAGATCACCAAGCAATTTGAGCAAGTTTCACAAGTCAGAAGGATACACAGCATACAGGATCAGATCAGTAAATATGCTGAAATATCGTGAGAATGTCATATTGTGGACTGTAAGCTTACAATGAAGGATAAAAGGGCCTAATTACTAACCTCCAAGCAAACATAATCAAGATGAGGTTAAAACCCATGTCAGAGTTATTGCTGAACACCTTCCTTTCACAGTCAACTTGCCTTATTTGTTCAGCTTTAACAAATTCTCTTCAGGCTGCATCATAGTGACACTCTAAGTCGAAGATTAAAAGTGGTATTTGCAGAGGTGGATATCACACTGAACCATTATAAATGCAGCAGTGTTTGAAATGTCATCTCTACTGGTATAATAGTCAAATGACAGACAGGGGTGAGGACCCAGAGGTACCCAGCAAAGTATCTAGAGCTATAATTCTCCATCCCGTCTTCTCTTCCTACTACAAAAGGAGAATGAAGTGTCGTGGATTAGAATTTCATCTCACATTCTTTCAGGAATCGATTCCAGGAAAACATTTAATGTATATTTCATGCATACCACGAAATAGAAATTTTGATTCAACTTGTTAGTGATCTGTCTCTATTGCTCATGGGCATTATGCAGTTTCCAGGACATTTCATTGTGCTCACTCCAATATTCAAAATCCTAATGACACTAGAGGCTCAAATACAGCTAAAAAACAACAGGATTTAGTGTAATTATTATTTTTTTTTGTTTTGGTGAGCAGACATGACCCACGCCATTGTATTGTTTTGTTTGTTTTTTACTGGAATCAATCACAGTTTAATAGACAGAATTAACGAGTGATGGTGTGATTTAAGGCAATTACCTAACCAGCAACATTACCTGTATATTAACTATTTCCACTTAGCAAAAAATTCACCAGACCTGCACCGTTAGTAGGTTTCTCTACATGGATTCTTTACTTGTAAACACCATTGAGTATAATATAAGTTAATCTTCTGTGTTGTTTTACTAAATCTTGTTTAAATCTTGAGGGCAATTGTGGTCAAAGTGGGCTTTTATTAACATGAATTTTCTTTCCTCTAGCAAATGATTCCCACCATTCATGTACCTTGTGTTCTGAGAAATGGACAGGCCTATTGCTACCCTGTACACAAATACTTGGACAGTGCATGATCTTACTGGTCCTGTGCCCGCCAAAGCTACGATCCAGGCTTGCTCACTGCTAAATGCAGAATGTTTTGTGGAATGCAGGATGGCAACAAATCACGCACAATAAGCAGAAGATAATTGAAAATAGGTGCCATGGACCCAAATGGGGCATCTACTGAGCAATAAGGCAGTTTCCATGCAGTTCTTACCTGTGTGTTTAGCAGTTACATTCAGCGGAATCAAAGCCAGAAGGATGAATTTTTCCTTCCAAATACAGAAACAGATTTTTGGGCATGTTTTACCAACTTCCTAAAAGTGTGGTCCATCAGGATTGTATAATACTTTTCAAAGTTTGTGAGACAGTAAATTGTCTTTTGTTAGGCCGGTTCTGGGGGAGAAGCACAATGCTTAGAGAATTGAATTTTTCAGTCCTCATCGCTTCCACTTGAGTGCAATTTTCTAGGCCTGTAACCACCATATGAATTCTGGTCTAGCAATCTGGAAATGTCAAGTGACTGCAATATTTCAAACAGCATCTCTTTAATCTCTTTAAGTTGGTGCTCTGAGGTGAACTGACTTAACATCATTTCTATTGTATGAATAAACCTAGTGCCATTATTGGGTCTGAACTTACCCTGTGTGACTGCCCAGCTAAAGCTCATTTAGTCCTGTACCACCAAAAATTTCCTTGGACACATTTTATTTTGGCATCATTTAACACGTAAGACTTCACTGCAAATTCTTGGATTAACTAGGACTTTGTACAGATTGATACATGAAGCAGTTTTAAGGTCTTTGGATATTATCAAACCTAACTGTACTTCCTATGTTCTTTACTTCATCACTTTTTGTGTCCAACCTGTGTAAGATTGCTGAGTGACTCTGTGGAGGAACATCTTGGCTGGGATGCCAGACCACCGCAGGGCACACACATTCAGACAAAACACGGGTGATACAATGAGGACGTGCAATCTCCAACAAAGGCTGCTCTACATCTTACCATAACGTGCTCCTAGCTGACATGTGTAATACCCAAGAGCTCCTCAACGAACGGTATCTACCAATCTGCCACCTTCAGGCTTGTGGGTTTAAATTCCATGGTTGGTAGAGCCATCACATCACTGTTAGGCTCCTGGGCAAGGGCCCTAACCCACATACTGCTCCAGGGACCCAGGAAAAATGGCTGATTCTGTGCTTAGAGCATCACAAGCTCAGCATTTTTCTGCATAGAGAATAACGAGGCGGCCGCCTCCAGCTCGCGATGAAACTTAATGGAAGAACTGCTTTCTAATAGGCAATGCATGCGGTAGATCTGTCATTTCTAACTGTGCGTTCATTCCCGGAATGGTGGCATGGTATCGTAATCAGCACAGTGCACCAGGAAATGCGTTACAAAAACTCCCAAAGAGGAAGGAAAGTGTTGGAAATTTCCTCAAAAAAGAGCATCTGTTATTTTTCTCTCCGTGTCCAGCAGGCCCTGATACTTTGTGGCTCTTCAAACAGGTGAGTATAAAACATATTTTGCATCCAAACATGTCCAGTTTCTTAAAAAGGTTTCCTAAATTTACACTACATCTCATCAGTGTGTTGTTTTTAGCATTGCAGATATGGCTAGTACGGTATGCAAGTATTTGACTAAGTGAGTCTGTAAGGAGGACAATCTTGAGGCCGGGTGAAACAGTGCAGACTCCATCTGATAGGCAGTTACAAAATAATAATTCATGTTACTGATGAGATACAGTGAATTTGTGCAAAAGATGAGTCAATGTGAGGGTATTCAATTGCCAAGACATCAATGCAAAGTCTACAAGGAGTGCACAGAGAGGTTTTATAAAATGAAAAATAGGAGGCTGAAAAGCTCTGCCTCTGATTGTGAACTGTGTAGATGAACAATGGCTGTAATGTGATAATCAACTACGCTGATAGGGCAACATTTTGCTTGTTTGGTATATTTATGTTTATACTGCGAGTACAGATTTAAATGTACTGTAAATGAATAAAATGGTTTATGCTAAATGAACTTTGTGGTTTATTAAATGTGTAAATGAACACATTACTTTTATGTTGTATTTAATTTACTGTTGAACATGGCACTTTTTGAAATAAAATATGCTTTTCTGTGGTAAATGTCATTTCCATATTCAGTCATTTATAATTGCCTCTGAAAAGTGTTTGCTTGAAGCAGTTGAAGGTATGCTACATGTGTATGTGTGAGTGAGGAAAAACTCTGAAGTTGTAAATGTGAGTGTCTCAGGAGAACAAGACTGTTCTGGTGCTTATACAAATGGTGATTAAAAGGTTCATGTATCATTTATTGCCATTTTCTCATATGTGATTCTCATTTATTATACTAAACTAAACCCATTCTGGAACATTTTTGGTGGGATCCCTGGGTGGGATGCCAGTCCATCACAGGGCACATGGCAGGGGGCACCCTGGATGGGATGCCAGGCCATCACAGGAAACATGGCAGGGGGCACCCTGGACGGGATGCCAGGCCATCACAGGAAACATGGCAGAGGGCACACTGGATGGGATGCTAGGCCATCACAGTAAACATGGCAGGGGGCACCCTGGACGGGATGCCAGGCCATCACAGTAAACATGGCAGGGGGCACACTGGATGGGATGCCAGTACATTACAGGCAGGGGACAGCATGGGCGAGATGCCAGTTTGTCACTGGGAACTCTGGGTAAACTAGTTCAGGAGTGCCTAGACGAAGCCCACAAGGGAACAACACATATGCGGCACAAGCAGAACAACCTGACAGCTGCAGCAAATCATGTATACGTGAAAGCAGAAATAAAAATACTCAAACTGAAAATTCATCAAGTGATTGTAATTAATTGATGAAGCTTGAAATGTTTTGCAGAAAAATTAATCAGTTATATATTATGACAGAGAGGGCTGTGCTGGGGCAGGTGTTCAAAGGCACCGGGGGCAGTGGAACCGTGAATGTGCCTGTCCCACAAAGTAAGACTCATTCACTTCATATGACTCCTTCAAGCCCGCTGTGAAGCCTATGTTGTTACAGACTACATCATATTGTTATTTAATTTTGTTCAACTTCTGGAATGTCACACTATAAATATCATCCCCATACATCATGCAGTGAAGCAAAGATGGGCCACAGAGGCGCATCCTTATCAACTCTAGACAGCAGGGAATATAATTACAAACCACAAATCAAGCCTGGGACACACTAGTAAACATACTCAAACTTAATTCAAGAATGGAAGGACATATATTGATGAGCTTCTAATGTTATTCTAAACAGGTTCTTAGGCTCATTTTACCACATTCCAGTGTAATGCCAGACTGGCTAACTGGGAGTATTCCTGGCAGGCCACCCTGCTCAGTATGATGGTGGCTAATCAGGGGAATTCCTAGTGGATTATGGTGGCTAATTAAGATAATTCCAGATGACCCACCTTAGTCAGTGCCACGGCCACTAATCGGGAGAATTCCTGGTGAGCCACTCTGGTCAGCATTCCAATTTGGATATTCCTAGTGACCCACCTAGGTGGAGAATCAGGAGACGAAGTAGAATTCCCAGTGAGTTACCATAGTCAGTGTTAGAGTGGCTTACCTGGAGAATTCAGAGTGTGTTGTACATTAATTCTGGCTATCCCAACCCCCTCTCAAATTTGTGGGATTGAGAACCACTGAGCTTACTTGAGTTCTGTCCCTGTTACGGTGGGGCATCACGAAAGAAAGATGATCCATTTAGTGACTAACAAAGGGGTTTATTTAACATGACAGAATAAATCAAAACAGGTAAGACAAGGACTAACTAAAACTAACCACAAAGAAAACAGTAACACTACAACTAAGATATGTGGGGACCATGCAAGGGGCATAGCACCAGTAACAACCACAAGGCACCAACTATGCACAACCATGGAACAGAGCAAAACTGGGCACTAGACTGGAAAACAACCAAGTGTCCAATCAAGAGACAGACTAAGGGCAGGTACATGTAACTAGAACAACTACATCAGGAGCAGGTGCAGGCCAAAGCAATTATCCAAACACTAGGGTTACTGTAGGCCATCATTTTTTATACCTTGGTCCTCGGGCCTGCTGCTAGTGGAAAACACAAGAAAAAAATAAAAATTAATATAAATTTTCCGCTTGTCCTTGAGCCCGCCGCTCGGGGAAACCTCAAATTAGAATTAAAAAAATATATATATTATTATTTTTATGCCGGCTGACGCCTTAAAATTTCCCCCAAGAGGTTTATTTTTTTCCGACCGCCGCTCACTTATTTTCATGAACTTTCTAAAATAAATTTCTACCTTCTGATATTTTTGATTCTAATTGGCTCTTAAGGCTGATACCGGCTTTCTTTAACCAATCACAATTGTCCTTTTATCAGTGCTTCGTGTTGCGCAGTGATCAGCATGGCGATGGCAGCAAGGATTGTCGTCGTGCGTCATTTGCAAGCAAAAACATACAAAAACCTCATCAATGCTTCCGATTTTGACTGTGCGACAGAGCATGTGAGCAAGGAGTGGAGCAGGCGGAATTTGGTCAGAGCACAGAGCGTTTTTTAAATTAAGGTTAGAGCGGTTACTCTGTCTCACTTCAATTTCGCTCTGATACCGCTCACACTACGATTCTGAGGATTCTACCTGGAATTCATCTGTACAATTATCAAGACTGTTACACAAACTGGGCGAGATGGAATTCGCAAAGCATTTCACAAAGGAAACTGATAAATTATACTGTTACGTGAAGTGCCGTTCCGCTCCTCCTGTGTGCCACACCCACCTCGTTTACCTTTTGTGATTGCCCATTGTTTCCAACTGTGTGGCGTTTCCGCTCGCCTGTCCTGTGCTTGTTTGATGTATTTAGGTCTGCGTCTAGCTCTCTTCCGGCAGACGCGGCATTGAAGTTGTTGAATGTCAGTGTATTGTGCGAATAAACCCACGTTTCCCCGTTCGCCTGGCTGGATCTCCCTTTGTTCGCCTTGCACGTACCCGCAAACACATACAAATGTACTATTCCTATCAAACGTATAGATGACAATAATGTAGAGCAAGAACAATTATGTGTGTTAGACTGTTTCATTGAGTAAATATTCACTTTAGAATCACTTTTCTCAGACACATGAGTGTGCTATGCGAACAGGTAGAAGCCAGAGCAAAACGTCAGCAGATTTTCTATGGTTGTAGTATATCAAGTCTACAAAGTAAATTAAAGTATAAAAGCCTATAAAGTAAATATTGGTAATCAAATAAATTAGTTTTGTCTAATAGGATTTTTTGAATTTCACGTAACGCTGTCAGTGAATTTTTATTTTATAGAGATGCAGCAGCAGCATAAACAGAAAAAAACTGAGGAATTTAAAACGTGGATGTATATTCTTTAGGCTATTCCTTTATGTTTAAGTCTATTTTTGTGTGGAGTGCCATTGCCAAACTTGTCTGTTGTTGCCTATATGTTGTTAAAAAATAAAAGCCGGTAGGTCAGTCCAACACATAGGCACGAAGACAGGAGACGGACGGACGCTTGGATCACTGACACGGGGCTGGACAGGACAGGTGGTTCAGGTGCGGGAGCTGGGCTGAGGAGAGGAGACGAACAGGTGAGTCGGAGGAACACGGACGGGAACACGGGTACGGGGCGACAGGGAAGACGCAGGACGCCGAAATGCTTGGTATGGCTCAGAAAGATCATGGGCTCGATACTTCGCAATCTGGGGCAAAATTCCTCTCCGTCTTCAAAGCTGGCGCTGATTAGAGCTAATCCGCGTCACCTGCCTGGTCACGCCCACCCGGGGCCGTGGACGTGACAGAGCCCCCCCTTTGAAGGCCGCCTCCTGGAGGCCTTACCCGTTTCCGGGGACGCGAAGGGTGAGCTTGGTGGAACGCAGCGACGAGGGCCCGGTCCTCCACGTCGGAACTAGAGACCCAACTCCGTTCGTCGGTGGTGGCCCCTACCCAATCAACCAGGTACTGTAGACGCCCTTGCCTCTGCCGGGAATCGACGATCCCGGAGACCCTCCAAGCCAGGGAGTTGGAGGTAAGTTGGGGAGTGTCGGTCGCGGGAAGGGAGGTAGGTCGTAGAGGGCTTTGGCGCACGGGCTTCAGGAGGGAAACATGAAAGGTCGGGGAGATGCGATACACCTTTGGCAGCCGAAGCTTCACCGTGACAGGTCCCACCCTTTGGGCCACAGGGAAGGGGCCGATGTAATGGCCCCGATGTAATGTAATGGTGATCTTACGACACCCAGGTACACGCAGGTTCCGGGTGGACAACCACACTTTTTGCCCTACCCTGTATGTCGGCCCGGGGCGTCGATGGCGGTCAGCTTTCGTCTTCTGGGTAAGGGCCTGGGACCGTAGGGACTCTTGTACGGCCCTCCATGTCCACCTGCAAGTCCGGTGCCACCTCTCCATGGCCGGCACCGGTCACACGGGGGAGTCCCAAGGGAAGAGAGGAGGCTGGAAACCAAGAACACAGTCGAACGTCGACATGTTAGTGGCGGGGCTCACCCGGGAGTTCAAGGCGTACTCCACCCACACCAATGTAGGGGCCCACTCTAGGGGCGCATGGCGGGTCAGCAGTCGCAAGGTCTTGGTCACCTCCCGGTTTGTCCTCTCCGCCAATCCGTTGGCTTGGGGGTGGTAGGCGGACGTGAGACTGAGGGAGATCTTCATCTTCCTACAGAACTCCCGGAAAACCCGAGACGTAAACTGTGGTCCACGATCGGAGACCAAGTCTTCCGGGATGCCGGTAGTACGGAACACCTCCCGTACCAACACCTCGGCCACCTCGACCGCCGTAGGGAGCTTAGGTAGAGCTACCAGTCGACACATCTTTGAGAATCGGTCCACCACGGTCAGGATTACCGTCTTACCTTCAGACCGGGGGAGGTCGGTGATAAAATCCATGGCGAGATGAGACCAGGGGCGATCAGGGATCGGCAGGGGCTGTAATAGTCCGGCGGGCGTGAGGCTGGAGCTCTTCCCCATGGCACATTCTGGGCAACTGTCCATGAAGCCCCTCACCTCCTCTCTCCACCGAGGCCACCAATACCTCCTCCCTACCAGCCGGGTAGTCGCCCCCACCCCAGGGTGACCGGTTCCCGGCTGGGCGTGGATCCAGGAAAGAAGGTCCGGACGGAGGGTCTTCACGACAAATACGCATCTGGCGGGGCAGCCGGGGGGTCGGCGATGGTGTTCTTGTCCCATCTTGATTTTCTCTTCCAGGCCCCAGGTGATGGAAGACACGAAGCACCGGGGGTCTAGAATAGGGGACGCCAGTCCCTCACTCTCCGGGGGATTGAACTGGCGGGATAAGGCGTCCGCTTTCCCGTTGCGCCTCCCAGGCAGGTAGCTCACGTGGAAGTCGAAGCGTGCAAACCACGAGGCCCAACGGGCCTGCCTAGCCGACAGACGCTTAGCCGTCTGGAGGTACTCCAGATTCTTGCGATCAGTCAATACGAGAAACGGATGACGCGCTCTCTCCAGCCAGTGACGCCACTCCTCTAGGGCCAACCGTATGGCCAGCAATTCCCGGTCTCCGACGGCGTAATTCCTCTTGGCCGTGGTGAGCTTCCGGGAGTAGAAGGCGCAGGGATAGCGTCGGTGGGTGGCCGGGTCTCGCTGAACCAGGATCGCTCCCACCCCGGCCTCGGAGGCATCCACCTCGACCTCGAAAGGCACCTCGGGGTTGGGCTGTTTCAGTACAGGCACCGAGCAAAACGCTTCTTTCAGCCTCTGGAAGGCCCGGTCTTCGACCGCGGTCCAGGGGAGGCGCACGGGCTTACCTCGGAGGAGGGATGTGAGAGGAGCAGTGACCTGGCTGAAGTTACGGATGAACCGCCGATAGAAGTTTGCGAAGCCCAGGAACCGCTGTAGTTCTCTCAGGGTACGAGGCCGCGACCATTGGAGAATCACAGCGGTCTTCTGCTCATCCATTGCCACCTCGCCGGGCCTGATGACATAGCCTAGAAAACGAACCTGGGTTTGGTGAAATTCACACTTCTCCCCCTTAACGAACAAGTGATTCTCTCGGAGGCGTTGCAGTACTCTGCGGACATGTTGCACATGGGTAGCAAGAGAGGGGGAGTAGATCAGGATATCATCTATGTATACTATCACGAAGAGATCCAACATGTCCTGGAAGACGGAGGTCATGAAGGCCTGAAAAATCGAAGGGCTGTTGGCAAGCCCATAAGGCATTACAAGATACTCGAACTGCCCCCTGGTGGTGATAAAGGAGGTCTTCCATTCATTCCCCTCCCGGATACGCACCAGGTTGTAGGCGCTGCGGAGGTCAAGTTTGGTAAAAACCTGGGCCGACCTGAGCTATTCCAGTGCGGAGGGGATCAGAGGTAAGGGTTCTAGCCGCTTGACCGTGATGGTGTTTAGAGCGCGGTAGTCCACCACCGGGCGAAGTCCTCCATCCTTCTTTTTATTAAAAAAGAACCCGCGATGTGGACGGTCTGATGATGCCTTGACTCACCCCCTCCTTGGTGTAAGCATCCAAGGAATCCTGCTCCTGCTGGGACACGGGGTACAACCGCCCCCGGGGCAGGGCGGCGCCGTCTAACAGGTCGATGGCGCAATCATTCTTGCGATGCGGGGGAAGCCGGAACGCCTTCTCCCGGCTGAACACGTCCAGGTAGTCCGCGTAGTCTGGAGGTATGTGTTCGAGGTTCTCAGGTTCAGGGCTTTCTAGCCCCGTGGCCCTACAGGGAAGGGATAGGCAACCCTCCGACCACGCCTCGACCTCCCCAGTTCGCCAGTCCAGCCGCGGGTTGTGGCATCTCAACCAGGGCAGGCCGAGGATCAGGGGGTCCTTAGCTTGAGGGAGGACATAAAATTCTATCTCCTCCCGGTGTACCACGCCTACCTGTAGGGAACACGGGTAGGTGCGCTGGCAGATGGTGCCCGCCTTCATGCGTTCACCCGTTACGCCGAACACCGTTAACCGAACCGGTAGGGTGGACACGAGAACACCGAGCCGCTGCACCACCTCTAGGGAGAGGAAGTTACCCGCAGCCCCACTGTCAACCAAAGCAGATAACTTCACATTGGACCGGGGGGCGCCCCCCCCCCCCCCCCGGGGGGGGGGGGGGGGGGGGGGGCGGGGGGGGGGGGGGGGGGGGGGGGGGGGGGGGGGTGGGGGGGGGGGG
>JABFDZ020000138.1:25968480-25979253 GCA_019775955.2 Pollimyrus isidori | reverse complement strand
ACGAGAACACCGTGCCGCTGCACCACCTCTTGGGTGTGGAAGTTAACCGCCGCCCCACGGTAAACCAAAGCATTTAACTTCACATTGGACCCTCCCCCCCCCCCCCCCCCAGCTGAGAATTATCGGGACTAAGAACTGGGTAAGGCTGGCTAAGGGACAGGTAGGTGTACTCACCGGGGTGGAGTGGCGGCTGGTGGGGGGTCTCAGCGGACAATGGGCTATGACGTGATCCGGCGCCCCGCAATATAGGCACAGGCCCCCTTGGAGGCGTCGACGACGTTCCTCCTCGGACAACTGGGAACGTCCCACCTGCAGCGGTTCTGCCGACCGGAGGCTGGTTCTCTCGGGCTGGGTGGAAGGGCGCCGCCTCCTTCGGTCCCGCACCGTGTTATCCAGGCGCACCGCTTGTCTCACTAGGTCTTCGAAGGAGGGAGCCTCTCCGCGCGCTGTGAGCTCATCCTGCAGGGCGGGATTCAGTGCCCGGAGAAAGATCATTTGGAGGCAGTCGTCGGGCCTCCAGCAGCCGCCAGCCCGGTCGTCTTCCTACAACTGGTTGGTCGAAAACCTCCAGGAGAGCAGCGTGGAATTCGCGGGCTGACTGCAAGATAGGGCTGCAGTCAGACCATAAGGCTTCAGCCCATTCGCGTGCCCTGCCTACCAACAGCGATACGGTGAAACGAACTTGAGCTCCGGGCATGTTAAACATCTCAGGGTGTTCCTCTACGTATATGCCGACCTGCATTAAGAAACCCCTGCAGTGATCCGGATTCCCGTCTTAGTGCTCAGGCATGGCGATCGGGGGGGCGGGAGCGCGTGGTGGTGAGGGTGGAAGGGGTACCTGGGAGGCTAGCAACTGTTCCAAGGAAGCCAATCTCCCCTCCAAGTCCGGCGCTGGGTCCATTTTCCAGGCGAAGTATTCTGTGACGTATGCAGAAGAACGAGCGATCCCAGGAATGCGCAGGAACGTTGATTTATTTACACACCACAAAGCGGCAACAAAGGGATCCAAAGGGAAAGGCGTAAGGCGTTGTCGAGGGGCAGGCGAGGAGGTCGAAAGCTGGGAGGTCAGTCCAACACGGAGGCACGAAGACAGGAGACGGACGGACGCTGGGATCACTGACACGGGGATGGGCAAGACAGGCGGTTCAGGTGCGGGAGCTGGACTGAGGAGAGGAGACGAACAGGTGAGTCAGAGGAACACGGGTACGGGGCGACAGGGAAGACGCAGGACGCAGAAATGCATGGTAAGGCTCAGAAAGATCATGGGCTCAATACTTCGCAATGTGGGGCAGAATTCCTCTCCGTCTTCAAGGCTGGCGCTGATTAGAACTAATCCGCGTCACCTGCCTGGTCACGCCCACCCGGGGCCGTGGACGTGACAGTATGTCCACGTGTGGCATCACAAGCCTGCAGAGGAGAACGTTCCCCCTTCCATGAGTCGATCGGCTATGGACGTTCTTATGGCTGCATCGCGCAACTATAACCATTTGCTTCCACATAGGTAGGTAGCTTATACTTTGGTACTGGGGACATTTGTCACAACTTAGTTTGCCTTTTTTCAGTAAAAAAAAAATATTTTCCAAAAAAATATTTATTTTTTTCCCCTCCTTCTCTCTAAAAGCTGTCCGAGGAATTGAAAAATGAATTTTTTTTTTTTTTTGCCCTCCACTCCATCTTATTTATCTAAAAAGCCCGAGGACCAAGGTATAAAAAAATGATGGCATTAGGAACAAGACACAGATGAGGGCAATCAACAAGCAGAGGATCAAAACGCCAAGGAAAACTATAAAACAATGGTAAACAAACATTACTAAGACAAACAGGGAAAAATAATGAATCATAACACAAATATATAGATTAAAAATATAAAGAAACAAACTGCCAAAATGACAACATAGTTCAGGCTGAGCTCTGGCCTTCCTTGAATCAACAACAGAAGGGAAGTCTGGATGGAAAGCCACCTGGATATCGCAGGCAAACACCTGGGAAATAACAGAGATGGGATGACTAGCGACACCCACTGGCCAAACAGGAAGACAACACATGGACCAGTGCAGGACAGGAGTCAATCTTGACAGTCCCAGACTCACTTATGCAGATACATAAATATTGGCAGCTTCCCCTTTGTGGGGTCTGGTCTGGCATTTGACATTGCTGGGTTGATACTCAGTCCCTGCCCAGCCCTGAACCTAGGTGTGATAGCCTGACATCTTCAAGTAAACCTGTCTGCCCTGTCAAACACATATGTTGCACATAAGTGGTTTGCTTTGGATGGGTTTGATCTGTCCTTGTCAGAGGATAAAGTACCTGTGATGGTCCGGTGTTCGTGCACGAGGAACAAAGGTAAGCTCAGGCGGAAGCACAGAACGAACGAGGCTTTATTCTCACACACACGGACATAAACACGTTTATGCTGTGTCTGCCGGAGAGACGCAGACGCAGACCTAAATACAGACAAGACGAATCACGGGACCGGCGTGCAGCAACGCCATACAGGTGGAAACAATCGGAAAGCACAAGAGGTAATGAGGTGGGCGTGGCACACGAAGGGCTGGAACAGGACGGACGACGCGGTACATGACATAGCCCCCCTCCTCGGTAGGAGCGGCAGATGGGATGGACCAGGAGGACAGGACCTGAAAGAGAGAACGAACATTATACGCTAGACCAAAACCGAACCCGACACAGGACAGGGACCGCTGACAGACTAACGAAGACTGGGGAACAAGACTGACACACAGAACTGAAACATAAACAGACACCAGGACAGGAACCCACACAGGACAGGAAAGGCAGACCGACAGACAAGGACAGGGGACACTGAGGGAACACACGAGCCTAGAGTACGAGGAGGGACACAAGGGCCGGGAGTGAAGGGGGGAACAACGGGACCAGGACAAAACGAGGGAACACCAAGCGAAGGGACAAACAAAGGAGGGGCGAACGGCGCCCAGGGCGCCTGAAGGCCCCCAGGCTGAGGACGGGCGGAGAATGAAGGGGGACCTAGGAACCGGAGGGTACCCAGGCCACGGCGGGCAGAAAGCCGGGGCAGACCCCTGCCGTGTTGGTGCCCGACGCCCGGATGCGGTAGGCGGTCCTGAAGGTGGCGGCTGAGTCTCCGACGAGTGGCCCGAGGGGTGAGGTCGAGGTTCTGATGGGGGCCCCGCAGAACGCGGGCAGGAGGCAGGAGCTGGAGACGGCGCAGGCGGTGTTGGAGCCCGGGACGTCGACCCACGACGTCTAGACGAAGGAGGCGGGTCCGGCGGCAGGGTTGGAGGAGGCCGCCGAGGGTCGGTTGGGGTTTCCGAGTGCTGGGGAGACTGGTGTCCCTGGACCGGGGAACACACCGTCAGCCACCGGGCGACGGCCAAGGGCCGTACAGACGCGGCCGGGACCGGAGGGACCCGGATCCTCTTCCGGTGGCCCCTTCCTTTCTGGGAGACGGAGAGGCGGAAGCCCCCAGGGACTCCACCCCTCACGAGCCCTGTCGGGGCCAGGGGAGGAGCCGGAGAGGGCCTCGCAGGAGGCGGGCCGGGTGCAGGAGCTATAGGATGGCGACACAACACACCCCCCCCTCCAAGGCGCGCCCTCTGAGCGCGGTTCCGAGGCGGGGAGCAGGGACCCCGGACTGGGGACGACGCTATGGTGGCCCCCGTGGACCCACGTGGCCCCGATGAGGTCAGGGGCTGGGGCCGGACGGACGCGGGACGAGCCGAGTCGGGCGAGGCCGTGGGACGAGCCGAGTCGGGCGAGGCCGCGGGACGAGCCCAGTGGACCGGCGACAGACCGGGCGCGGCCCAGGGGACCGGCGACAGACCGGCCGAGGCCCAGGGGACCGGCGAGAGGCCGGGCGAGGTCCAGGGGACCGGCGAGAGGCCGATACATGGAAAATGATGGCAGTGTTTGCTAAGATCTGTCACAGATGCATGTCTGATGAGGGTATCGCAGCTGGAGATTGTCAAAAGTACTGGCCGATTAAAGCCAGGGCAGGCTGTTGGCTGAGCAGCTGAAAACGGAAACATCTTTCTCACAGAAACACTGGCACACATTTTTCACTGCTTACAGTAGACAGCAAAGAAAGTGGTTCAAATGACCATAATTTCCTTTGCATTGATATGTCACTACAGTATGTGCCTCTATTCTGACCAAGGTTGGGAGTGAGAATTCAAAGTGATCTCATTTACAAACTGCTGAGAGTGGCCTCAGAGTCAGGCATGACCTTATCATCTCATAGTAAATGACAGAGCAGTGAGATCCAACAGGATTGTGGGTAACATGCTGTGTTCATCGCCACCATGAGTGAAGGAGAAATGGCTGCAAATGATTCATATAATACTATTGGTCTAAAGCAGCAGGAAACATCCTCCATTTCATGTAATGCTTGGTCACATAGTAAGACTTTCTGTGCATAAAATACAACAAAATGGCCTGCTGATTTACCACAAAATTGCTCAATTTGCTAATGATTGATGTACATTTTAAGGTTTTTAGCACAACTGTGCAGCAAAGATGTGTATCTGTCCAGGACAACAATAGGTGTTATAGAAAACTGTCTTGGAGTCAGGTGAAAACTAGATATATTTGTGGTCGCTTTCAAATTTCACTTCATATTTACAAAATGAAGGATGCCAATATTTTACTGTTACCCTGTTCTGAATAAGTGGTTAAGGAACAGGGGCAGATAAATGAATTATCTAATAATAATCATAGATACTTTATCAATCGCTGTGGGGAAAATACCACTACACCTCCTTCAACTTGTTCTTTGCAAAGTAAGCTGTTCGCAAAGGGCAGCCACCTCTTGAGGCACCAAGGGACCTGGGGATTAAGGCCCTAGCTCAAGAACCCACAGATGCACTGAGGCTTGGTTAAAACCAGTGACCTTCTGATTACTTCCTGAGACCAAAACCAGATTTTTCCAAGTTCCAGGATCATGTCCTAAATTCCTACTAAATTCCTACTGGCAGTTTCCCTCCAGTGGTTCAGGAAACGTCCGACTGCAGAGCCTGGGCAAGGCGGTGAGTTGCTCCCCAGCCGCCATGCGGGCTGGCTCTGGCTGTCATCCACTCACATTGTTTGCATACGGAGAAAATTGTGCGAGTTTTGATTTTCTGCATGATATCTCTTGCCTGAAAGGCAGATGGAGTGAGAGTGCAGGCATCAACCAGCCCTGACTGCTGACATGCCGCAGCGCAAGGCCACATGTCTTCACCCTGCATGGTATCCCATACTGAAGGGAAATGTCACCATCATTCTACACGTGCAGGCGTACCTGGTGCATGTGCTCCATTCCTGCGGTTTTTTCTTTGCAAAGTGTTCTGCTTGATATTTGGCCGCTTGTGCACACTGAAGCCCAGAAAGGAGCTAACCTCATTGAGAAGTATTACAGCATAGAAAAAGCAATAAAGCTGTTCACTATAGAAGAGATTAGAAAACCAAAGCTGGTGGCTTTTTCACAGCACTGACTTCATTAAATGTCATATCATTTCAATGTACGACCCTGTCATACACTGACGCTACTGTCTGTAAACATTCAGTCCTTCTGGTAGAATGTTTTAGATCAATATTCAGTGCTATTCACATGCATCTAAATGCACGACATTTATTTAATACAAATTAATTTACACTGTAGCAAATGCACAAGAGATTTTATTGGATTCAGTTGTATGAAAACCTCTCTATTTGTCATTAGAACATACATAGAAATTTTTTGATTTCAGCAATGAAAGAAAGTGTTATCTATTCACATATTTTGCACATTTAATGGAGAAAAAAATAGGCGAACTGTAAAATAATGACCTTTTTCCAGTTTAAAGGTAAAACGATGTGGATTTACCCTCACAATTCTGCTCTTGGGCATTAAACTATTTAACAGTATGTGAGGATGCGGATGCGCAACGGTGTACAGTGTCATTTGCTTACAAAATTTAAACAGGCCATAATATTAACCCTGAATATGCGCCACATATTTCTTGTCATTCAGTGTCAAGTTGGATTTTAAAATATTTGCTTTTGGGGGGTCGGCATGGTGGTCCAGTGGGTAGCACTGTTACCTCACACCTGGGTTTGAGTCTCGGCCTGGGTCACATGTGTGTGGAGTTTGCATGTTCTCCCTGTGTCATCATGGGGTTTCCTCTGGGTACTCCGGTTTCCCCCCACAGTCCAAAAACATGCTGAGGCTGATTGAAGTTGCCAAATTGCCCGTAGGTGTGCATGTGTGAGTGGTTGGTGTGTGAATGTGCCCTGTGATGGGCTGGCCCACCATCCAGGGTTGTTCCCTGCCTCGTGCCCATTGCTTGACCCTATCCCAAGGAGCACTGGGGCAAGTTAGGGATGCCAACTAGCTTTATTGTGGCACGGAACCAGAGACAACCCATGCAGTAGAGGGCAGTCTACAAATGCCAAACACACTGACCGGAGGCTTGATGAAGCTCCAGTTCCACAGGTACAAGGTGACGCTGCTACCCACTGAACCCAGTCTTCAGGGTCCGAGTTACTGCCCCCTCCTAGTTCCCTAGTTCCCTGCCAGACAGGACACATTTTTGCTTTTTATTTGAAACATGGACTGTCTTGGGGTACCTGAGGACCAGAAACACTGCACTAAACAAACAAGTGTTTATTTATTTACTTCCTTAATTGGCCATCTTAATATGAAAAGATATTGTTTGCTTGTTGATATTGCTGCTACCCCTGCCTTGAAACATGAAAAATGCCTTCAGCCACAAAAAATAAAATATCTTAAATATCATAAGTGTTCCAGTAATTGGCTAGTCAAGCATAATTTAACCGCACTGTTGGTGATAAAAAATAGCTGTAAATAGATAAGTTGCAGGTACACTGCCAGTCAAAAGTTTGGACACACCAAGGACAGTGATCATAGAGTGTCACATGACCAGACCACCTCAATTAAACACAGTAGAAATGGTTTCAGAGGTGTCAGAGAGTGATCAGAGAGTGGGGGTGTCAGAAATAGGGGAGCACCACCCACCAAAAATAAAAGTTCCTTATCTTTTATTATGAATGTGAGGCCAATTCACTGTGTGTCCAGAGAGCAAAGCCGAAAAAGAAAAAAAAAATATTGTTGTCCTGTCATATGCATTAATTATTATGGTTAGTGGTGAAATTGTACCCTAAACAGTGTCAGTCTAATTTTAAATGATTATTCAAAAATAATTGTAAAATGTCTCTGACATCTCATTCTTTCACTATGTAACTATTGAATGTATGCCCATTTCAAATTTGGGCCTCCCAATGTCAAACTTCTCCCAAAACACCTGCCAGAAAGTATAGGAGGAGCAGCCAATGAGTGCTAAACATATGTGTGAACTCTCAGCTGGAAGAGCATCCCAGGAGGCCACCTCATGGACCTGACAGAGGAGAAAGCAGGGTCGGACTGTCCCTGGAGCAACTGGGGTTAAGGGTCCAGTGATGGGATTATTCTGACATTCCAGGGTAATTGCATGTTTAACTCCTTTCTGTGTCTCCAAACTTTTGACTGTTGACTGCACATATAAAATTCATGCAGTCCATCCTGGAAATGGAAAATAAATAAAATCCTAATTGCATTTTGACATTTAAAGTGGCAATCGGGGAAAGAATTAACATGGGGGCGGTAAATCGCACAGGTGCAACAGGGGAATAAGTCGTGGCCAGGCCAGGAAATTATAGGTAGTTAGTTACCTTGGTGACAATCTTAGGTAATTAGCTACAAGCATAGTTGAAAGTGCTTTTTGTTCAATTACTGAAGGAAGTGTTCTCTCCATTTGGGATAACAACCAGTTTGTTAAGGAATAGAAAGGGTGGTGTGCCCTCGATTTGTGTTGACATTCTGAGTACATTAACACTATATTTGATTAGGGAAAGATTACTGTTGTCCTTAACTCATGTTGCGGTATTTTCAGGCAAACAATTAAAATTCCCTTATTGTCTTTATTATTGTTGTATTTCCAGTGTTTGTTGAAGAAAATAGCTAAGTATTCTTATCGTTTATGAATCCAGCAATAGTTGGCTAAACCTGAGATAAATGCACACTGCTGTGATTTAGAGGATATTGCTGCTGAATACTGAGTAGTTTACTTTCATTGATGTTGTTGAAGATGGGGATACGTATTATAAGGTGCTGTATGTATTTCCCACTTAAGTATTTGCTGCTCATAATTTTCTGCAGAAGGGTGGCGTTGTTCACCTAAACCAGTATACTGTCCTTTATTGCAAAAGCAAACCATATGCAAAGAATTGTAAGTATCAAAGCTTTTTAAGCACAGTACAAGAAATATGTTTTGCTCAACGGCGACCATGCATTTGTTAAAATTAATAACTGTGACTATGTGACTTTAAAAGGTGTATAATATGTGGTATATTATATGTATATGTGTCCAGTAAATTGCATAGAATTCATTTGATTTGCTTGAACTATGTGATTGAACCCCAAACAATGTTGATAAAAAGTCACCAGTTAATAAAATGATTAGCACAAGTTAAACGTGTAAGTAAGATGTACCATCAACTATTTTATTCTGGAAGACATCTGACAACCAGTGTTGATAAAATTTAATGTACGATAATGACATTTGGCTTCTGTTTAGATACCTCAAAACTACCATTGATCAGAGGCCGCTACCTGACCAGCGAAAAATGAAGCTCTAGTTACAAACGTGGATAAACTTCGCCATCTTGTGGCTGACTTTTGGCACATAAACCACTGGATACTGCTGATCGTACGATTTGTAAAAAAAAATTTAAAAAATAGTACAACATAATTTGATATGCAAAGTAAGTGGGATATGATTTACTTATGCATGCTAAGGAAGACAAAAAGAGAACTTACTTTTAATGTAATTTCGTTAACGGTAATTATAATTTCGAAAACAAGTATGCATTTGCAAAATATGGTCATTTGTTTATAATACGCATTTAAACTAAAGCGAAACCAGACGTTCTTGAATAGATTATCATAATCACGATTATAAATATTTATAAATATATTCACACATCTCAAAGCCGGATAACAACCCACTTCGAAATATTAGATAAGTTGCGTGAATAAAGCTTTATTCATAAAACTGCTAGCTTGCATCATGCAGCCCATAAGGGTCATTACGATCTATCGTGCATAAATCAGGCACCGATTTTTGAAAAATCACACGGAGTTCTGGTGGTCGTGCGAGGTGGTGCGCATGCGTGAACCAGCTCCGCTATCCCCCCGGCATCTATTTGATTGTGTAAGGGAGGTTTTCCTGATTTAGAATATATATACATAAACATGCAGTCCACTTCTTTAACCAGGATTAAATGACCGCACAGCGCCGCTGCATTTGAATTGAGCGTTGTAAGTACATTTTCCCATAAACTTCCCGATTTTCGTAAAATCTTTGTAGAACAGGTCCCTGCATGGTTACCACCCGATATAGTGGTTAATTTTGCAATAATATGGGTAGCTGCAAATCACTGACGAATTGTGATGAGATGGGTTATATATTTTAGTTTTTTTCGCATTATGTATACTATGTTCCTTATTGCACGGAGAGACGTTTTTCCTCTTTGCTGTTAATTGTACAGGTGTTACCATTTCATGCAGGTAACAGGCTTCTATTAATTATTCTTTTTTGGGGTTGTTTTTTGGGGATGCGGAAACTAATGAGATTTATTATTATTATTATTATTATTATTTTGTCGATATGATCGATTTTAGAGTAAATCCTCGGTTTGGTACCGCACGAGTCAGCAGAAAACTTCTTACTTAGATGTAGGCTACGTTAATTACGCTTAGCGCTCTATATATAATGCTATCAAAAATAACACAATAAAATTGAGTTAAATTCTCACATTGATAACCTCCAAGTCGCCATAATGATCACAAATAACGACATCAGTATGTTTTGCATTACCGCAATTAATATCCTTTCTTCGCTCCCATAGTTGAAATTCCTTTTGAAACCAGTAAGTCTAATCACCTGGGTTGTGAACAGCTGTAATGGATCATTCAACTAACCAATAAGTTTACTGGTACATTGTAACACACAGTCTGCTGGTTAAAGTAGAGAACCCAGTAAAATTAATTGAAAATTTGGACTTCTTCTGAAAGATAATGGGCCATTTTTATAAAAACGACAATGCTGAAATTTACTGAGCATTTTGTAAAATTCCTTTGTCATTGCGATAAATTCCAGGAATTGTTGCCTGATGTCCTTATAGTAGCCTATATTTGCCTGGTAATAGAGTGATTATACTGTATTGAACAGTTGTTGGGAATCCTTTGCTGAATGTGCAATGTCAAAAGTGCAGTTTGGTTTGGGGGGTGGTTAGCTGGCTAACGTACTTCAAATAATTCTTGAATTTCATAGTCAAGATTTTTCAAATAAAGTAGGCATTACATTTTTTTGATTAACATTATTAAGACTTGGGCATCCCAAGTATTCTGACACTTGCCTGGTTCAGGGTGATGTAACTACAATTTATTTACACTGACTATATGTAATATACTAGTGTACACATGCATCCCAGTTCTGTATCTGGGTGCGAATATTTTTGTGGAAAAGTTTTGCTATCTTGAATTTTTGTGGTTTTGTGTTATAGATCATTGGTCTAATCTTGTAAAATTGAAGGGCAATTTTAAGCCTCCAGAATTGTAGCTATACTCCACCACTGTTTATGCCCCTACGAGGGTTTCTTGCACTACGCTCACCTAAAGGATTATTAGGAACACCTGTTCAATTTCTCATTAATGCAATTATCTAATCAACCAATCTCATGGCAGTTGCTTCAATGCATTTA
>JABFDZ020000138.1:25903561-25915901 GCA_019775955.2 Pollimyrus isidori | reverse complement strand
CCCCCCCCACCCGCCCCCACACATCTACACAGACCAAACCGCAGTTTACAGGGTGAAAATATCCACGGTTTCCCAAAGCCTCCTCTCCACGTTTAAGGACTGCAGCCAGAGAGTGACTGTTATTTTCCCAGAGTCTGCAGCTTCTGGGGGAGATTAATGACTGTGAGCCTAAAGCGTGGACAGTGTAGTTAGTCATCTTGTGGAAGTCTCAGAGAGGTGAGCTCAGCAAGAGGGAGTTCCATTACGACTGGTGAATCTGTGAGCTCGCTATTTGCCTTTTTTACGGGGGTAACCCCTGGTTAGCTTTTTTACCAGGAATATCAAGCAGGATCGCAGTTAAGGACCTGGATGAGTGACTGTAGCTGCTGGTTCCATCTGTATTGTTCCAAAATACACATCTGTTCAAAACTGGCTTAAAAGTATGAGATGATTTAGAGAAACTATCACGTAAGCAACTATATGTTGATGTTAAAAGCATTTCAAATTTCAAGGGACTTTGGGGGAGTGTAGATTTGTATCAAATTAACACTTTGCAGTCTAGGATTGTGTGAAAATAAAACAACTGCCAGGGAAAATATCCCATCAGACAAACCAAGTCTAAAATTATAACGATTCCAGTGTAACAGTGAAGGGAATTTATGTACATTATTTCACAGGGATTCCACCAAATAGGAACCAAATTAACAAAGTGGAGCCAACTACAGCAGGCAGAAATTGCCCGTATACAATAGCCCACCCTCTTAGTGTGTGATATGGCCCTCCCCTGATCACATGACCCCAATTCCATCTTACCTCTCCAAGACAAGTCAATCCAAGTGGCTAAGATACATCTGGTTACCATCAGCTTAGTCATTAGCTGGAACTGAGATGCTTTCATCAAAGTCACTGGGGCATCGACATTCAGAGGCTGTATAAATCTATAAATCTATCACATACACACACACAAGCCTGGGTGCACGAGGCCACGTCCCATTTTATGTCATCATGTCAGCATTATACTTCACAGCTAACATTACACCTGTGTCTATGGATTAATTCAGCAACAGGGGTATCATTTAATTTGATTCTGTGACTCCATTCCCAGAAAATGTGTGTGTGTGTGTGTGTGCTGATTATTTGCCAAAGACCACAGACGAAGTGGGCCACTTTTCCAGCTGGCGCTCTCGGTGTTAGCATGCGGGGCTAACTGTACACATTGCTGGACTAGGGAGATGGATACGGTGGATATGGAAATCATAGGGTTTGGGTTTTTCGCATGGCATTACTGCATGATTACTGCATACTTACATTTCATGCTGTTGTCTGCTTTTAGCCTCTTTGCACAGCAGGGTATGTTACAGGTTAGATTAAAATTCCTGAAGTGTCTAGATGGTATAAAAACAAGTTAAAAATTTTATCAAAAAATGAAATAGCTCGTTTCAGAGATGCAGTTTCAAATTTATTTGTGGGAGGCTGTTCGGGGCTTGAGCGGCAGATAAGATCAGAATGGTGCAGAAAGAGGTTTTTCACAATCTATTAACCAAGCTGAAGTGAGGAAAGCAGTTATATGTTTCTCATCCTGAGTCTCAGTTAAACATAAAACCCCAATAATCAGGGAGCTTAATAGTTAGATAATGCAAAATACTACTCAAAATAATGCAAATTGCAGAAATCTCCCTAAATCAGGGGTAGGCAATCTTATCCGCAAAGGGCCGTTGTGTATGCGGGTTTTCGCTGCAGCTCCCTAATTATATTACTAATTAGAAGACTGATTGGATGAGTAGTCCTCACACCTGGGTTTGAACAACTGACCTACAGGTTATCCCAAAAACCTGCATACACACCGGGCCTTTGTGGATAAGATTGCCCACCCCTGCCCTGAATGATACTGGGTAGTAATTGAACACTTATGCCTAACTGTAACAAATGAATAGTCTGATAAACTGCTGAATTACATACATCAGCTGTTGGTCAGCTTCACTGAAAGAGGCTGTTCAGTTGCATAATCACTGTGTTTCAGGAGCCTATAGCAACAATATTACATGATTTATAAATATGTGCTTTTGGAAAAAAAGACACAATAGCTCAGTTAATTACTACTGTTTCCAGGGTTCATTAATGTTTTGTTGATTTTTAACCATACTATCCAAATCCCCAATAAACAAATCTGCAATTAATGAATCCAATACATGTTATCGATAATGAAAGCAAGTGGTGGATTCATGAGGAAAAGATACGTAGAAAACGTTTTTGTGGACATAAGTACAGTGATCAGGATATGACCTGAATTTGAAATGAAATGAAAAACTGTACCACTACTGTACAGTAAAATCATCAGTAAAATAAGTTAAGGAAAAGTAACATTATAGAAGCAATAAACTGCTTTCTACTGTACACATCTGGTGCACAGGCCCCAGGATTCCCCCTGAACAGCATTAGCTGAATGTGGCACTAGCCAGTAAATAAAATCCAGGCGTAATTATAGCACAGAAATTAAACTATATTTGCAATGCCTCACATTAAATGTGGAACAGGAAAGTTCAGACAGGTTACAAAGACTGCTTTGCTAGACTTTGCAGCAGGCAAGGAAAAACGTTATGGAAAGTTTATCTATGACAGCTGGAAAACTGTCTCAAACAGCATAAATAGAATAAGTTTATAATGTAAGGTCTATTGAGTAAACAGTAAATATGTTAAAAGAAAGGTTTAATATCATTATTCTTAATAAATTTGGAAAAATGTCAGATTCCCGCCTGTTTATAGTAGTAGTAGACATTCTGCCATGCACACATTGAGATATACCTAATATGGACATGATTTAAAAGAAACTTTAGTTGGATTTTCTTGTTGGACTGCAGGCAAGGTTCATAAGAGCATGGGTTTGGTTGTAAATTTCGGGAAACTAAATTCAGTTGTGCGAATGGAGAAAGTGAATTACTTAGCGATGCTATCTGTAAAAGCATAGAGAGGTATTATTCCTAGATTAGTAAATAGACCAAATCGTAAAACATTGCTTTGTGGTCAGAAATCCAAATCACTTTGTCTGCACACTGAAGGATTTGTGCACTAGTGTTTGAAACCTCAGGTTTTTATGTTATCAAGTTGTTTTGCAATAACAGCTTGAGCTGCTTTCACACGCTCTGCACCGGAAAATCTTTTCTCAAGATGCCAGATATGAAACAGAGCTTTGCTCAAGTCCAAAGGTTTCAGCTAGAGATCTTTTCATTGTCATACATCCAGGGCTCCTTCTCCAGCATGAACCATGAAGTTCAATCCATCAAGATTTAGCTCTAGGTATACAGTAATACCTCAGAACTTGAACTTAATCCACTCAGAACTCCAGATAAAATCCTAAAAAGTTCGAGATCTGATCGAATTTTCCCCAAAAGAAATAATGGATAACCAATTAATTGGTTTCCGGCCCCATAAAATTATGGGCCTTCCGTGTACCATGCCCCCTCCTTAACCACGTGTGGGATTCCCATATGATCAGCTGTTTCTGGTTGTTGTCATTAGTCCTCTGTATTTTGTCCGCATTTCAATTTGTCTCCCCAATTCGGTCATTGTATTGCCCGTCTGTGTTTTGCCTGCCTTACCTGTAATTAAATCCTGTATTCCCTGATACCTTGATGTCTGTGCCTTTGTCTCTGTTCCATCCCTCTTCGACATGACAATATTATTATAATTATTTATTATTAATGTTAAAATAATGAATAAGAAAACTTTATTTTTTAATGTATTTTATTATATAATAATAATCACTGTTACTTGCTTATCATTGTCTAAATGTATTTTTACTGTCTAACTATATACATTCAGGTAGTGTAAACATGCACGGTTTCCACTGACAAACGTGCCATGTGACTCATTTTCCCACGCGTATAAGTTATCTAAGATTAGCGTTCACAGTTTGACTTCTGAGGTTTGGATCGAGCTCTATGTAATTTTTTTTTTTAACTGGTTGGTTCGACTTTTAAGAAATTTGAGTTCTAATGAGTTCTAGAACTGAGGTACCACTGTATTTGTTTAGATCTGAGAATGGGAAGAATTGGTGAAGAACTCACCAAAGATGCCACAAAACATGTATTCTTTGGCAGCAAACAAAGATTGCGAGTGCTTGGACACATAAACAAATACTGTCGCCTAAACAGATTGGTTAGCATCCCAAGTAAAAGGTGATTTCACTATCCAATGGGGTAGTACCTGTCTATGTGACAGCTGACTGTCATGGAGTGGAGCAATTGAGGATCTGGGCAATTGGCATAATCAGGGATCAGGGTGATCGGGGATCTGGGCAATTGGGGACCTGGGTGATCAGGGTGATCTGGGATTTGGGTGATCTGGGTGATCAGGGATTTGGGTGATTGGGGATCTGGGTGATCAGGGTGATCAGGGACTTGGGTGATCTGGGTGATCAGGGATTTGGGTGATTGGGGATCTGGGTGATCAGGGTGATCAGGGATTTGGGTGATTGGGGAGTGTAGTGATGAGGATGCAGGAAGAAAAATAGCCAGGTTAAGACTTTTAAAGCTACAAAATTATGTTTTCTAAACATTTTTTTATGTCATATTCTATCTATATTAAAAGAATGTCATCTGCTGCAACTGCGGCTAAGAGGTTTTGCCAGGCCTGCAGGTCGGTGTGTCCAGTCTTGCTAAAAGCACCCGCCCTCAGCATTCTGCATGTCCTCAGCAATTTGTATTTGACGCTGAGATACATTGTCCCTCACTGTTTCATTTGTGGTAGATCACTACTCCAGTTACTATGAGGCCTACCTGTAGTGGGGACACTATACCAAGGATTGGGGGTTCTCTGTTCTCTAAAAGGATGTATCCATCTGTCTATCCATCATTCTTCAAACCACTTCTCCTGTACAGGGCTACACGTGCAAAGAATTCTGTACACATTCATTTTCAGTTTTGCCACCAATGTGTCTCTCTCCTGACCCAATCATAATACTTTCTGCTAGTGAATTTCAATTGACCATTTTGGAAACGAGGAAGCAATAGGTTTTGCTTATTCAGCACAGAGGTTTAGGAACAATGTGTGTAAGAGTTGCTGTGCCACGTGAGACTGGCGGTAATTCAGCAAATAATTATTTAAGAGGATTTTCATCATGTAAACATTGCCCCTTTGCCTATGTTCTTCTTTGAATCCCACAATGCACTGCTTTAGTAGGTAATATTCTACATTAATTATCTATTTGCCAAAAGAGAAATGCCCCTTTACGCAGGTTACAGAATTATAACCCATCATGCCCATTGCATGCTTTTTTTGCATGCGTTGATAATGAATGCCAGAAGTTATATATCCACAGCTCAATTCCTCTTCCCATTCCTTCTCTCTTCCTCCTAATTAACAGAATCCACTCTGTGTAGCCTATATGTGCTATAATTTCCTACTGTTCCGAAGTCACCTGGGTAAAAGGCAGGGATTTTTTCTTCTGTTTTCACTACTTCAATTTTTCACTTAGTTCCCCAAACTGAATTCAAGTCACGTGTGGATTTTTTTTTCCTCAGATCACTTGTTTTCCTCATACATCCCACCATTACCAATCTGTGTCGCCACAGCAACCTCACGTCCAGTTTAATTAACTTCATTTAACAAGGGGAAATTGCTGCAAAGACGCATGTTTTATTTGAGCCGGAGGCCACAGTGACCTTCTGGGTTTATCAGTGCGAAGTTTCGTTGTATTTGCGAACTGTCCTTTAGCGAGACCAAACCCTCATGTGGGTTTTACCAAAAGGGAAATCTGAAAGTCTGGATCACGTCGAACGATACACCCCTGCTTTGTTTTATCTTACGCATGTCTCAATCATCACACCCCCAAGTCACCCTCAGTCTCTCCCTGCTTCTCTCTGCTTTCATTAGTCTCTTCAAAAAGCCTCCAACGCATGTTTAAGATCCGTGCCAGGGACTGGACACAGGGGAGAGGGTTCCTGCGCCGCCCCCGAGGGGAACCAGCAGGATGCGGCCTCCGGCTCAGGGTCATCGTGGGTGGTGGAGAGAGAACAGCGCGGAACCTCAGTGGACCGTATGCCTATGGGCTCCATTCAGTGCACTGGGCCCGACTGGGACAGCAGCAGGGTAAACAAGCCGGTATGCGTTCACAACGAAAGGCTCCCCCAGGGGAGATGGCTTCTCTATGTGTTTATGTAGCGAGAAGGCGACCCTGTCTGTGCTGGCTAGTGCTCATCTGCAAGTTTATACAGCTGGATTTGTAGTGGAGCTTGGGGAGACGTGCAGTGTCTCACCTAACACTGGGTTATTAGTGGTGTGTGACGGTTTAGCGCCTCACGTAAATCTCCTGCATCGCTGTCCCCGCCCTATGGCTGTCGAGCACAGCATTCTGCATTGCGACTTTTCAAAAAAAAAATCTCTGATCACTATAAAAACCATTACGTTCAGTGTTCTGAAAATAGTAAGGCTTCTTAGTCTCGTCTGCTCCTCCTCAGAAACATCAGAAAGATCTGGTGTCGAGATTTGTTATTAAAGAGGCTGGTGTACATCAAAGCGATTAACTCGCAAATGTAAGTCTGCAGCCTGTCAAGGTTACCAAAGCAAAGCAAAAAATATGACCCTCTTATTACCTGTCTGGAGAAAAAAAAATCATAACTGGTATAAAAAGTTAATCTAAAGTAAAAAAAAAAAAGTACTGGGAGGTTCCTCCTGGAATAAGCATTAAGTCTCACAAATAAAGTTTGACACAGAGACGCGAGATGCAGTGTAGCTGGAATAAACCAATGAATTCTGAGAACTTTGACAGCGGCTGGACTGTATGACTCACCCGCGGGGACTGTGATTACAGGAACAGAGAATGTGTGCTTTAGTCATACGCACACATGCGCTCACAGAAGAACGAATTAAGTGACATGTAATTTTTGGGCTGCTCTCATGGCGACTTCCCCCGATGAAGCGAGCCAAGCAGCATCGCTCAGATCTCCCAGACGGGGGCCCGTTCAGCTGCTCCGTGGGCGGTGTCCAGTCAAGCCTCTGAGATTCCGCCTCGTCGGAGTGGCTGTTTCTCACCCTTCGCACAGCATGAGTGTGACACACTCATTGGAGCAGAGCAATTTGGCTCCTGAGCACATCCAATCATCGTCAGTGAGACGAGCGCCCACTCGTCCTGGTGCTGCGGACCCTGACCTTTTCCGGTAGCGTGAATGGAAACATCGCATGTTAGAAGAGTTGCACCTAGACTGTACTGAAGGCCTCTGGCTGCGCGAGGATCATAAATAGGCTGAACGCATCTGAAAACACATCAAAGACTCCATTTAAAGGAAAATCAGGGCACTCATTATAATAACTTATTCCCAAGATATTTGCAAAAGCTACATAAACATTTAAGCAATCCAAGTTTATTCTAATGGAAATGTTGCTGAGAAGAACAGATGTTTCTTTAAAACTGCATTAATCTGATAAAATCCTGAGGTATTGCTTTTAAAGGGTGCCAAAATGTGGAGCTCTTTCTGTAATCCCCAGAATTTCAGAGGTATTGTCTACAGCAGGGTCTTAAACTCTAGTCTTGGAGGGCCAGAGCCCTGTGTAGCTTAGTTCCTTCCCCCTTCCACCACAATTGATTCAGCTCAAGAGCTGTGTGGTAATTAGCAAAAGGAGTTGAATCAGATGTGTTAAATGAGGATGAACCCTCCAGGACTGGAGTTCGACGCCCCTGCTCTAGGACAAAATGATATACGAGTAACTAGCTGTTAACTTCTAGAATGATCTCCTTAGTTTAAACTAGTCTGGTTTCTAGGCTGATCTTACCACTGTAACTGCAGTCAGGAATCTGCTTTTCTGACGTTGGAACTGGTATGATGGACAATCTGATCATTATATCTCACTTTTCCAGAATCAGATTCACCAGCATGGAGTTAAAATCGATTAATCTTCTGTGTAAATGTCAAGCAGGTGTTTCCCACTGCTCATGCCCACTATCTGATAAGTCTGTTCACTTAATTAAAACACTTAATTACAAATGAATAGGTGACTAATATAAGGAGTGTGGGTGATTGTGTGCTCAGGCAGATAAGTGGGTGTGTTTCCTGACAGCACGCATGTGTTGTTCACGTTGGTGCTGCCTCATGCCTCATGCCCCATGACATAGGCTATTGCTGTCCTGGTGAAAGTTCCCTAAACGTGTGACTGTCACAGTGTGCATGAAGAGTCGAGTGAGGGACCTGAACCCCCCCACAGGTAGCACCCCCTCGAGCCTATGTTTCCTGAGACAGCCTTTCCAGCGTAGCTCTGATAATTTGGCTGATACTTTTAACTGAAAGGACACTGCATTGCTTATGGGAGTGGCATGGTGGTCCAGTGGTTAGCACTGTTGCCTCTGGGACCCGGGTTTCCCCCAGGTACTCTGAACATGCTGAGTTAATTGGAGTTACCAAATTGCCTGTAGGTATGTGTGAGCGAGCCACGCAATGGGTTGTACCCTATCCTGTGTTGTTCCTTGCCTTGTGCTCCCCCCCCCCAAAAAAAAGGACAAATAGTTTCAAAAAGTGTATGGAAACTGCATACACTGCATAAGAACTACAGTAGTCCACCATCCAAGACTAAATTACAGATGCCAATTTACATCTTTAGAACTCGACAAATGATCAGTTGCATAAAAATATGCAACACAATGTATATGCTGTTTAATGACTCAAAAATGTATGAAGCCAGGAGCTGCAGTTACAAGCAAATTTTCAGGCCAAGATTCAGGGTACTAATAGAGTGAAAATGAATGAACTTAATAATTAATATATGCATGTAGTTTTGGTCAAGTGTCTGACAAATGAAGACCCAGCACCCTAGTTAGACATCACGGCTGCCCCTTGCTGCCCGAAAACGGCCACATCCCCCCCTATAACACCATCTCCAGTGAGCTACTGGGGCCCATCAGTTACTGAGCTGCCATTTGAGGCCCGTTTTAGCACTACTAGTAACAAGCAATCTTGATCCTGAAGGATAAAGAATTACGTTTCTGGAATTTTCATTTTTTCCTTTTTTATTCTGGACAAATATTATTTTTTTCCAGCTATGTGGCCGATTTTGTGGAATTTATTACGCGCTTAGGAAATATATGCGCTTTTGATCTTTCGATCGATAAGCATGATTAGATCCCAGGCTGTGGATCCCCGAGGACGGGGAGAGAGTAATGCTGTCTTTATGCCCTCCAGCTTAGGCACGCATGAATTCTGTATCACTATCACTGTAAGCAGAGGTACCATCGAGATGCCTTCCTGCTGAGAGACGAAGGAGCAGAATGTTTGCTTTGCAACCGTGACTCCTTTGCCCGGAAGACAGTATCAGATGGCAGCCAGTTTAACATGCTGCAGACTTTGTCGGATTTAAGTGGCAATGACGAAACACCCCTAAATTGCGTTTAAGGTGCCACTTGATCCAGACACCATTGTTTAGCTTGTCTGCTGTCTCTTGGCTATGTCAATGTTCCCAGAACTTTAGTCAATGTTCCCAAAACTTTAGCCAATGTTACATAAAGGGCTTCCCAAAGTTGGCAGAGAATGTTGTTACTGTAACAGTAATAAAATGTTATTTCCACATTTTACATTTTAAGAAATGTTTTGTCAAAATCAGTATGGTAAAATTATAACCTGAAAATTCTATAAATAAAATAATTGTTGAACAATGTTGTTTTATAATAAAATGTGACATTGCAAAAGTGTTATAAGTGTTATAACTATGAACATACCATTCAGCTTTCAACCCATAATCATTGAGGTATAAAATGACAGTGTTACCTCCTGCTCTACCTTGCCCATAATTTGTGTTTGTAGCATTAGCCTTAGCTATAGCAGTAGTTGTAGTTATAGGATAATGTTCTGGGAACATTAGGAAAACTGGAGACTTTAAACGTTTCCATACCATAATCATAATATTCAGTAAAAATTCCTAGAACGTAAAATTGTTGACAGTGTAGGTCTTGCTCTCTGTTGCTTTTGCTGCTCAAAATCAGATCCAGTAGTGAGCCAATAGTGAAGTGCTCCATAACCTTCTCAGGTAGGAAAACGCCAGAAAAACATTCTCCCCAGTAACCCCCCATGTTAAAATACCTTGGAAAATAATGTGGAAATGTTGCTGCATTGTTCAGGTCAGTTGACTTTTAGGTTGTCAGTTACCCAACTGTAAATATTCAATCGGATGCACAAAAGCAAGTTTCAAAGCAAATGAAACTCTGAGAGAGACATTCACCAAAATAAAGAATGACATTTAAAGCCCTCAGCTGTGCCGACTGTGTAAGACTTTCCTACATGTCGAAGTGTTGATTCGAGGCTAAAATTGTATCAAAGGAGATTAATGAGAAGATTTGCTTTTTGACTTTCAAGATTTGTGTCATCAGACCAGTGAGTAACTTCCTCTGCCATGCTAGGCAATGCCACACTGCCAGTCTGGTAGAGAACACATATATTTAGGGCTGATCTAAAAACAGCTGCAGTGGCTGTATCATCCCACATAGGCAGAGACTGAAAAGAAGGGGAGGAATAAGAGGGGAGAGGATGCTCCTAGCCTAAAATGATCTCGCAGGAGGTGGAATAACGAAGCTAGTGGAAACCCTGATACAGACTATCTGATGATAGAATTATAATCCCTGTACAAGCTGTAAAATGGCCACTGGGGGCTCCCAAGAAGCAAGGCGGCTCCATTTGAAAACGATGAAAAAGGGGAAGTCTACAGACACATTATGATAGCAGAGGATCTGCATTTCAAGGAGAAGCGGTTCCTCCTACGGCGAGGGGGGGGCTGCCAGCCGGACTCAGGCAGGCTTGGCCAGACTGCTCTTTTCAGACATGCAAACAGAGCGGGAGACCATATGCTTCCACTCGCGGCAGGGGAAGGAATGGAGAAAAGGTTTCCTCAGCAACACAGCTCCTCAGGGAGGTGGAATGAAGTGTGCTGCTTTTCTACCAGCCCATGTCTGTCAAATTGTCGGTCTGTTTAACCATGTGGCTGCGTCCGTCTGTCTTTCTGCTTATTTCTTTCTCCTGGTATCTCTACCCCGCCAGCCATTCAGCTTGGCTGGACCTCACCTTTCAGGGACGGATTTCCCCACAATATACTGAAGGGTTACTCTATCATCATTGTCCTCAGTGTGATTCACTTTCCCTCTGTTCAGGATCCCTGCCTACAAGCCTACATGAGTACTGACACGCATGTGGTGGTCATGGCACCAGGAGGCAGTGGGCGTGCCCCCTGGGGAACTCTGGGACCCGTGTTTTTGCTCAGAATTTCAGGAAGGTGGGCTACATTTGGCTCTGACATCAACCACCTCTACAGAACTGATGATCTCCCATGAACAGTTCCCACAATGAACTGTATAGCTGTACAGGGGAACCTCAAGAAGGGCACAAGTAACAACATTCCACAAAGTACAGTAACAGAACTACAGCCGGCTCTGGTTTCAGTAAACAGAGAAAGAGCTGCTTCCTAGCTGAAAGCGTAATAACCAGGTTGCCTCAACCAGCTAACTACTGTAGGTCCCATACTAATCAGGCAAACAGTGATGTTGAATACAGTCCATGCTCTAAAGGGAAAGGTTGCATTCTGATGACTGGGGGAGGAGGAAGAGGAGACTCTATCATTTGGATGTTTTGGCTATTTTAGGTAACCAGGTAAGCTAGAGTGACCAGATAATCCTCCTCAGGTCTTTGGGCTAAAATGGGATTTGTAAAGTACCTTTTCCGTTAAAAGGACCTTCACTTAAGCACTGAGTTTTTCCTGTGTGCTAATTGGTTAGGCTCTTATGTGTCACTAATATTAATGTGAAATAAATGGGTGAATTAAGCATTAAAAAGGTGCATATGAAAAGACAAATAGGCCGATCTGCCTTCAGTGGCGTTCTGGGCAAAACTGTTCAACTGAAGACTTTGTATATATATCATCTTAAGGTGAAAAACAGGCAATTTAACAGTCTATGTGTGACTGAGAGGACCAGTACCCCAATAGCAGATAATATGCTGGGGAGTAACTTTCATTCCCATTGGCTGGTGGGTGGCCTATTGTGATTCTCCTTTCATGACATGCTGAACTATATTTATGCAGCAGGAGTTCTGGCAGGGTGCTTGTTTTCAATGCATATAAATATTGATTAATTGTACTTAGTGTATTCTCTGTACTGCTTTGTTGCTGCAGACACTTTCTTGTTAGCGCAATAACTCGAAAAGTATTTGGGGGATCTTTTCTAAACTTTACAGATTCCAAAAATTAAAGCTGCTTAGTGGCACCAAAAGGAAAGGTTATTGCAGAAGACATTTGACCTTGTGAATATATTAACTCCACTCCGTGGATTGCTACCTTATCGTGGTGGAGGGGTTTGCGTGCCTCCGTGAACCTGGGGGCTATGTTGTCGGGGGCA
>JABFDZ020000138.1:25873824-25903461 GCA_019775955.2 Pollimyrus isidori | reverse complement strand
CCGAGGAGCTAGTGGAGGCAGCTGGGGAGAGGGAGGTCTGGATGTCCCTCCTGAGGCTGCTACCCCCGCGACCCGAATCCCGGACAAGCGGCAGGTGATGGATGGATGGAATATATTAACTCAAAAAGTATTTGATGGATCTTCTTCACGAAAACACTATATGGATGATTTCATCAAAGTTTCAAAGTTTACAAATCGCAACAATAGCAGCCGTGCAGTGTAGCAGAAAAGAAAGGAAAGGGAGGCGGCAGTAGACACTTGGTCTTGTGAACTCAGAAACTCTAAAAGAATTTGATGGATCTTTTCCCCAGGATCTTTGTATATATGAATCCTATTTCATTTTGAGACAATCTATACCAAAACTGAAGCAGTGTCTTAGTAGTAGTACATGAAAGTACAGCCATAGACACATATCTGGTAAACCTGATTACTTTGAAATAAGTCCCACAAAGTTAGACTTTTCATAAAGGTGTTATGGAAACGTGGGGAGATTGTAGAGATTGGCGGTGTGGGAGGAGTAGCACATAGGTGGGAGGACATGACGGTACCATCCAGGGGAATACATTGTTGTTCTGACATCATCTATTTCAAATATTCAAATAACTTCATCTGTATGTTGACCATGGGAGTATGAAGCAAGGCCACAAGATATAGAGCAGTTTATTATTTAGCTTGTGGTCGTCTGGGATCTTTGTAAATTGGATCCACATTATGGCTTAATGAATGATGAATTAATAATGAAACATTTCCCATCTTTTTCAGCTCAATACAATCCAACCCCTGATGTTCACGCACCGTGTTGCAAACTAGGCCCCAGGCTTTGGCGTATTCTGAGAACAGAGACTGTAGAATAACCAAAATCCCCAACTGAAGTCACCATCAGCTCAAAATATATTTGGTATATATTTCTGTTTAATTTCCAGCCTGAAAGTAATATCCAAAATGAAATTGTGAGGGTCAAAGAAAAGTCACATATAGCAGAATTTAAGAGTTATTGTGATGAATAATCAGGAATCTTATTACAAATTAGGGGTCATAGTTTGACGTAAAGGAGCTGCTTTAGCAATCCGTCATTCTCACTAAAGGTCATGTCACTAGAATCATTGATACACCACAGATGCAGAATCACATTCCATCATATTTTGGTCTCCTACATAAACCACACACTTGAAATCAAGGATGTGTATTACACTATAGGTGAAAATATGGCTAGCTTCTTAAAGTGAAGTAATTGTATTTACTGGTGTGGAATAATAAGATTCCACTCTCTATCAAGCAAGCGGCACAGGGGGTCTTCTTGTTCAGTCCTTGGAGACCATGTCGAGCGGTGAATTTTCAGTGCCATTTTTGCCTGACATCTGAAAACAAAGAGGGCCCTGGATAGCACGCTCGTCACAGGTGTCCCCCAGAGACTCACGATGACGCAAAGCTATCTGGCTCCACTTCAGAGATTCCTTTTCCAAAGGTGCTGCTCAGTAGCTCGTAATGGTTTCACTGTGATATGGTCAAACAGCAGAGGGACGTTAATTCCCCATGAGAGCGCTTCCCCCTTCTCCATGACTGCGCCGACTTCACAGATGTGGGCTTCCCCGGGGAAACCAAGTCTCGGGAAGTTTGCTGCTTTGAAGTTAGGTCTCATTACAGCAAGTCTTGTGTCTGGCTAGACAGCTCTTGAAGATCTTGGAGAGGAGGCACAAAGACAAACATCATGTTGTTTATTAGAACTGGCTTAAATGTGGCATCAAGCGTCGTCGATGCAGAAAAAGTTATAAAATGGATCAAAGAACTGTGCCCGTGAACCGACGCCTAATTGTAGCAATCACAGACTCCAACAAATTCACAAATTCATGTGTATAAAAAGATCGATTTTAGGCCAGTGTTTGATTGAAGCCTGCTTTGTGTGAAAATTCAGGATGCAAGCTTGCTATTTTCTCATAAAGACACTTTATTGCGAGGCACAGCGGATGTTGTCCCATTATGATGTGCTTTGAAATGTTTTATGGCGGCTTACAGCATTTTTATTTATAGCCCCGGAGCCTGTGAATGTGTGTTCCTGGGTTTGTTTCTTTTTCATTCTGCAAAGGGCAGGGCTGCTTGCAAATGCCTAATAAGCTCCATGAGATGGAATACTGTATTGCTGGGTACTGAGCTGCTCTCTGCTCTCCCGTACCACTGTGAGTGAATATCAAGATCGTCTGACAGTAATGATGAGGCCATCCACCCTCTGAAGTCATACAGTACCCAAGAAAGCTGTGTGGAGCAGAGGAGGTAAAAAGGAAATGGTTTTGTGGCACTTGGATGATTGTGGATAACTGAAGATTATGCAATTGCACTCATGTATATTCCTGCCTGCTGTGCAGCTACAAGCATCCAGAAAGCTAAAACATTTAATTGAGGCTATGAAATGGCAAATATTCCTTACAAGCCAGGATCTTCACTTTGCTGCACTGTGGTTATGATAAAAATGTCAAAACATGCCCTTTTCATAGAGTGAGAGACAGTGAGTTTGTTAAAGGGGTAATTATAAGTCTTAGTTCTTGTCACAATTACCAGGTACCAGATTTTGTGCTCTGAATGTACCCCAAGGAGCCACGTAATGGAAATAAACCATTTTCTGGTTACCTTGCTTGCCATCCATCTTGGACACTGAGCTGTTATACCTTCATGTTTTAGCTACAGATATGATCTGGTTATCGGTTGATCTGAAAATATACAGCTTCGGGTAAAGTATGTAACCAAACAAAACAATATACTCTTTTCAGTGAAGGCTAGAATAATGAAGCGGGCGATGCCTTTGACGGTTTGAGCATGAAGAGCTGAGCTGGCAGGCTGGGAAAACGGTAATCACAGGGAAATGTAAGTCTTATAAAAGGCCCCTTTTAGGGGTAAAGGTTAAAAGAAACAGGCATGAAAGAAGCCAGCAGAGATCACCATTGCAGAGCCAGAAGGTCCTCCTGAACATCTGCTGTGAGGCTAAACACCAGCTTGCTTTCATTTGGCCCTCAGACAGAAGAAGTGAATATGTGGGGAGGGGGGGGGCATGGTGGACTGAGCCCCCCTTAGTTAGCCTTTGGGTTCTGCACTGTGTTGTAAACAGAAGGGTGCTCAAAGCTTGCTCTGTGTACACTCTCCCCCCCACCCACCACCTAACCCCAGCCTCATCAAAATGCATGCCTACAGCAAGCCAGCAGGGGCCTCTGTGAGCTGGCCAACTGGGTGGGGGGGGGGGGCTCTCCACCACTTACACTGATCCCTCTGGTCACTAACAGGGATAAAGATGCATCACATATTAAACCCCCCCGACAATCACACACCTGACCTCCAGCCTGGGAGCTGAGTTTTACTCAACGGCTGCTTTTCATTCCATCTCTGGGGTTTTGCACAGCGGCCGAATCATCCACAGTGCATGAATTAATACGGCACAGATGAGCTGCACCCGTGCAAATGCATATTTGCATTTACATTTTTTTTTGTGATTTTGCCACATTTGGGTGTTGCACACAAACACGTGTTGTGATAATTGCCAGGAAATTAGACAAGGCTTCCGTATACTTGCAATCTAGATACAAATGTGACAGATGAGGTTGGTGATCTGGAAGCACCACGGTCATCAGTAAAAGACTGATGTCATTCTTTAGCGGCCCTCACCCTGTATCCTGTTCCCACAGCCGTGTTGCCAAGCTCTGCGGTTTTTGCCAACGCTCTCCAAAGCATTTTTATATACTTTTAAAAAAATTACTAGTTCAAAGAAATTACTTTGCTTAATGGCAGAGCTGTAGAGCTGTTGATGCCTCCTGCTTCAGCTGAAGGACACCACTCAACGAAAGGACAGCTACAGACAAGATGTTGTTACTTATGAACTTATGAAACTGAAAGGAACAGCCAAGTGTAGACAGATGACAAAACGGCACAGCCACCTCCTTGTCTCATGCACTGTTGTCACACCTAGTTCCCTGAAAACAAGAGACCTGTGCACACTGGCGGTACTCAGAGAATAATTAGGGGCAGTTTCCTCATTTTGGAGGTGGCCTTAAGAACAGGCGATTCCTCCAAGAGCACAATACATTTGGCATCAGAAAAGAGGAAACATACCTTTAATTCCGCAAACTGACAACATACTTTGCAAAGGCCAAACCAGAGTAGCAAAACAGCAGAGGCTGTGTAGGCTTCAGGGGAGAGCATAGATGTTTCAGGGGAGACCTTAGAGGTTTCAGTGGAGAGCGTAGACATTTCAGGGGAGCGCGTAGACGTTTCAGGGGAGCGCGTAGACGTTTCAGGGGAGAGCGTAGACATTTCAGGGGAGCGCATAGACGTTTCAGGGGAGACCTTAGAGGTTTCAGTGGAGAGCGTAGACGTTTCAGGGGAGTGCGTAGACATTTCAGGGGAGCGCGTAGACGTTTCAGGGGAGAGTGTAGACATTTTAGGGGAGCGCGTAGACATTTCAGGGGAAAGCATTAATGTTTCAACGTAGAGTGTAGACGTTTTAGGGGACAGCATAGACATTTCAGGGGAGAGAATGAATCCTTCAGGGGAGACCATGGAGTTAATAGGGTGCGAAGCAGTTGCACAGTTCGGATTCAGGCTTTGGGAGGGTCAGTCTTATACTGTGACGGGTAATAAAAGACAGGGAGATGAGTGAATGAGAGTGTGTATCATTCATCATGCATTTCCATTCGAGATATATTACAGTGTAATAACATTCCTGCGGGCGCAACAGCGGATTGATGGGTGACATTACAGCCTCACCCCTGCTAGGTCATGCATTCGATTTTGGAGCATGGCTCGTTGTGTGAGAATTTTTGGGTACAGTCCCGTATTTGCACCAGTATTCTTTCAATACTCAGCTATCATCCTACAATCCAAAGGTATGCAAAGCAGTTATCAGCATCCGTGTCTCATGAACGCATTTTCCCCAGTGAGTGTGCACTCTGCGGACTGGCCCATCCACCAATCTCTGTCCTTCCCGCGGTACTTGTCAGGCTTGCTGTGACCCTGCTGCAGAAGATCGATGGATACAACAAAAAACTATTTTCTTTGGCCAATGCTGATAGGAAAAACTGCTTTATCTTAGTGAAACCTGTACATTTTTAAAAAAAAAATGAAAATATATATTTATAAGCTGTTTATCAGCCTGTTTATTTTATTGAAGTAGAAATAAATAGCAGTGACTAATTCCCACACTCACAAAGAGTTGTTTCGTAGGCTTTATTCAACTGAGCAATTTGCTGTCCAAATAATGGAAAAACAAAACATTTTGGATAAAGACCAACAAATTCTCTCCTGTTCTACAGGACTCAAATTGCCAATAAAAAGCCAAAACGACAGTTCTCAGTGATATCTGGCAGCCCTGGTAATGTGCTCTGGCTGGGTCTTTAGGATCTCAGCCATCCTGCCAGACTGAAAAAAAAAATTGTGCTTAACAATCTCAAATTGTATGACCAACCATATAATAGCCCTGCCTAGTGTCTGTTGCCCCTTAGAGACTTTCAGTCTTTCAAGGGCAGCATGAAGTCTGTATCTAGGAACTAAAGAGGAGAGCAAAGTAGCTATGACCTGTCGCTCCCTAGTGTAGACGGCACACATCGGTGAGTCAGCAGAATGCTCTTGTCATGGGAGATCCCAGGAACAGCAAATCGCTCTGCCAGTTCCTCAGCACCTTCGATGATTTCATTCTGGTGACACACCACTATCCTCCCCCCTCACTTACACTCATGATTTTTTTTTGCCCACTGCAGGCTCTCTCGCTGTGACGAATTTCAGTTCAACATACCTGTTCAGTGACAACCAATAAGCATCAGCGAAGCCTGTCATGTGGCACGATCAAGTTAACGCGGCCGATATGGAAATAATGTAACAGGTTCTTCCCAGTAACTGGAAACCCATTCAGGCTGTAAATCGCAGTGGATCTTTCCCACACCCTCCTTCAGTTATTTCTTTGTGGTGTAGTGACATTCAAAGTGAGGGCTGTGAATAACGTTTCTAAAGAGAGCTGACAGAAATAAAAACAACTTTAAATGTAACAGAAGCTCTCTCCCTCCTTTTGCCCCGTCCGCGTCCGTCTCTCCCCTAATTTGTTAAATATTTGCCCTCCCGCCTGTGTTGTCTAGCCCTACTCTGCCCTGCCTTCTCACTGGAGGTTCCCTCACTGCATCCCAACCTCAATTTTGTTTGAATTAGGAGGGAGGGAGCACAGCTGCCCCCCCACCCCCTCGTTGGGTAAACTCCAGGGCCCGGAGCCGAGACACTGTGTCCATTCAGCAGCCCCGCACACATGGGATAAGGTCGGGATTGTTTGTACATTGCCTGCAATGCCAGGAATGCTGGGCCCCTGTTCCTCTCTGGGAAACAGCCAGAGTGAGGGGTGCACTGCTTGCCCCAGCTACACCCACCCACACTTTAAGCAGAGTCGCCCCCGCCAGCCCCGCCAGCCTCTGCCACCATGGGTCTGGAAGAAACACCACCCACCGTGGTCCCTTGGTGCCACAGGAAATCTCTCTCTCTCTGTTTCTCCCTCTCTCTCTCTCTCTCTCTCTCTGTTTCTCTCTCTCTCTCTCTCTCTCCCAGGTTCCCCTCTGAGGGACCCCTCTCACCTCTCTGCCCCCATCTGAAATCTGTAACACTGGCATTTCCTGGTGCACTCATTCACCTCTAGGGACAGACTCTATCCTTCCATCTTTCCACCAGCAAACCCCCCCCCCCCCCCATCACGGAACTGCAGGCACTCCCCAAAGAGCAGCCCTCGACCTCAACAGACCGGGAGGTGGGACAGACAACAAACTCCTCTTCCTGCGATGGCAATGTGGTGGGACTGTGGCTGTTAGGATGCACATGTGCTTATATGGGGAGGGGGGTGTGGAATCCAAGACATCAATGGCAGAGTAGTGAAGTAGCCATTCTTGACTTTCTTAAAAAGAAACCACTGGGTTTCACACTGGAAACCCTCCAGTTAAAGCCCTTTGTTTTCAGTCAACTTGAAAAAACACCCAAAATGATTAAACTGGCAAAATGCTTTGTCTCCATGCATTTCTACTGTATATACACAGATGGAGTATGATCATACGTTTCCTTTTTAACGCCAGCCATCTGATGTCATCATCCCCTGGAAAGTGCGTTAACCAAAACAAAGCTTAATTGGAAACCAGCATTGCCAAGTGATCACTGTAATTTGTTTTTAAATATTGCATTATCGCTGTCATTTGTTTTTAATTACTGCATAAACATACATTGCAGTTTCAGCTGACAGACTGGCTCAAGAAACAAATAATGTCTTGGAAGGGCCTGGCAGCAGCACTGAAAAATCAGATGCAGCAAAGCTAATCCCAGCTATGTGCAAAGACTGGCATTTAATGTGACCGAAAAGGAAAATCATCTTCTACTATAGGAATCGGTGGATAGCACCAACAGATACTGAGGGGCCGATCTCATCAGATATTAATCCAAGAGATGGAATGGGGAGAGAGCAAAAACATGGACTGTCTGTGGGTCCCTGGGTGTGCTGTGAGGGTGTGATTGTGTGAGACTGTGAGGGTGTTATCGCGTATGGGTGTGAGGCTGTAATGGTGTGAGGGTATGACGTGACAACCTGTGATTGTGTGAAGGTGTGAGGCAGTGAAGGTGTGATAGTTTGAGGCTGTGAAGGTGAGATTGTGTGAGGCAGTGAGGGTGTGATTGTGTGAGGATGTGACAGTGGGTGTCAAGCTGTGTGGGTGTGATTGTGTGAATCTGTGAGAGTGTGATTGTCCGAAGGTGCGAGGCAGTGAGGGTGTGATGGTATGAGGGTGTGAGACTGTTATGGTGTGAGGTAGTGATGGTGTGAAGTACAGGTGTGAAACTTCACTGGCCCCATGATTCGATGCCATTACAATTATCATGTCATTGATTCGATTTGATTAATTCCATTCGATTCGATTTCTTGATGCATCACGATGCATCCCATCAATTTTTCCACATTACTTCACATTATATTTTCAAATACAAATACAAGCAGTGAGATGTACTGTAAGATCCTGTTTCTATTTAAGCTGAAAATGTAAGCAGAAATTGTGACATTGCATTAAATTGTAAACAGAAATGAAGAACATAGACATTGCTTATCAAAATGTAAACAGAAACTGTGAGCTACCCAGATCTCGGAACAAACATGGCTGCCTCCATGTTTTTATATTTTAGCAGATTTTGAGTGACATTATTTTTTCTGAGAGACAAACAAATAAGAAACATGAACTAGTCAAACCGCATTAAAAGCTTTATAAAATATTTTAGCACATTCATAGCGATATTCTTTTTTTGAGAGGCAAACTACAAACCAACTACAAACCAAAAACACTAACAAGTAAAAAACTCATGTTGCATGATAGGATACTGTTTACGGTCATGAAATGGTATTCTCTAAATCGAACATGTGCAGTTATATTTATAACTATTATTTATAATAACTACTATGTATACATTTAACAAAATAAACATTTTTAAAGATTTATAAAATAGAATTACTGTCGAGTGTGTAAACTGCCATGTTGAAATAACGTCACAAGGGCAACTCGGACAACAAAATTTGTTTTCCGACGTCAAAGTCATAAAAGAGGAGTGTTTTTGACAGGAAGTGATGTTTTTCGCGACGTTTCGTGGTGTTTTCATCAGAGTTCCGACTTGGAGAGATATAATCGAAAGCACCATTACTCCTACACGGAGCAGCGCTGTACTCTGATCAGGTTTATGATATAACCGATTATGTTCTGTCACTGCATCGATGCAGAATAGTACACGTCTGCATCGCGATGCATCAATTATGAGATTAATTTCAACACCCCTAGTGTGAAGATGTGAGGTAGTGATAATGTAATGGTATAAATGTGTGAGGCAGTTATGGTGTAAGGGCATGAGGCAGTACGGGTGTGTGGCAGTGAGCGTGTGATGGTGTGAGACTATGAGGGAGATATGCAAACACATAAACAATGCACAAACACATGCACGCTCAAAATTCTATGCAAATGTACACATGTGTACATCTTGAAAAGCCTTTTGTTTGCAGCATACAGGTATATACTCAGCAGACAAATACTCATGGGTGGAGAGCAGAGGAACATCGTCATTGAAAGTAAGTGTGTTGGAAAACATCAAAAAGAGGAGAAGAGCCAGCATGCACTGTGGTTGCTAAGAACTCGAACCAAATGGTCACATCCTGAAGTACCCATAATATAGAAATAGTTCTGCCGCTATGCAATGTGCCTGAATTGCCTCAGTAAATATACTAAAAATGTGCAGAGTATAATTTTAAGGTACTGAACAGCTAAATAGTTGTTTTATTTTCTGTTTATTTTCTCTGTTCATGACAACTTACCCAGTAGAGGATCATTGTGAGCCTGCAGCCCGCCCCAGGAAGCCCAAAGCCTGGGACAGCTGGGACAGGACACAGTGGGACACGGGGCCATACCTGGACACTCACACATCATGCATGGGAATCCTGAAGCAGTGATCCTCAAGCCAGCCCTTAGGGACCACCAGACAGTCAATGTTTTTGCTCCCTTGCAACTCCCATGGAATGGGGAGAGAGCAAAAACGTGGACTGTCTGTGGGTCCCTGGGGACTCGTTTGAGAAACACTGCTTTAGGATTCCCATGCATGATGTGCGAATTTTAGAACAAATGGAAGAACCTGACAGCAAAGCATGGAAGTTGCACACACAATGAGCAGATGCAGGATTCAAACCCACAGCCCTAAAGATACAAGGTCATGTGGCACCCCACCAAGCCACCATGCCAGCAAGCCTTAATGTAATGCTGAATTAATATATTGCATCTTAAACAAATCACTAAGTAAATCCTTGCAGTATTGAAATCCTAGTGAGTTCTTTTTTTATGGACAACATCTGATGCAAACAACCTTTAACATGCAAGAATAGGGCTGTGGTGAACCCAGGTGCAGATTACAGCTGGAAGGAAAATTGAATTCACCATTGATCAGTGACCTGAAACCACTTATATCTAGGCTTGGGGGAACATGAAAGGTTTTATTTGTCTAAGAGGAACTGAAGCCACTTTCCATTTGAAGCAGAAGAGAAGGTCTAGTGAAAAAAATATGATGTTGGTAAAACTTTTCCTTATATTTCATTTGCTGATTTTTTAGAAAGGAGTCAGTCACAGAATTATTGCAATAGATAGGAGAATGTTTATTACAATGAACAGATGTCATCCTGTTTTCCAGGCAGCCCTGGATATTTCTGAAGACTTGAAGAGCACCTGAGCATTAGACTTATTGGAAGAGGTGTATTTCCAAATAAAATTTCAGCTGGAAACATGAGCGCAAAGAGAATCTTGATCAAGCCGAATCTTGATCAATTTAGGAAAGTCTTGCATTGCTGCTAAATGTGACAGATGGAGGCTGTTGTAAAGACAATGTGTGCTCTGTGGGCGTATATTATATTTACATTGTTATACTGTTCAGAAGTGACTCATGTTGGCTAAACAGGAGAGGCTTTGCTAAAAATATGTACCAGTTTGACAATTTGCAGTTCTTAAAATAAGCAGGCTCATATGTTACTATAACCGTTCAAATTCAGACTGTAAAAATAGTGATGTGGCACAGCAGAGTTGTTGTCTGTTTTTTTTTTTTTTTTTACGGGAGTCCACTCCTCTCGTGAATTTTAGCTTTCTGAAGACTGAGTAACCCTGGGCCCACCCACAAAAAGCTTCACACCATAAATGTGTTTGGGGTTTGAACACACTGTTCTAAAAGAGACGGGACATCGATAAAGATTTTATGCAATACGCATTTTTCACAATATCCGTAAATTCATTGCACTAGTGAAACTGGGCTTTACTGATAATACAGTGAATCTCAGACTTCTTCCCAGGCTATTATTAGGCAATAAAAGGTGGGTCTGATAATTAAAGATTTCTTCTTAATGTGTACTGTGCAGAGGTGGAGAGTTGAGTACTCTGTGACTGTGACTCTTTATACTCAACTAGTTGGTTGAATCAAAATCTTGGTCTGGATATGTACTCTCTGGACCTGAAATCTCCCCCTCTGGTGCAGTGTAATTCCGGTACTAAACTTTGGTATAATGATAAAGAACCTAAAAATGTCAAAGACATTAACCACTAATATGAGCATGGAATGTGAAGATAGAGGAACTGAGAAGGTGACTTGATAGTATTGTTCCTCTGGGAGCCAAACAAAGATTTTTCCAGACTTTAATCATGCAAGAATAGTGGCTTCTTAATGGTGTTGTCTATGCATTTCATGAAATTTATACCTGAACAGGCAATTTCCCATTGTTGAGAAGGAAGCAGGTACCAAAGTTTAACCTTCCCCAACCATTATGAATGCATTTCAAAGACGCCTCATTTGTCATCCATTCCAAGACTATAAATAGAAGAAATGCTCATTTGCGGCGCAGCCGACCTGTTCCCAGAGTGCAATCCGTACCCAGAAGAGGTGACGGATTTTCCTTAAGGCTTCACGAAAGTGCTGTGATTTATTTGTCAAGTCTGAAAAAAGAATGTGTGCACTGAAGAATCAAGAAATCCGTACCAACACGTAAATCAGAGCCGACACGTGATATATGCTGCTGGAGATTTTCTAAAAAACAAAGGACAGCATGAGAGAAATGGATTTAAGTCCATCGGTCCATTTTTAAACAAAGATACATGTGTGATACATATATACACACGATAGGGAGCTGTCTCTAAGGTAATATAAAAACCAATGCTGCAGTAGGCGGGAATTACAGGCAATTAAATTCCAATATTACCCAGGACAGAACTGCGGCCTTATGAGCCGGGAAGGGATTAAGATGGGAATGAGATGAAAACAAATGAAAAGGAGTCTCTTGTTCGATATCATACTGATATAAGTTTATATAGAATCCATTTCCATTCATGTGTAGAGAGGACTTGTTGATCTCCCTGAGGATAAATATATGTCTTTTTAAGAGTAATTAATGTTTCATTACTCCTCTGATTCTCTTTCTGTTTGGACTCCTTTAGTGCTTTTTTGGGAGCTTGAAGGAATAAGTGAATATCTGGCACCTAGAGGCAGAATCACATCAACTACCAGGCAGAACTTTATGTAATTCAAAATAGGAAAAAAAACAATCTTGCTTAAGCAGACAAAACAGACTGAATAGAGGGCGACACTGCTTCATATACTGGTGAAGGTGGGTCGCGACCTGAATCTGCCACCTGTGAGGAGTGATTATGAAAACTCTGCAGGAACAGAGAGGCCACAGAGGCCTTTAGGCGGAGCACAGTGCCAGTGAAGTGTAAACAACAGCATGTGAAGGGCACCGCCAACCCAGCAGCCACAGGAAGAGGGACAGTGCTGGCAGGGGACCCGTCAGAGGGACGGTAAATAAACATAAGGCTCCAGGCTCCCGCTCTCCGCTCAAACCCATGCCCTCAAGCATCTGTTTCTTACCCATATTACCAGGCCCTGAGAAGGAAGAATACAAGAAAGACGCACTGGACCTGCCATGATGTGACTCATGCTGGGGGGGGCATTTGGAAACTCTGGAAAACGTTTCACAAGCCCCTAACCCCCCCCCCCCCCCCCGCATTTTTCTTTACACAATTCCAGATATTTCCATGTTTTTCAAAATGGCATGAAAGGAAGGATTCAGTTAAGTCGTTGAGGCTAATTAAGTATTACGGTAATACCATGCATAAAACCATGCAGAACAACGAATTGAGAGTGAGTCTACTGAAAAAACAACCGCCCGGGACATTTTGTTTTTTCTTTTGATTTATAATGGTCAACTCGTTCACCATATGGTGCTCTGCTGTCACGGGCATGCAGCGGCAGGCAGGAGTCTGAAGGCAGCCGCAGCCGCCGCCGCGGAAAAAAAGGGGGACACTCTCTGTTACGGAGGTCGCCACTTTCCCATTCTTTTTTTTTCCTGGTAAGTATAAACGCAGAGGGCCCCCCGTAACGAGACGACAGACACCAGTGCGCCGGCCACAGGGTGCACAGCAGCAGCTGCTCAGCCGCCCTTAAAATAACGTCAAGTAAACGTGTGAAAAACCTAAATGAGACAGCAGGGAGTGTTGCGTTGGCTTCCACCGGGTCTTGCAATTCCTGAAGGTCCTCGGAGTGGGAAACAAACTCAAGTGCGACGGTGCTCGCTGTTTTAATCATAACAGGCAACCCAAAGCCAGAAGGATCCAAGGCTTGGAGATTTAAAGCTACCTGATAACTAAATATCTTACTTTTTTCCACCGAGGCTAGCGAGTTCCTTCTGTCATCACTCACCATTCCAAGCCTCGCATGGGGGGATGATATCTTGCCTTCTATGTATACTCTGCCTCAGTTTTTATGTCAATGGAAAAGATTAATCGTTTGGTGATCAAAACGCATATGTGAGTTTAATGATGCGGGTTGAGTTAAGCTGCTGTATACATTCTTTTACAGTCCGACTTTCAGTTCAACTTGCATGTGTTTCTGGAAGCCGACCGCAGACACCTTCTTGGCACAGTGCTACCTTCACAAAGTGCTGCGTGTATGTGGTCTAAGCACGTGCCATGTGCTAGGCTGCATTCAGGCGCTAACTGGAAGCTGTCTTTCTTCATGAGGCTCCAGTCGAACCTGCTGCGCACAGGACTGGGCCCCTTTGACTTCATCGCATTTGTCCAGGAGGATCTGCAAACTGTTTTTATGGCAGGGGGCACCTTTCGAAATGTACATTCCCGGTGTAATAAAACATCCAGCAATGCATCATTCCGCTATGTGAAATAAAACTGCTAACTTCCCTGCTTGCAAACAAAACATAAATCAAAAGGCTTGGTCTTTAGCATTACCTCCTCAGGCATCCCATTACAATATCCTGTAGAATTGAAGATAATCATATCTCAAATATACATAAGTACCATGTAGGTGCGTGCTCCAATTTGTATTTGTAAGTAACGGGACAAGATGATGAGACGATGATGAACCCGATTCTCACAGAGATTTAAAATATGTCAGGAGGATCACAGTTGGCTTTTTATACTCAATGAGGTCATCTGACTGGGAGGGTTACTACGAATGCAATGATGACCAGCTAAGTAATCACTGGGGACCACACCTCGCAGACCTCACAGATCTCAAAATCTCATAGACCTCAAAGATTTCATAGACCTGCACAAACCTTGCCGAACTGACAAATATCGCAGACCTTGCACATCTCAAGGATCTAGCAGATCTTGCAGACCACGCAGATCTCATAGACCTCGCAAATCTTGCAGATCTTGCCAACCTCGTTGATCTCACATACCTCACAAACCTCACAGGCCTCATAGACCTCACAGAACTCACCTCATGGATCTCACAGACCTCACAGAGGTAGCTGGCTTTTTATTAGTACTGTGAGTCTGCCATCTTAATGTTGTGCAATGCTATGTTGGGAGGTGTAGTCTGGTGTTGATTGCTTTTCATCTTTTGATCCATTTATAAGGCTCTCATGCCCTCTCATGTCCTCCCATGCCCTCCCATGTCCTCTCATGCCCTCTCATGTCCTCTCATGTCCTCCAATGCCCTCCCATGTCCTCTCATGCCCTCCCATGTCCTCTCATGTCCTCCCATGTCCTCTCATGCCCTCTCATGTGCTCCCATGCCCTCTCATGTCCTCCCATACCTTTTCATGTCCTCCCATGCCCTCTCATGCTCTCCCATGTCCTCTCATGTCCTCCATTGTGGATGTGCTGGTTTCCTCCCACAGTTCAAAACCACATGGTCAAGTGTTGTCTGTTATGTGATGCATTGGCATCCCGTGCAGCTTCAGGATGAAATTAGACACAACTAATTATTGATTTAATTTTAATGTTTTGAAATATCATGCTGCCTGTGATCCGAAGGTTGCTGGTTTCAGCCCGCCCTTGGCAGTAGAGGCATCTATCTGTGGGGCCCTAACCCCCCAGCTCCATGGGGGCTGCCATTCGCTGTAACCCCAAGCTTCATGGAGAGTGAGATGTGGTAAAACAATAAAGGGATTTTACCCACAGGATCAATGAAGTGTCACTATTCTATTCTATTCTATTCTATTCTATTCTTTTCTATTCTATTCTATTCTATTCTTTTCTATTCTATTCTATTCTATTCTATTCTAATGGTCCAGGAGCTCACATGAACCCAGTGAGAGGATCAGGACCTGGATCTTCATTAGGACCAGTGACCACTGCACCTCCTGCTTACCTGACTTCACACCACCATCACGTTTAATCACTCAATTAAGACTTCTTGGAATGAAAACACTGTGAGCAGAGCCTCCATTACCATGGTTAAACTTAACTCATTAGATCTCTTATTACAGGGGTGCAAAGTTTAACTCATTCAGGAAGGAGCCGGTTCGAGCGAGGCTTAGAGGCTAGACACACTGACGCACTCTCCATGAGCAAACAGCGGCAGCATTTACGTTGAGTAAAAACGGACAGAATGTCCCTCAGCTCCGGCGAGTTGCGTGCAGATGTATATGGAGCAAGAAAAATGCACATAGCAGACGGCAAGGGTAATTATACTTAGATGGCTAACGTCCGGGGGCTTCAAATAAAAAAAGCAGATAATGCATCAGACTGCATGGAGATGTGGCCATTCTAAAACAAACACCCTCACACAGAGACTCATGCACACAAATAAAGGCACACATGCACACACACACACAGACAAAGGGACGCACATGCAGACACACACGCACGCATACACACACATTCACAGAGACATATACACACACATTCACAGACAGGCACAAAGGCACACGGCTGTCGCTAATGGCCATGTGAAGGTTGCAGCACATGTAGGCTGTCGCCTCTTTGTTTGCCTAGGAGCTGAGAGTGGAAGCCAGGCCCGGATCAGCCGACTGGAAAGAGCGGCGTGACAGGCGCGGGTGGCGTATGCCGCACCAGCGCCATGCTGCCACCCCGGAGTGGCAGGGGGAGGGGGGCAGGGGCGGCGTGGTCTATGTGACTCACTGGCTCCAGCCTGCCAAGGACTCATTCAGAGTATTTGCCTGTGAAAAGTACCAGTATGGCACAGAATTTCATTTTCTGAGAGCCAGGAAGCGGCATGCACGCGACAGGCCCGATCGGAGTCACCGACAGCACGCCCTCAGCATCTCTCTCCACCTTCCATTACCGTCCATTACCAGGCAGAGACACAATAGTAATCACTTTCCCGGTGCCATTATTCGGCGGCTGTGAAAAATACTGGCCTGTTTATACCGCTGGCCATATTAGGTGTCCATGATAAGTACAGGAAGCAGGCGGCAGGGGGACGCAGCATCAGCGGGTTATTAGAGGGTTAAGGGTGCGACAGCTGTCTGGGCGGCCGCTGGTGACATTTCGGGTTTGGTGGTGAATGCCGGGTGCTTTTTATAGGCAGTGGTCAGCGAGGATTCAGAGGGGCCGTCTGGCCCTGAGCAAAGTGTTTGGAACGGCCGCGCCCAGCCAACGGGAAGAGACGCGGGGGGGTCGGGGGGGAACAAGGCGCCACTTGGGGATAGGGGGTAGGACAGGCACCGAGCTGCCTCTCGCTTATTCATCCTAACAGAGCGGACGAGAGTCCTGCTCTCAAGGCAAAGGGTACATGAAAAGACATCGAGAAGAAACAAAGACGTGGAAGTTTTCAAATAAAACGTCATGAAAGGCTCACCTGGGGAGGCCTGCGCGTTAGCCAGGTGCTTCACACCCCTGGGTCCTGGGTTCGAGTCTCCATCAGACAAGGCATTAAACATCCTTAGTGTGCTAATAAACTGTGCCGCTCTCTCACCAGCAATCGAGCACAGGGCGAGCTGCAAATGGCCGCTAACGTGGCCCCAGTGGTGCGAGCCGAGTGAATGTCTGCCAACGGCTTCTTGTGAGCATGTAGTGTTCCCTGGAGGGCCATGGACAGGCACTTTTAATAAGAAAACTGAGAGGTCTTCTTATCTATCTGGAAATAACAATTTGCAAACATTTACAATACTGAATGAACCATTCCAGTAAACCTCTCCACAATAAGAATAACATTTAAACCCTTATTGATAACGAATAAAACCTCTGCTGTCCTTTGTTATGATCTTTATTAAATTTATTTTATTGTTTACTGTTCTCGGAACCCTGAGGCCGGTATATGTTGGTAGAGGAACAAAAAAATGCCAAGCATTTGGTTTCATTGGTAGCCCACTTTATTTCCATACTACTCCACCATATGTTCAGCCATGGAAAAGCTTGAATCAGGGCAGTGCATGTGTCCGTTGTCAAAAACATCAGGGAGGGCTCAGAGGAAGTGTTCATTATCAGTGCTATGAGCTAAACCTCTGAGCTATGTATGAAAATTTTGAATCCTGAACATATTTTAGTTCTAAAAACCAATCTGCTCATTAGAAAATACTTTTTTACGGCACCACTACACCTTTTTCAGTTTTGATAAGATTTTAGCTATTAGTAAACTGTAGGGTAAAGCATGTATGCAGCATGATAATTAAATGATTACTTACAAACAATTTTTAGCCACCAAAGTTTGAGTACGTTTTTAAATAATTTTTGACGCAGAAAATCTAAGTTTCGGACATTTCTTGCTCTCAGATTGAACGAATGAGGAGTCTCTGTCAAATGAATTCCAGTGGAGTAGGGTTCCCAGTGAGTGTGAGGGACTGGGCAGGCTTCAGGAAGCACGCACACCCCACATCACTTTGGGGGTGTCATGCAATATGTGCGCCTTTGCACCACAGAAGGAATAACCCACAGGCTGGTTTTTGAAGTCCAAGTTGTGCAACAACAATAGCCCAATTGTCCCAAACAGGAATACCCCGCTGTCATTGATATATTCTGCATAAGGTGCTGATTTCAGTAAATGATGTGTTTTTTTTTTTTTTTTTTTTTGGTCCAGTACTTCAAATGCATGATTGTCTTTGAGAAATGACCAACATCGTCTCAGTTTGTTTTGTGGGATGCAGTTTTTCATTGAGAGAGCATTTGAAAGATAAGCATGTTTCAGTGCCTGCATATGTGCAAAGGATGCAATAAAACAATAAACACAATTTGAAATGTCACACGATGGCGATGCCAGAAATTCGAGAAGCTGAAGGGTGCCTGGTGGACCCTGAGCGCAAATGGAAAATGGTTCCCAGTTCAGCGAGGAAGTCGGACATTACGCAACACCTTTGCTTGGAGGGGAAGATGAGGAGGAAACGGATCAAAATGAGTCCTGTTTGTTGGCGGACCATGGAAAAACATGAACTTCTTTTGGAAGTGATCTTTTTTGCCAAAACTGAAAATGCAACTTAATTACTGTGGTGCGGCAGGCAGTTGAGCTTTCGCACTGAACAGCTGAAAATCGGGAGAGATGCAACAGGAAGGCCGGGGCCTTTCGGTGCTCATAGTATGTTACTAAGAAATATTTTAGCTGTACATCACAATCCAAAGAGATGAGCAGAATCAGTAATGTGTGTGTATATGTATCCACCCTCCCTCCTGTCAGTTCCCAGCCCCTCCCACCAGTTTGAAGTGGGCTTCTGTTAAACGCAGCCTTGTTCACTGGTGCAAAACAATGCAGCTTGTCCCCAGGTAAAATTACAATGCGTGGCATAGGGTGTCAGGCCAGGTATGCGTGGTTCAAAAGGTGTTTGCGCAAACCCGGGCTCCTCCTGGAAAGAGTTTTGTTCAAGACAGCCTTTGTGTTCATTGGAACTTTGTGTACTTAGCTTGACCTTACGAATAACGTTACCCAGGTTAATGTCAAACAACAAAAAAAAAGCACTGAATTTAGACGACCCACTCATCTTCTGTTTGGGCGGCTAGCTGAGGTTTATGTAACTGGTTTTCTTAGAGACTGGCCTCACCAAATGGGGCTGTGTTGCCCAACCAAAGATGACCCACTTGAATTTCTGCGGTAAAGCCTATTCTTCACCGGTTCAGTATATTAATCTGTGAACTGTGCAGATATATTTGGGTAAAATGACTTACACGAGGCCGTTCAGTTTCTTGAGGATCACTTTTATTAGTCCGAGCCTGAAAATACTGCTGGTTTGTCCATGATATTACTTTTTCAAGCAGCCTAATGTTGCAGAAAGGGGATTACTTGTAGAAAGGCAGTAAGAGAAACGCGACGGCGGTATAAGTGGTATCGACAGCGTGATTGACGATGCTGCTCTTGGCCTCCGAGATTCTCTTTATCGGAACAAGCTGCGGCCGACCGGGAGACGGATTGTGCCGTGAAAGCAAGAGCACATCAATGACGGCGGCGGTTTGCCGCAAATGAATAATGCGTGCGTGTGTGCGCTTTGATCTCAGAGCGGGGTGCTGCCACACATGATCAATCTGAAGGTGCAGACGGTGCTAGTAATTCTTCTTTACATGAGTTGGAGTCCCACCTCGTCGTGGGCTGGGAGGGTCTGTATTTTTCTAGAGCCCCTCCGATAGCCCACAACCCTGGAAAAGCCATCCGCTTGGTAAAGGGGGAGGTTAGCCACATGGCTAACAGAGAGGAACGGCAGCAGTGAAGAAGCAGCAATGTCTTGTCAGCAGAGACCAGAAAGTTAAGCACGAGGAGGACAGGCTTCCAGGGCAGTGCAGCGCCACAGTGGTCAGCAGTCACGTGGGTTCAAGTCCCATCCCTGGCTGTGTGTGTGTAGTTGATGTGATGAGTTTCCAACAATCTAAAAACATGCAATGAGGCAAATTTGCGACTCTGAACGGCCCATTATGTGTTCGGGTCCTGTGCCGGACTGGCATCTCACCCAGGGTGTCCCCTGCCTCATGCTCTGTGCAGGACTGGCATCAAAACCAGGGTGTTTCCTGCCTCATGCTCTGCACAGGACTGGCATCTCACCCAGGGTGTCCCCTGACAAGTGGAGATAAAACTTATAAAGCTCATCTGGCTTTGAGTTTGATTCGACACCGATAGAATACAAATATGCAACGGCATTTCCACGTGAAAATCTACATTTCCGTGACGCTGAAGCCTCTTTCTCCCGCTCAGGGCCGCTTCGGAGGAGCTGCCCCACTCGAGGTGCCGGACCCGGCCCACCAGACTGCGTCCGGCCGGCCACGCAGGCCCTGGGGATCTACAGGCGGCTTTTGCTTCCTGCTCGCCCCTGGACCTCAGATGTCGGGCGTCGCTTCTCTGGTGGTTTCAGCTAGACTCACTGGCGTGAAGATGAAAAGGGGGGCCGTCCCGTTCTGGGCGCGGGCGTCTCGCGCCGCCGCCCCCAGCAACCCCGCTCGCCCACGCTCAGCACGCAAGCACGCGAGCGTCACGGCAAACGGCGGGCGACACGACTCTGCCGCTGTTGGCACAGCGTTATACAAACAAACGTGCGAATGCCCGTAAACGGGGAGACACAGCAGGAGAGAGACGGCGGACAGCAGTGTGCTGCTTCCACGGGGCACAGGGCTGCGGTGCCGCTTCGCTCCCCGTGTCGAGGGCCAGAGGTGCGGGCGGTCTGCAGACAGGCGTCTGTCACAAAGGCTTCCGCGACACCCTCGGCTTCACCCCGACGCCCGCCAGAGAATTTCATTAGGCCAGCTGGCGAATGTGCACTGAAAATATGACTTTGAGTTATTTCTGTGTCATGTGCCACGACAATGAATCATGCGGAGAAGTTAATAAGGCCGTCTCAATAGGAATACATTTTTGAAATGATTTTCAGAAGCATATGAATATATAGCTGGAACAGTGAAGGATAAAAAAAAAAATCACTGGATGTGCATTCAAATATATTTATTTTAATAAGTACAGCAGGTTATTTTTGCACTTAAATTACGTTAATTTGTGTGTGTGTGTGTGTGTGTTTAAGAGGATTCCAGTGGCAACCAGTGAAGCTCTAGTGAACTCCATGCCCAAGAGACTAAGGCAGTGCTGGAAAATAATGGTGGCCACACAAAATCTGGGCACTTGGGGGTGTACTCCCTTTTGTTGGCAGCGGTTTAGACATTAATGGCTGTGTGTTTAGTTGTTTTGAGGGGGCAGCAAATTTACACTGTTATACAAGCTGTACACTGACTGCTTTGCATTGTATCAAAGTGTCATATCTTCAGTGTTCTCCCATGAAAAGATATAATAAAATATTTACAAAAATGTGAGGAATGTACTCACTTTTGTGAGATACTGTATGTATACACAAACAGATATGAAGTACAAATTTCATTTGTTCTACGTACATGTCTGTTCATGTCCGTAATGCAACATTATGTACATGTAGACAATAACGAGACTAAAAAGTTTGGGGTTTTAATTTTTTTCTTTTTTTCAAATCGGTTGAAAATGAACACCTCAGTCTTTGAAAATAGAGACTCACAGTAATATAGAAGATCATACTCTCTATACAACACTATTACTTTAAAGAGGTTATTTTTTTGAAGTTGGTTGTTTTAGGCACTTGGAATCACAACAGTAATTTCCCTTTTTTGTAAAACAATATAAATCTTTGGTCCTTTTAAAATCCTATATATGAGGAAAGGATCCATTGAAACCACGATCTAAAAAGAATACAGCTTCAAAATCCCTTCGCATTCCCTTTCTTAAACATACAAATCTCTAAGTCTCTTTCAACATTCATTTCAATACACACAAAGAAAAAGCTACTTCAAAAGTGTCCCGTCCCCCCCCATGTCATCCACCCCTCTACGTACACACGAAAAGGGCCTGCAATTGTACATCCAAGACTAAAAAAAAAAAGTTTTTTTGTGGTTCAAATGAGATATACAGCAGTAAGATTCAACTAAGCACGTAAGAAGTCACATTTAGCAAATACATCTGTTTTTTAGCATCTTTTTGCTTCAAAATGGGAAAAATATAAACTTATATATATTTATATATATAAATCACTGCTGTCAAACACTGAGCTTACCAAAAAGAACCCCCCCCGCCCCCCCACCCCGATGTCACATGACGCCTATCCCAGCAGTCTGTTGGCTCGGCTTTGCCAGGTCAGTTGCAGGGCAGCCAGGTCTGGTATGAGTTATTGCAGGAGGCCACCAGCGGTTGCACGCGGGCCACGTAGTAGTTGTTGAAGTTGACGTCCCGCACGTACGGCGCCGGCTGGTAGTAGCAGGTGACGTTGGTGACAGTGGGGATAACGTTCTGCTCGGCCAGTGCCCGCAGTGCCAGCGCCGAGATCAGGCCCAGCGTCTGCCGCCGCTCGTGGCCCATCAGGCACACCGTGCTCTCGTTGACCACACGGTGCAGCGTCACCAGGCATTCGTACCGCTTGTGCTCCATGCCCGCGAAGTGGCTCTGCAGGTAGGCCTCCAGCTTACGCTGCTGCTCGCCGATGTCGGGGAAGTCGATGAAGAAGCGCGAGCACATGTAGCGCTGCAGCGACTTCATCTCCGCCTCGGAGGCCGCGCGGAAGCCCCTCACCAGCAGGTGGCAGTATTTCAGCAGGCCGCCGCCCCGGATCTCCTCGGGGCTACGCGTGGCAATGGTCCTGTTATGCAGATGGCTCAGGGCTTCCTGGAAGTCGCCGTACATGCTCTCGCCCAGCACGGTGGGGTGGAAGCTCTCCGACATGGGCGTCTCGGAACAGCGGTCGAAGAGCAGCAGCGAGTCCAAGGCGATCTGGAAGGAGTCCACGCTGAACTCGAACTGCCGCCGCAGCGAGTCCACGAACTTGAGCTCCACGTTCTTGCCCGTGTTGTTGGAGAGCGAGATGAGGCTCCAGCGGTCCGTGTCGTTGCACACCTTCACCAGCTTCTGCACGTAGGCCTCCTTCAGGGTCAGGGGCGTCAGGCGCTCCTTGTTGACACCCACCGGCAGGAAGTCCAGCAGGCAGTCCAACACCACGTCCTTCACCAGGCGGAAGGCCCGGTCGTCGGCCAGCCTCAGGCCGAAGATCAGGTCTAGATCCTTGTAGCCAAGGCCCGTGTCCTGGTGGAGGACGTGGCTGGCCGCTGACCCATTGAGCTTCACGTCCCGCACCGGCATGCCCTTCTCCTCCAGCCGTGCCCGGACCACCTAGGAAGAGGGAGATCATTGTGAGCGCTAGGGGGAGCGGACCAAGAAATGCAGGCAGACGTACTGTACACGCACGGGCAGATGGGAGCCGAGGCGCCAAAGCACAGGAAGGAAAGACAGGTGCAGAAAAAAAACACACACTTGAACGGACAGGGAAAGGGAATTATATTTGATATTTGCCGTGAGAGTGACCAAGTGGGTGATGAAAGAGGAGGGGTGGGTGTTACATAACCGGCAGGGATGTTGATCCTGCATGGCGGGGGTTGGGCACAAAGAGCACCGTCCTCACCTCATACTGTCCTGCAGACGGGGCCCCATGTACAGATGCATCCCGCCAATTGAGCACACATCCGCAGCCCACGCCATTGACGGTAGATGCGAGTTAAAACGAATCGATCTGCCTCCCACACAAGGCCCCCCGAAGCCATCCACCCAAGTGAACTTGTGGCCTCCGTCAATAACCCCCCCCCCCACCGCAGAGCAAACAAACCCGGGCTGGAGCCAAGCCAAACCATGTGGCTGAACGACGGGCCACATTGGCCGGCCTGTTCCTCCGCCGTCCCCACGCACTGGGGGGCCGGCACCTCCCTACCCTCGACGCTGACGCCGTACGCCCCCATACATCTAGCTGAACTCTACCCTGGAGGCCGACTGGTTAGTGACCGCTGGGTCAGGCCTGTTAACCGTGCTGCTTCTTTTCGATAATGGGATGGCATCCATGGCCCTGCAGTTGGGTCCGTTACCATGGCGAGACACAAAACAATGAAGCCTACAGAAATGCAAGCCGCTCTGGGCTAGGAAGCTGATTTAAAAAATGACTAGGATGGGGTGGGCCAAAGGCACATCCATGTGACACCTCACACGGGGACCCCAACCAACAGTGGTGCGAAGTAGACACGGGATTTTGGGTGTCGGATGATTACGAGCCTTGGCCAATGGGGATTGAGTACACAATGGACAGGTGACTCAGGCCTCTGGCACATGGTAAATGGGGGCCTGGCCTTCCTAAAATATATTTCTCAACAATGAATGTACCCTAGGCTACAAAAGGTTACTGCACTCCATTAGCTGCTGCTGCGGTGAGTCCCTCTAGTGTTTAAAGAACCTGATCTCCATCACAAAAAACAGGTTTTAAGAGACAATCAAAGCACAAGAACAGGAGGTCGAGAAGGATCCATGATATTCCAAACGGCGAGAGAAGCTGGGGGGGGGGGCTGTCATAGACCTGCATTCAAAAAATGTGAGCAAATCCTCAGTCAAGGGAAAAAAATCACTGTCAATGAGCTGCTTTGTCTGCCTTTCCTAGAGACAATTTTTTTTCCCACGATCCATTTGGTTTTATTTCTGAAAACATTCAGCCATTTTAAAGACAGACATGGTCCTTACAAGGTTCAGCTGAAGGAATGATCACCTGGACATGCTGAGCAGCTCATGCATGAAGACCCATGAGCAATACAAAGACTTCAAACCTCTCCGGCCATAAAAGTAGGACTCCAGTTCTACTGTAAAAGGGTCTATAAACTAGAAAGTTCCACAGCATGCCAGGTTTTTACCAGATAAGCAGACATTCAAAACTAATGCCATTTAAGAAGTCCCTGACTGAGGACACACATATAATCTGACTTCTAACGTTATCCTGGGAATGGGGACAACAAGAGATCCTTTGAAGAAGCTTTCACCGCGGATTACGCTGGCTGACTGCTCGGCGAGTCTGAGCAATGTGACTATAATAACTGCAATTCGTAGCTTTTCTGGATACTGTTAATTAATGAAATCAACCTCCCTTCCTGCTCAACGGTTTGTGAGGAATCCAGAGATTGTCTGGGCAATTTTCAGTTTCTCCTTATGTTGGTCATAAAGGGGATTCACTCTAGAACTCTGCTACTGCACGAGACTGGGGACAGGATGGCTGGCACCAATCTGTTCTGATGTACCTCCAGTGACATATCATGTCAAAATTGCCAGCATATGCACATCAAATAACCATTTATATTTTTGTTCAAGTTTGTTGTGTTCAAGTTATTTCAGTTTGTTTATTTTATTATTTATTTCCATCATTTAATCCTGCCATTCTTTTTCTCAGATCTTTACAGATTTCCTCCCTAGTTCATTGCTTTATTTAATTCTCTTTCCCAGATTTTCTCAGATCTTCAGTACTTGTCTGTATTTCATACTTCATAAAGCATATTGATGTATGTTTATCATCTTGAAATGTGCGCGAGATATAAATTTTACTTATCTAATTTTTACTTATGTACTTTTACTGTGGGTTATTTGGTCTGTGTTGTTTTCAGCCGAATGCAGAAAGGATATGAGTTTAATTCCTTGTTAAACCAAAGCAGAAATAAATAAGGCTGGACATGTGAGTGAGTTTGGCAAACATGTTGACTGGTGGCTGTGGGAACATCAGGTTGAAATCCCACAAGGTTGTAACCATTAAGCAATTTATGCAACCTCAATTGCTTCAGTAAACATCAAGTTGCATAAATGTGTTATTCATAAGCCTTATAATTCACCCCAGAGAGGTATATCCATTAAGCAAGTGAGTCATGTAAGTGGGACCCAGTCAGTAAGAGGACACATAGAAACCCTTCCTTCCTGCTGCGGACATATGGTTTACCAGCAAGACCAACTCAGTAAAACTTTAGTTTCACTATCAGCGAACCCCGTGGAGTGCACTCCACTCACATAATAAGTCCAGTGGTGTTGTGGTCTTGTCTTCAGGATGAAAAATGAGGATGGTTGAACACTGGCTGACTGTGTTTGGAATTACACGCTTATATAGTAGCTATCAGATGGTAGTGTGTTGGAGTGTGTGACTTCAGAAACTCATTAAGTCCTACATTTCAGGTTTTTTTTTCTCTATAAGATAAATGCTATACACCTCCTCTACTGCCAATGTGCCCAGAGTTTTATCTTCCACAATGTGGAGGGGGAATCCACCCCCAGCCTAGACCCCTTTTAACAAATAAGTCTTTGATTCTGAAATTAGTGGAAACGATGCCAAATTAAGAGAGAAACAGTGACAAATCGGACTTTTTTCCTTCTGGAAAGCTGCCAGCCGTTCTCACATTCTGTTCATTGACAGTATGCTTTCGGTCAGAGCAGAAAAAAAATATTATTTCTTCATGGTGGTCCAGCTACAGTACAGAATAGCTGATTCACAATCTCCATTCAACTTTTAGTTTTTGTCTCGCATTCAATGAGCTACACATCATTGTTCTTACGGTTCTGCGGAAGGATAGTGAATTACAGATTTTCAGGAGTCACCCTGTGGGGTAATTAAAAAGGCAGATGTTGTTGGCTTGTTGCTCACCCAGGGAAATGTAAACCAGCACATAATGTTCTCAGTGCTTCCGGAACTCTCTAGGACTAAAGACCATGGGAGGTTAGATGGCCTTTCTCCTTACTGTGAAATCATGCTTAGCTACCAACTGGTAATATGGGTAAGAGCGTGCGCGCACACACAAATACACACACACACACACACACACAGGTTTGTAATTATATCTTTATGGAGACTCTCCATTCATTTCTATGGGGAAAAATCTAATCTCTACATGATGACCTTAACCCCTACCCAAACCTAACTTTAACCATAAGTAACCAAACAAAATACAAGGGTTATGCCAATTTTAGTTTTTTCATTGCATTCACAGATTTGTATAAAATTTAGTTTCCCCTTATAGTGGCAGGAAAGATATCCCCACAGGGTAAAAAATAACAGTTTTTTTATGTGTGTGTGTCCACACAGTGGCATAAAAAGATCCCAAACCTTTGAATTTTTCATAGATTTATTCACGTAGTGGGGAGAAAGGACCTGACAGGACAAGTCTAGGAAAGAGAGTGTCGGGTGTCCTGGATAACGTGCTATTGGGAGACCCTGGAGAAGAGTCAGATGTGAGCAGCCATGGGCCATCTGTTACTCTTCAGAAAGATTTATGAATGAGATGTTTCTCCTTTTTAAGCAGGCAAACGTCATAAATATGCATCCATTCAGATTAGCCAGGAATGAATCCTGTAACACGTTTTGACCAGCTATTAGTCATTACGCTGGTAGGGATCGCCCTCTACCCTCTTTTTGAGTGCCTGTTTCATATTCAGGGTATGTTGCCTTCTCATGCATGGACAAGCAGTTAGACATTCACAAAATGTAAATTATAAACAAAAGCAGAGCATGTTCCTGATGGTACCTCCATCTTCATGCAGCCATTAAGGCCCGAGAGCCCGTGCTGGTGCCCTCACATGATATTCTTGGATTGGACACAATTTCATACAAAAAAACAGATGGGCAACAAACGTGTGACCTGTGCAAATGGGTGCAAGTGCCTGCTAATAGAATGGCAGGAAATGGCAAGGATATGTCTGAGTGGGATGGGAAACAGGCCAACAGATGCTTATTTCAAGCCTGTGCATGAGCTTCAGAGAGGTGCCAATGTGTTTAGGCATTGGCGGGGACATGAGTGACTCAAGCATAGAAAGCATAGAAAACCAGAGCACAAGACATAGTAGTAATTGTGCCCACTACTATGTACTTACAGAATATTATGATTAAATAGGTCACATTTAAGAACTCTATCTGCTGCTTATTACTATGTGACAATGTTAGCATGGAGATCTTAATGTTATACTCAGCTGTCCAGCATATCAGTCAATTTCAGGAAATTAGAGCATCTGCCAAGATCTGTGCATCACAAGCACAATGCTTCCAAATTTGAACCAATCACATGGTTAGGAACAAAACTTAGGAATAAAACATGCGTACAAATGTTTTACAAATACCGTTGTAATGAAGTTATGTAAGCTTTTCTGTTGTTGTAAGAGAGGGGAAGGCCCTATTCTTGTGAATTTCCGGATCTCCCAAAGCGTCACTCTCTTTTCCTGTGTCCTGCAGTGACACTTACTGTGTTGCAGCTCTTGGGGGCTTTATAGTCCAGTATAATCTCAGCATTTCATTGCCGCACCCCCCCCTCCACGCACATGCCTGCCAGACAGAGGGATTAGGCAGACAATGCAGTGTAACTGTACCATTATTACAGGGAGAGTTGTTGCAGTGTAAGAGGCTTATTGGATTTACAGTTTCCATTCTCAGCTATTTCTATATGGACTCCCTCCCCTCTTGTCTCTGATGAACTTGTCAAACATGGAGCATTCAGGAGGTAACTACCTCCCTGACAGATAATAAAAATACTGTCAAGCAGGGAATTTGATGTTCCTGCATCATTTACATATAAAGAGCATTGTGAATTTTAATAGCAGGTGTAGCATGTGCTGTGTCTTTTAATAACCTGTCCCTAGTGGTTCAGTGGATTTGTTTCCGGTTGTCAGAGTGATGCATGAATCCTCTAACGACACGAGTCAAATATGTGTTTTGTAGGAATGCTGAGGCTTCTTTCAGCAGTACAGTTTGGTCCAATTGTCGTGAGTCAATTAGCATAGTGTTGCACTCATAAGGTGGATGCTCTTTGCTGTGTGTGCGTGGGATGCGCAGCTGTGGACAGTGAGGCCCTTGCCTGTCAGCAGAACATTCCAGTGGAGAAGTCACCCCGTTAATCTCTCCCCCCCTCAAGTGAAGGCCCAGGTCATCCTGCGAGCCAGCCAGACGAGGCTGCACGAGCAGCTGAGGCGCCAAAAGGTAGACATTGTGTGAGTGAGATGAAACGACAGGCCGCCCACTCCCTGCAGTTTTAATCCCTTCAAAAATTTGAGAATGAAACTGAATATTGTTTGTCCACACTGGAGGATGAGAAGGCTCTCAGGGTTTCCATTTTTTGCAAGGAATTTGCAGGCAGAACAAAAACCGAAAGTATAAAATTGTTTGACTGATGTGTATAGCAAACTCTTTTTATCTGAAAGGTTTTTAGTGAAACTGTTGAGTAATGAGGAATCCTTACTCTAATCTCAGGTTTACAATATGCACTTCTAATGCGGTATACAGTCTCTGTGACCTTGCACAACTTTACTATTTAAAAATGAATTTCTAAATGAGAAAAATCACTAGCAATATCATTCAATGATCCAGTATTTTTCAGTCAATGATGAGGACTCAAGCTTGTGATTCAGACTCGAGTCGTACTTGAGTCACTCTTATACTGATTTCTGACTCGACTTGCAGCTTTTTACTTTTTGACTTGGACTCAACTCTGACTCGTTCATAGCAACTTGTGAACAATAAGACTCTTTCTACACATGCAAAGCATTGAATGTACATTTCTCAGCAAACCATAAAGATGTTAAACATATAATATAGGACCTGGAGCGGAAGTACCATAATGTCAAGCAATAGCAACAAAACATACTTTGTCAATTTTTCCAACAGGACAAATTATTCAACCCATCTGACAATACCCAAGATATCCTGAGTTTTATTTTACATATGAAGGTATCACTTAGAAATAGGCTTGCTTGGCCGGTGTCGTAAACTATACATGCATTGTGTTGTCATACAGTGACATAAATCTAATAATTTAGCAGATACGTTCCAAAAACACCTTCTCGTTTCTGACATACCCTTCCAAATTAAGTTGTATTTTCTTGCAACTTATAAAGTGCCTGCACCACTTTATTCTGCCCCTCATATAGTGCAAAGTGTCATGTCCAAGATTATTCTGCGTTCCATCCATCCATTTTCCAAACCGCTTATCCGTACTGGGTCGCAGGGGGTCCGGAGCCTATCCCGGAAGCAACAGGCACGAGGCAGGGAACAACCCTGGATGGGGGGCCAGCCCATCGCAG
>JABFDZ020000138.1:25858224-25871797 GCA_019775955.2 Pollimyrus isidori | reverse complement strand
CCCCCCCCCCCCCCCCCCCCCCCCCCCCCCCCCCCCCCCCCCCCCCCCCCCCCCCCCCCCCCCCCCCCCCGTCAAAGGAGCCTGATAAACTGATAATCCCCAAACCTTTGCTACCAGCAGAGCATAGCCTTATAGCTATGCAGATCTAGATATAAATGAGGGTATACATTCACATCCTTGGGAAGGTTTGTCTGCTTACAAAGATCTCAAGAATTTGACATTTGTAAGTGTATACAGATTATCTGCGGAAAGGGCAAGCCTGTGCTCGCCTTGCATGGATTCCAAGTGGAATCCCTTTAGGGTAAATCAGCATCAGCTTGTTACTCCTTAAAGAGTATGGCAATATACTATATCACTGGCTTCATTTTTCTACCCCCCAGTGTTTTTTTTCCCCCCATTTTAAAAGGTCAGGTACAGCCAGAAGCACATTCATAAAAGATGAGAAAATCAAAGACCAAAATAAACCATGCAAAAAAGGCAGATGCTAAAGTAACTTGTACAAAGAACAGAAAATGGGCAGCTGCCAGGTTCCATCGCACACACGAGGACACCTCTTCACCTGCACAGCAAGATTAATGTAGCCCAGCTACTCATTATTCTGATCCCAGGTCAGATGATCAAAGGCATCTATTTTTACTTACTGGGTCAGACTTTGTAGACAAGGGATCAGCGCCGCTTTACACCCCATTCATTTGTTTCAGCAGCTTCGCGGCATATTCTTTCAAGATTTCTAATATCAACTTCTGGAGTCAGTAGGCATCGAGCGGCACATGCAGTGGCCATAACTAAAACCAAGAGCCTAAAATCAAGTGCTGCACTGCCATGTGTGTGTGTGTTAAGTATGAGACATGTTTAAAAGATCACCATCAGCTTCTGTTGCAGACGTGCGCCCTATCAAAGGCCATTTGGCAGATAAAGACACCAAATATTGCCAAACCTTAGCACGGAAAAAAAAAATCACAAGCCAAATATGGTCTGCGATGAAACAATTCCAGTGTGCAAATCAATATCAGGACCAGTCAACCTTTCCAATTTTCCCTTCTCTCTTTTAACTGCACCCCCCCCCCAATAAAAACAGAGCGTCACACCAGAAAGACCGCAGGCGGAAAGAGATGCTCTGCATGTAATCGATCGAGTCACTCCCCCCACACTGGCACAGGACTGCAGCCACAGAAACGTGTCACAGATGAGCTCACACTCCTACTGCTCTCACAGGGATTCCATATACAGACTGGCCACAGTTTATCATGTGACTGAGGCAAACTGCCTGGCATTTGTAATATCACACTTTCATCTGGCTTTGGCTATAGCCCATGAAATTGCAATAATGAATGGCTGTATTCATTTATCATTCCACACCCATGAACCCTACCTAAATAAACCTTTCAAAATAAATTGCACCTATGTTTAATGGGTTTCCTGTGAGTGTCCTTTGAAAAATGAAAGGTATGGCATCACTGGCTAGCCTCGAGGTCCTCAATACCTGGACAAACCCCAGCAGGTCTGCTTGGCGGGCTCAGGAATACCCACTGGAGGGAAAACCATTCCAGCTATTCCATCCCAGCATTCTAGAACCACTGCAATAGCTGCTGTGTCTGAACATTCCGGAGAATACTCTACAGATTTAGACGGCCCAGCTGAGCGGTGCCATTCGAGCTGCAGATGCTGACATCCCTCAAGTGAATCGCTTCGCCGCTCTCACGCTGCCGCCAGACACGTCTGCCACATATAATCATTTACCATGACACAAACTTCACTCGGATAATTTTAAAAAACCATAGTAAGCTAGATCGTAATAGAGAAGCTTAATACTCCTGCGATCAGATAAAGCTTCTGGGTTCCAAACCCAAGTCATTCCTTTCACAGTTTTAGCCAACAGCACATAAACATCATAAAATGTTGCCGTGTCATTAAAACAAAGTTTGAAAGTGCTATTTTACAGGGCCGTCAAAACAGGGAATGAATCTTCCATCCAAGGAAACTGGTCTACCTATGGCTTCAGCTTTTTAGCTGTAACATAGAGAGTAGGTGGCTGATTCAACTACCGAGGGAGAATACATGCGTGGAGTAGCATGTATGGAAAAATTAAACAAGCTTTTCCAGAGAACAAGCTACGGCGGCACCAAAAATTATATATTCCACTGGACATGTGATCCTAATAAATACTTCCATTAGTGTTTACAGGGGTTCATTGGTAAAGGACAAAGGACAAACCTTTGCACCCTCTGGGACACAATCCACACCATCCCACCGGGAGTCAACCCCCTCAGTCCGCCGTGGGCTACAGTGGACCCCTGGCAAAATGGAGATCAGCCGCCTTTTCCACAGTGGATGGGCCACAGAAAAGCTTTTCCACAGTCAAAAGCAGTCCACAGACACGAGACAAATATACAAGTTACACCACCTGATCAGGAGGCCTAGAATTCCAGGAAATTTCATATAGATGGATAAGGAATCAAAGTCAGAACTAAACATGCTGGACAGACGTGTAGAGAATTGTGCTAATCAATTGTGACAATGCCATACGCTTCTTGTATTGAGTATTGTTCATTATTACTATTCCTACCAAATTGGGTTTAAAACATGTATTGTAATTTGAAACGGTTGGCAGTATGATGTGCGTGTGAAACCAATGGAAACAACATTACACAAAGGAAAAAAATATAAAATAGGAAAAAAACAAAGTAAACCGTTATGGTAATTTAATACTTCCAATATCAGTCTGCGAGTAAACCCAGAGGCAAAAGACTTTGGGCCAAGTCTGAGATCTCAGCATGATTACCTACTGGCACCTGCCCAGAAGCATACAGTTCCCAGCAGGATGGTCCAAGTGGCTGACGTTTATGAGAAAGTAGGCATCCACACACAATTTATAGGGGCTTCTCCAAGAGAGGGTCTTGGTGTGAGTCTGGAGCCAATCACAGGAGCCCCAAAACAACAGAGCACCATGGGTAGTATGCCAGTTCATCCCAGAGGCCATGCAATGGCTACCAATCACAATTCTGCCTTCCAGTTACTGCAAATCCCTTCACAGTGAGAGTGGGGCAGAGCTAAAGTGTGACTACAGCCTGTGTACAGTGGTACAAGTGACCCCCTTCGTTGCTGATGTGAAGTTTTGTCAGTGCTTTGAAGCTCAGAGCCACACGTCTAGTGTTACGGGGACGACTGGTACACACCCAACATTCTCTAAGAGGGGTCTAAACATGACACCCGCCGGCCAGGAAACGAGGGTCCAGTTCCCAAAATCGCACAATGTTTCAAGGGGCCACACTGACAAACTTTGCAGGTGCACCTGCACACAGGTGAGAGTGAGGGTACACACCGCACATCGAGAGTGAGGGTACACACCGCACATCGAGACTGAGGGTACACACTGCACATGCAAACACACACACATCCACAAAGCCCATTCTCCCTTCCAAATTCAAGCCAGCAGCTTCAACGTGTGTGAGTGATAACTACCAATAAAGGAACTTGTACTTTAACATCTATAATTAAACATAAACTGCCTAGCATGAAACTATGCACCCACCAAACTACCTCAGATTCTTTACACATACTTCCTCTATAGTTTAATTTAGTTTAACACATCCGTTTATCTTTCAAAAACCAAAATATCAACAGTCATCTATTAAATTGATGTATAGTTTAGGTTTAATTAATACTATATTGTAAATCAACAATAAATTTGATTTTTCAAAAAAATAAATAAATAAAAGAGTTCGTAATAAAAGGATGAAATTCTCCCCGGTTTAAACTGGAACATTTGAAATATGTCGGAGAATGAGCACCACTGTAATACACCTCTGCCAAAAATAAACCTGCGATTTAGCTATTGTCGTCATTTAAAATGCGTACGTCAATACATTCACGAGGAAATATATGCGACAACGTACGTAAATAACTAAAAAAAACAGCAATAAAAATATCACATTAATCCTTTCATGGAGCTTCCCTTTCACACACGCGTTATCTTGTGTATAAAGGCTTACAGAAAGATAAATATCCAAAGCCTCAGAGACGGCAATTAAGCAATATTATACAGAGAAAAGGATTATACACTGAAAGAATTAGACGGCTGTAATCATTTAAAACTTGAAATTTAATTGGACTCATAAAGGCAGCGGCAACTTATAATGAGAATAAAAAGTGGCGACGATTTCATGCAAAACGTCTGGACCTTGGAAAATGGGGTGGATTAAGTTTCACTAAACCGTAACGGGGAGTAAATCGGTGTCCGTGCGACGTTCATTCACAAAATACTGCCAGCATTAACAATTTTCATGTCTGCATTTAAATCGACTCTCGAGAAAAACCGTCTGTGCTATTTCAGCACAGTAGATTTTGTGGATTTGGTTGTTTTAAGCGGAAATACTTAACCACATACATTTTGTTTGCAATAATATGGGCTTTAATTTTATTAACATGCGAATGTTTAAGTAATAAAAAACAATTATCAATCAATTAGACTTAAATATGAGAGTTTAGTTATACTGCATGGGAATACTCCTAACACGTTTTGAAACTGCCAAGATATAGTTGCTATTTATTCTGTAGTTTTTGTCCAAATTATATTCCAAGCGTGTGAATATAAGACCATAGGGTAGAGATATAACAATCCTAAAATCGGCAGGAGTTGTGAATAATAATTTCAGCCGCAATTCACAGATCATCCGGAGTAAGTAAGGCGAGCTTTAATCAGCTACCGCATTGGTTTCGTGTAATGCGCCTCGGAGATTTAGCGAAATGTCACTCCGACTGTCACCTTACCTGCACGATTTGTCGCGGTTGGACTGAGAGTGTGGGGAAGTTTCCGCGCCCATGTATGGGGACGGTTTCCCCAAGGATCGAGTCCAAACGTTGCACCTGCTCCCAGGACAGTACACAGAATCGCCGACCCTGCTCCGACGCATCACCGGAGGACATGGCGATGTGACACCCAGCCAAAACGCAGTAGAGTTTATTTATGCAGTTTATTCTTGCCAAAAAGTCACAATCTCAGAATTAACAAGCTACCGAAATGCAGGAAAATGTTTGTTACAGATCTGACTGAATGCTTTAAATAATAAATCGCTGGCGATTCTCTGTCCTAACTGAAGTGTTTTAATCTCCGCACGCTTGACTAACTTCCCCTCCAACGAAACACGTTTCATACAGTATGCTAGCACTTAGGCTACAAACGGCTTTAAAAGTGCGAGGATTAACATAGACGCGGTCCGATTGGCTGTGCACTGTGGTTATGAATTATTAAAGACCATCGCAAAGTAAGTATCGGCGTTACGCTAACTAGAGAACACCGCTTATTCACACCCACCACCCTGGGTCTGCGTGGATACAAAGGCGGCGATGATTGGATGGCTGGCCACACACCCGTGACGTACAAAAATATGGATCCGCCCTACAAAGTGGTATCCCCGGAGTCCCTTAAAATGACAGGACTCCTACATTGTACTGTATTATATGTGTGGAAAACTGACAAATTATAATATAGGTCTTAACAAAGATGCGATAGTAAACTAATATGCAGAAGATCAAACATCCATAACGCTTCTCAAGTTCAGGATTGCAGTGAGCCTGCATAAGGCACGGGGGCGCCGTTCGCAGGCTGCCAGTCTTTCAGTCCATCAGGAATCAATGGGACGTTTAATAATAACTAAGTGTATTGATGAACAATTTAGCTGATGCATTACTTACAGCACACATTGCCTGTTTCATCAAAGGAAACATGATAGTATCCATCCATCCATCCATCCATCCATTTATCCATATTCCAAAACCATTTATTCATTACAGAGTTGCAGTGTCAGTGATAATTAATATTATGCTAATGTATTAATGTTAATTTACATTATGAAATATTCACTTGTAGTATGAAAAATAAAGCAAAAATGGATAACAAACTATACAGCTAGCATTTTCTTCTTTGTAGAACATCCATTTGATTTAGGTAATTTCTTGTAACTTTATCAGCCAAAGCTTTCGCACAACAAACCTTATCTTATATCTTCTTACATTTATCTTGAATTTATCCAAACTGACAATAATATTTTAACATTTTAGATAAACATGATATCATATTGTTTCCCGTGTATCTGTAGTGTGCCAACAATTTATTTAAATAAACCTTTAAATGCCGTTCCACCAGAGGTCATAAAGAATGTTAATCAAATTAAATCAAATGAATTTCAGAAATAACATTTTAACACATGCATTCAGCCAGGCTTTATCACTGGACACAAATAGTGGTGAGATAAGCAGCACTTAAAAGCTGTTATTAAAGAAGGCGAATGAAAACACAGACAAGAACATGTCATGCAGCCCCTATTTACAGAGCTGGCGACAGCTTGCATTTTACCTCAGGTCATATTTTAGTTTGATTGGAGTTAAACGCCTGCAGATAGCAGAGACATGAAAGTCTGACTTTCCACAGCTTGAGTGTTTCCACAGCAAAAATGTTTCCACTCTTTGCAGTTTTCATTGTTATATCAGTTTTATCTGCATGGTCCCTATTTAAATACAGGCCAGGGTGTTTAGCTAGGAGAAAAGACTACCCAGATTTCATATATGTATAAAAATATAAAATTCAGATACTTCATTATATCTGTTTACTACTGCATGGAGTACTACTGGCAAGTTGCAGAACAAGGACAGAAATGAAAATGATCTCACCACAGAATTCACATACAACAGAAGATACACTCAAAACAACACTCAAAAGAAATATTAGAAATATAACACAAAGAAACACATTAATGGGTAGGACTGACTTTTTCAAATTCTTCACAAGTGAGAGAAATTAAATAAAAAACATTATTTATATTGTCTGGACATGTAAGATTACTTAGCTTACTTGAGTTCTTGCATAGCTGTGAAGACGCAATTTGTGTAGCCTTTGGGGTTTACATTGCGAGTGTGCACTGTACCAGAGTAAGCAATGTTGACTAGAGAAGTAAACAGACTTTCCTCAAGTACACTTCACTGTCTTATGCACATGGTTGGAAACATTCCCCCGTCTCTGTTTTGTCTTGGGGCACTAAGGCCACTTAATTCCCAGAAATCTCCACTCGTACAGCCGAGGCAGAGAGATGATCTGATGATGCTAATTTGGAAAAGGCAGCTCCAGTCCATCATGAAGCAGACCAAATTTGACATTCACAGCTGTGGTTCTGAGCAGCTGCAGTCAGTCTGTTGCAGCATCTGATACCTATGCTCTACTGACATTGTACATTGTGCATTTGTTTAAATTCAGTGAGTGCTTTTCTATGGTGAATCCCAGTGTGTCACCGAGAGGCCTTGGCCTGTGGTGATATTGTTACAGAACCACAAGCCCCACCACATGTCAGACATGAAGCCACAACTTGCGTTTTATAATCCTACGCATTGAAATTGAGTCCATTGTGCCCCTTGTTCTGGAAAATGACATATATAGGTTAATATGTTTAATGAGATTTTATCAATGACTGGAGAATAGCAGAGCTTATGCAATGAGGTAATATTGTTTTTCTCTCACAGTCCAAAGGCACATTTTGTAGGTGGACCGGTGCTTTCAAATAGGACATAATGAGCATATGCTTTCTGTTACAGTACACTGCTGAACTCCAGGCACAAATCGAGCTGTTACTGAAAATCAATGTTTCAAGCTATAAACAAGTTTTTTTTTGTCTGTCAAATGGGCCCTTATTTGCAACGGTGCAGACATTAATAGTAAATAAATAACTAAGTAAATCATCAGAGGTATCATCCTGAAAGCATGACGTGTCCCAAATTTTCCCGTTCCCTGGACAACAGCATCCCCAAGCCAGCCAGTATCAGGACTGGAAAAATTCCAGCCAGCAGACAAAACAGGTGGTAACCAGCTCCTGCGCCACAGGGCTATGAATAATTAGGTACCGGACAGGAGGGTCTAGCTATCTTGTGGAAGGTAGACTTGTCACTTAAACAAGGAATATTACATACGAAAGAGGAAAAAAATCCTTTCAACAGTAATATCTCCGTTTTCCAGTAACCTGGTATTGCTATGTGTGTTTGGGTTGAACAATAGCCATGTCAGGAGCAGAAGGCTGGGGCTAATGCACAAACAACAGGCTAGTTTTTTTCAGTTTCTAAATGAAGCAATCAGTGCCACGGGTGAACATAGTAAACAAACTAAACAATGCCTGTCACCGTCAGTCCTTATAGCCCAGTCCTCTGCCATAAGTCCTGGGAATCTCGTGCAAATTGACAGCAGCCCCCAGTGTGCATTGCAGCTGATGCACGGTGTCCCAGAAATACGTTGTTAAGTTATTCAGCAGCAGTACAATTAGCCAGCAAGAAGTTTTACTGCCATGATCCTGCCCCCCAGTCAGCAAATTTTACTGTCACTCTCTAGCCTGGCTGGCATACATCCCGCATTAGGCTTTTGCAGTGTCTAATTTGTAATACCGTCCAGACATTATACGACAGCATACAGTATCGTGACGGAATTTAAAAAGCAATCCCTCCGTGTACAGTTTTCCAAGTGCAGTATGGTCCAAGCCTTGCCAAGTCCAACTCCCAAATGTTGCTCATCTGCCTCTCTGGCATCAGTATGCTTGAGGTGGGAGATCCAATAGCCCTCAGTTTCACTTTCACCGTTAGCCTTTAAAAGCGCTTAGCTCGTAGCATTATGGCTCCCCATTACAGAGCTTGACACCATAGACTCTGCTAGCCATTAATGCTAACACCATAGATACAGATAGCACTCATAAAGTTGCTAGCAGCCCCAGATTATACAGGTTAATATGGTTTTTCTAAAAGAAAATATCTCTGCGTTAGGGGGACAAAAACAACCCACAAAAACAATAGTTTATTTTGATACTATTTTTTATATCAACTGTAATCATTTCTAGCTGACAACATTTTCTTTGCTGAAATTAAATCATTTCTGACAAAAAAAATATGGAAAAATATGGAAAGTACAGAAAATTATTATTCAGCACACAATTTCCTAAAGTACTGAGAAGCAAAACCTTTTTTGGAGAAGGAAAAAAAGACAATTTATACACCCGAAGAAGAAAATTGAACTCTACTGGCACGTTTTCACTGACATGCAGGAACCAAGCCATATCCAAACCTTACTGTGAAGAGACACCAGTTACCACATGGTTCCAGCTCGCGTTGCTTTTCCACTGCAATAGAGTAGGCTTGGTGAAGGCGTTGCCGAATATAGAGAGTGGCAGTAATGTAAAACCGAAAGATGCTTATTTATTCTTGTGCATCATGGGTATTTCTCAATATGTATTCTTGACCATACTCATGTTCTTGTGAACCTGTTTCACATCATCCTCCTTTGCTGTAGACTAGTTCCAATAATCAAGAACAGAAATACAGTGGACAGTAAAGATCCCCGGATGTTGTTCTTGCCCTGCCTCAAATATCAAGGATGTTACATCCTCGCCAAACAATACCAATCCCATGATTCATTGCACCCCAAGTTCCTTCCTGGAAGGCAAGGTAGCAAGACCGGTCTTGCCAAGATCACAAGTACAATCTTGGCATTCTTAGTATTGAGAAACACCCCATGATTTATTATGTGCAATTATTTCTTATGTACTGTGTGCTAATTTCCACTAGTACATCTGTGAGAATTGCAGTGTGATGCAAGTATTAAATGCTAACGGAGCTAATTCACATTACAAATCCATCCCATTCAGCTGTGTACTTTTTTAAGTAGGAGGTTGGAAAGTTTTTGGAAATGTTTCGTAATGTGTGATACCACTAATAATGAATAATTTATAGAATATATACTTTTGCCTTCTGATAGATCTACACTGGTATGTTCTAGAAATACATTTCAACCAATCAGATGTCGGTGATGCAGCCGGCTCTGTTTGGTCGTGCTTCAGGCCCTGATAGAAAGCAGGACCATGTTAGTCTGGGTACAGCCCGGATATGGCTTCGGTACAGCTTGCATATCTTACGATGGAAAACCGCCAGTTTGTGGCACGGTTTGTTGGTTCTTGGTGACCGTGGAAAAGTGCCATAAAAGAGCCAGCCTTTCCTGTCTTCCTGGAAGGGTAACAGGGGTTAAATAAGGTCAGTTAAAATTTTAGTGCAAAGCGAATGCCTTCCTGGACCTAGTACAAGGTATGCAGGTATGTACATCCACTATGGAACGCAGCTGCCCAGCATTGTGAGCTTTGAAGGTGGAGTTGGGCTTACAGTGTTTGATCACACCTTGGATAAATGCTAAACTGGAGAGGGTGAGTATCTCAACATCCATTTTCAAACAATGCATAGGTCACGTCTACATCAAATATCCTATTTCACTTTAATAAACTGAATAAATACAGATCATTCTGATCCGAACAAGGAAAGAAAATGTGTTTACTTACACCATTCTTCACATCAGACTAATGAAAATGAACTTTACTTTAATTAATCTATATACATAAATAAGAACACAATGGAGACGTTAGCTGAGTCAACCTTTTTCCAGTGCAATGAAAGCACCATTAAACTGAAAACACAATACAAGAATATTAATTGTATATGATAACAAGACCAATAAATTTGATAGATTGAGAATGAAATAACTCTGTAAGGTGTCCAATGTACTTCTAAAACATACAGGTTTATATAAAAGCGAATATCCATGAAATTATCACCTCCTTATCTTCTACAGTGAAACTGCAGCCTGTCCCTGAAAGCTAAAGTCACAGACACACCCTGGACAGGATGCCAGTCTACCACAGGGCACCAATGCACACAGATGATGGGCAAATTACAATCACTAATTCATAATAATACTTTATTGATCCCTACCCATCCTGCTGTCTGTGCTACACAGACACATACACTGCCCGTCCAAAAAATGTTACCACTTGAATTTTTTGTTGGACAGCCTTTAGCTTTGAACATGGCACACATTTGTCATGGCATTGTTTCCACAGGTTTATGCAACATCTCACCCTTTATTTTCATCCAGATTTGCATTCATTTCTCACCAAGATCCTATATTGATAATCCGTTTATCCATTTGAGCCACTCCATAGCGCCTCCTTCAGCACATACCAAAAACCTTCAATGAGGTCAAGGTCACAACTCTTGCCAAGTCATGCGTGAAAATGATTCTTCATGCTCCTTGAACCACCCTTTGAAAATTTGAGCCCAATAAATCTTGGCATTCTTGTCCTGGAATAAGCCCATGCCAACAGGGAAGAAAAAAACCCACTGATGATGGATGGAGGTGTAACCTGGCCATTCAGTAGATTCAGGTACTCATTGATTGTATTGCTGCATGATGGTACTGAGCCGTAATAATGATCCAGTCATTGGCTCTTAAGTATTTGCTGATATAAATTCAAATGGCGACTTTTTTTTGGCCAGGTAGGGTATATCCGTAAGAGCTTGGCAGCGAAGGGCAGCCACCTGCAGCAGCACCCATGAAGCAGGCGGTTAAGGGCCTTGCTCCAGGGATCACAGATATGTGGCTATTATTCTGATGCCAGGCTCGAACCAGTGACCTGATTGCATTTAGCCTGCTGATTCGCACACCGAAATGTGCATCCTTCCCCAACAGTGGTATCCACTGCACTGCAGTGCCACCCTCTATTAAACATTTACATTGTTTACAGTCACTTTTGCCCAGAGTAATATAATGAAGATCAGAGAGCAGGTTCAGCTGCGGGGATTAACGGTGACATCACTCTACCAGCTATGGAATCTGAACCAGTAATGTTCCAATCACGCACTTGGGTTAAAAATAACAAAACTGCCCAGACGCATATAGATTTAAAACACACAAAACGACTGTAACGTCACATGTCTCTAACCAACGCACACAACGTCAGCTCTCTCCTGCACATTCATTAAACAAACCCGTGCATCTGCTGACTGTCTGGACCCTTAGCTGCCTCACGAGCCAAGGCAATGTGTGATTTTGAATCGGCTAAACAAAGAAACTGAAATTATAGAAAAAAATACAATGGATAGCAACATGAATCTGACCTACTCCATAAAGTAATATGCAACCAGATAATATGTGTGTGTGTGTGTGTGTGTGTGTGTGTGTGTGTGTGTTACCTTACATTCCAAATGAGCCTTACACAACCACCCTACATACATGGATAAATGTGGGGCTGGTGTGCACTAGGCATACTGCAGCATACAAAACCTGAACATGTTCCAGAGTCAAAGTGTCTGACAGCTTTGTTTTTGTGTTTGGCAAAATTCATAGGGTTTTCATGCATTCCAAGAATCGCATGCCTCCAGTCGTCTTTGGTTCCGGGATCTCATAAAGTTGCTAATTCAGAGTGATTAACAAGACATTTAAAAAATATATGGATATCACCTAGTTGAATTCGAAGTAATTAATTCAGAGTTTCAACTGTGATATATGATCATTGAAGATCCAGCAAGAAACCAGATGGGATCATATTTTAATTTCATTTCCAGATGCACACTTGGAAAAGAATTTTTTTAGGAATAAATTGATTTTTTAACATTGCTCGTGGTATTGCTGTGTTCATGTCATGTAAATTTAGATCTGTTACTCTAGAGAATGATACCAGTTTTCCTTTATAGGGCGTAAACCTGCAGTTATGTAACCAGGGCTCCACGTTCTGCTACTGCCATTTGCACAGAAACTCTCTTCTTTCGAGTATCTGATAACCAAAGGAGGGACTATCAACTAGGATTTACCACGTGAAAACTAGCTGCTCAGGGTTTTATGATATTGTCCATAGTGATAAGAGACATGCACTGGGGATTCAGCCATGTCAGCCGGAACAGGGCACATAGCGATGTGTGTTGGTTATCACCTCTCCCTGGCAGCCAGCTGGTTCCTCTCTGGTTTCTACTTTCGTCTGTGCCATGGAAGATCTCCTCCAACCCCTCCCTCACACACCACCACTTTGTGGTTCCAGCCCTGTCAAGGAGCTGAACATCCCATTCTGGCAGAGTTTAGGGCATTCAAAGGTGAGTTCTGAAGGAGAGAGGAGCACCTCGGGAGGGAATTCTCGGCACCATCAGAAGCATGTCAGATGACCAGGGGAATGTGACACAGCTGACGTCACAGCGCTGTACAGACCAGGCTGTAAATAGATGTGAATAAGCAATGGGCCTGACACAACAGCTGAGTCACAGGGCAAAGAGCAAGGAGTGGTTTCACAGGATTCCACCGTCAGCGGGAAGGCCAGGCCAAGGGGATAGCATTTCTGCCTGAGGCCCTCTGCCTTTTCCCGTCGAAGAGCGTTCCCTGTTTTAAACATCACCCTTTATCCCAGCAGCTAATGCAGGACACAATTTTCAAATGATTTTGGGGAAGTCTCCTTTCTTTGACAGCAATAAAGGTTTAACTTGAAATACTTCACTCATGATTCTTTTTATGACACCTGTGTTCAAATAGCTAGAAAAAGCAGGATCAGCTTCAGCAAATATGTTTGAAAACAGCGTTCTAATATGTAAGAAAAAAAGCTCTTAACTTTCCGGCAAAAAGCTGGACACAAACCGCCAGAGCCCAGCCACTCTGCCCAGTCACGTTCCGGGGGGGGGGGGGGGGGGGGGGGGGGGGGGGGGGGGGGGGGGGGGGGGGGGGGGGGGGGGGGGGGGGGGG
>JABFDZ020000138.1:25834899-25848321 GCA_019775955.2 Pollimyrus isidori | reverse complement strand
AATCCTGCACACATGTGGACACCAGGCATGGCACTGCTGCTCCAGTCTGTCTCCTTCACTATATTTAGTGTTTTTTTTAAATATTCCCTGGATTTAGGATTTACTCAGTCCCCGGACCCCCCCCCCTCCCATCCTGCCTAGAATTTCAGCTGTGACATGGACAAAGGTTGAGAGCAGTACCTTGAAGTGCAGGCTGGACTATTTATGAGCTGAGGGGCTAACATTTGCTCCACCTTCCATCTTAGAAGTATTCCTTGGTCTGGGTTTAAGCAGCTGCGAATGGAGCTTCTAATGCTCTCTTGAGCAGCTCCATAGTAATTACAGAAATCATCATTAAGGAGTGTCATTAATAAGACATGTTTATAAGGCCACCCAGGCTGAGAAGATCCTTCCTTTAGATGAGTCTCACAGACACATTTGCCTCAGCTACAGGATTTTGGTCATCACAGGGAAGGTAGCTACAGTATAATAATTGTTCCTAATCTTCAGACCGCTTGACCAGCATGTTGTTCAGAAGAGCAGCATTTAGCAGGGCCTTGGGATTGGGGATGTGGCCTATCACTCCTCTGCCTGTGATCATGAAAATGCCAGATAGGCGACTACAAAGGACATGAAGTGCAGTGCAAAAGCCAACCCACCTGCAAAAATGCTTAAAGTGGGAAAGCAAGAGGAAGAGCTGGACCTAATCCATGGCATAATAAATTGACATTTTCAGAAGCTCCTGTCCCAGAGCAAACTCACCAGTCGTTGACTGCCCGGCCACATACAGGGAGAGCGGAGACAGAGCCTTGACACCATTTCTCATTTTTACAATTTGGATAGCAGAAGCTGTGCACAGTTTCACATCTTTAGCAACTGGTGTAGTAGCATCTTTCAGCATTTTTTACTTCTCTATCTGTGGTCTATAAAGTTTTTAGAAAATTATTCTCTATAGTTCTCCCTGATCTAGGTCTGTGCTTGTTCAGTTCAGTTGCCAGAATTGCTCTGCTGCTCACAGATCATGTACCTTAGCAAAGGGGGATCCCAGGTTTATATCAAGAGGGGGGGAGATATGATTGTTTTTATAGAGAGAAGCATGAGAGGAAAGGGGGCAAGAAGCCAACCAGCTACCCAGTGTTTGAACATACAGAAAAGCCGATAGCTCATGACAGGGTTTCAAAACAGAAACTGCCATGAATCAGAAAAAGTGGAGAACACCCGTGAGAAGTAATGCAAAGTAAGGTGATTATTATGGATAGCTGTGCCAAAGAGGATAAGATTCAGGTTGCTGCAGTGGCCAAAGCCTGGAGCATAGAACTATAGTAGCCCAATAAGGGAACAACACAAGCTGGGCCCTTCAACTATTCCAGGAGGCTGTGACATTCTCCCTCACAGGGTTTTTCTCAATGCAAAGAACGCAAACACAGTACTTCTGGTCTTGGCAAGACCGGTCTTGCTAACTTGCCTTCCAATAACGAACTTGGAGCACAATGAATCATGGGATTTGTCTCATTCAGCAAAGATGCAACCAATGTATCCTCTATATCTGGGCCGGGGCAACGACATCCAGGGAATTTTACTGTCCTCTGTACTCCTGTCCATGAGTATTAGAACTGGTCTTCAGCAGTGGACAATGTCATACAGGTACATGAGAACACATGTATGGTCAAGCACGTGTATTGAGAAACATATGCAGGGTATTGTAATTAGTGACGTTTTTAGCATCTCAGTGTGATACATGACAAGGCTACAATGCTGGGGGGGGTGTCAGGTTAATGAAAGAGGTTTCTTAGAAGGCCTTTATCATCCAAAAGGAGCTGTTGATTAATATTGAGTTTAGTAACTCTATAGAGTACGTTTCAAAGTAAATTCCAAACACCTCTTCTAATCAGAATCTGGAAAACAATTCAAGGACCGCTGACATGGCCACAAGTTATCAGCTCCTAAATCTCAGAGATTTTTTTCTCTTCTTGCAGTAGTGCCTCTGCTGAGATTTTGAAACGGCACAAGTTTGTACAGATACTTAACTGGACAGGAACATTTCTATTTTAAGACACAGCACATAGTGCTGAATTTGTATTGGGGCAGTGTGTGGCTCAATGGGCCAAGCCTATGTGTCTGTAATCACAAGGTTGTGAGTTCAAATCCAGCCTCTGCACATCTATGAGTACCTGAGCAAGGTCTGTAACCCCCAGGTCCCGGGGCACCGTCATGGGTGATTGCCTTTTGCAGGCAGTGCCATTGGTGGATTCTCCTTTGCTTACAATTTCCCTATGGGGATCAATAAATCATTGTGGGTGGAGATTCTGACATTATGAAATAAAGCTAGACCAACATATATTACATTAACATCACTGCACAAATCGGTGTAATTGGGTAGTAAGTGGATAATAGTTGATGGTAGATCTTGAGGAAGGTCTACCATCAGGTAATGATCATGCAGCAGAGATTGAAGTGTTAGCTGGGGAAGGAGACCCACAGGTTCAGGAGAATGATGTTTTCTGAGGGTGTTTGCAATTTATCTCTTTGATGGTAACCAGAGGAAAGAGATACTTCCATTGCTGTGGATATACAACTGTCACTCCAAGAATAGCACTCGTCCTGTGGCGAAAGGTTGCAGTGTTGTTGGCTGGATTCAGAGCAAATCCACCCTGGAGGCAGATTTCCTCGCACCATTCTAAAAGGCACTGTGCTGGGCGATGTTGCGTGCTGGGCAGGGCATGCTGGAACCTGCCACTTGAGCGAGGAGCCATTTCACAAGTAACTAAGCAAACGCTAAGGCACAACCCTATGTTCTCACGTCGCCCCGCACAAACACAGGAACAGGAAGTGGGAGCCAATCAAGACTGAGATCTGATGATATGGAGCAAGTTAGCATTTTTTGAGGTGCCTAATTAAACACCAGTGTGCTAGCAGCAGGGAGATTAGAAACATGTGTCATGGGCCAAAGAAACCCAGCTGAGTCCAAATGAAATGCAGGAGTTTTTAGAGCCCAGAGCACATCTCACCAGGAAGCGGACTCAGCACTTAAGACCCAGTAATGCCAGGGTGCAGTTCAGGGATGCTGGCTTTACTGGTCTCCAATTACCAACACCACTGAACCTGTAGTAAATCCTCGCGTGGGTGTTAGGAAGCCAGAAATACAGGATCCGCAGAGGAACCGCAGGACGCTTGCAGATTGATCTCCACAGAAGTTGTTCTTCATACTTAGCAAACAGCTGCCTTAATTTCACATGAAGAGCATGTTTCAAAAACAGTGGTCACCGTGGACCTGTATTATAAACTGACCTCTCAGGCTTAATCCTGGTACCATATTAGCGGACTCTGAATCACTGGCCGGAATGATCCCTTATTCCCAGGGTTATATTCAAATATCTCTTCAGGTGGAATGTTACTGTTTAAAAAAAATAGAGGTAGTTAAATATTCATTAGATATCATCAGAAGTGGAGGTTTCAGGTCCAGCGAGTACAAACGAACTAACCTGTTGAGTACTCTGTAACTTTTTATACTCAACTGGTCGGTTGAAAAAAAAACTTGGTCTGGATTTGTACTCTTTGGACCTGAAATCACCATCTCTGGTTATCATTAAATCAGATTTTTATTGGAAAAATCCATGTAGCCTAAAACTGGTATTTCTGATTTTTTTATATGGTTTTTAGATATGCAGTGAGGCAGATTTGACTCTGAACTGCCTTTTATGTGTCAGTGCTAGTCCTGTGAGGAACTGGCATATTGTCCTTAATGTCCCCTGCCTTGTATCTTGTGATTGATTGGCATCCCATCCACGGTGTCCCCTGATTTGTGTCCTATGCTGTCTAGTTGACACTGCAGGTATCCTCACAACCCTGACGAGGACCCCAGGTAGTTAGAAGATGGGTGGATGGATGGAAAGATCTCTTTGAAAAATTCAGTGGAAGCTAGGTCATAATTATTAGAGGAATAGCACTGTGATTACATGACTCCATGTGTGGGGAGTTAAGACAGTATTACCTTGTTACCCATATTTCTGTCAGGTACTTTGATTTCATCCTGCCATCCAAAGACATGTAGTTTGTCTCCAATTTCCAGTTGTTTCTGTGTGTGTGTTTGTGCACTCTGCAATGGACTGGCATCCTGTCCAGGTTATATCCCAGGTTTGAGCCCTATGCAGCCTCCAGGTCCTTCCACAACCGTGACCATATGAATATGGATATCGGCTTCCTCTTTAATCTCTGGGAGAACAAGAGGTCCAGGGACATATGTAATGTAGTACAGTAAACATTGAACACAGATGTTAAAGTTCTTCTGCCCTTGAAGAATGTGTCTGGGAGGGTATATAAATTAATAAATATGACCCAGCGTTAAAATAATGTGCATCATAATTATGTCATCTTGCAGTGATGGAGCCTTTGAAGTCAGCCGAGAAAAAGAAAAACTCCACACTCCACACAGCACTGACATGATATCAGAGTCCCAGTCCTACTCCACAGGGGGCTGACATGGTGTAAGAGTTCCAGTCCTACTCCATGCAATGCTCACACTGTGTAAGAGTTCCAGTCCTACTCCATGCGACGCTGACACGATGTAAGGGTTCCAATCCTATTCTATGTGAAGCTGACATGGTGTAACAGTTCCAGTCCTACTCCACATGGCACCAACACAGTGTAAGGGTTCCAGTCCATATTCTTTACACTTTAAGCTTAGTGAGAGTGTAATGCTCTGCCCGATTTTTCCTCGCCTTTTTTTACATGTTTTCTAAAATGCTTTTCTTTGATGTTATGCTTAATGCAGGAGAAAAAAATACCCCAGATCACAACAGATTCAGACAATACTGCATGATGAAACATGCTCCCAAAGGCCGGCCCTTACAAAATTGTGAACTGATACCATCAATTGGTACAGTAGTACTTATAAAATACTAAGATCACCATGTTTTTGGTGTAGCCTGCTTTCCACCCTTCTATAGAGAGGAACTCTAGAGATCTAACTATTGAGTAAACATTTCTCTCATTTTAGCCACAAAAAGGTTAAATTCTTTTTGACACGCAAATACCTTCGTGTTTTTCTCTAAGCAATCAGCGACTTGGATGTAGCTCCTCCAGACCCAGTCTGCTCTGGGCTTTTTGCTCATCCCTACCCTACAAAAGCAAACATGTTACTTGTCAGCTCATCACTCCTGCTTGTGTTAACAAGACTGTCTTACCAACACCTTAAAAGTAACGCTTTTCAAAACCTGCCTTATTTTGTAGGTTCACAAGTAAGCACCATGACAATCTTCGCAAATGGTTTCACCCAGATTTTAATCTGCTCAAAGACTCACACATACACTCACATAATTTTCTTCTACATTTCAGTGTCACACAACAGAATAAAGAAAACAAAACTCATTTAGATGTTGTTTCAGATGGGTTTGAAGCTAAATGTTAATGATCCCCTGACTTCAGTTCTTAATAAATGGAACCAGTGTAAAGGTGAAGTGTGGTGTGTTTTGTTGAAGGATTATCAAACAAACAGACGTCACAGAGGACACAATTCCAAAACTTCATTCCAAATATCAATTGAAGACCACTACGCTCAGACAAGGAAACTACAAAAGCCAAATCACAGGTTTGGCTGTCGGCAAGTAGTGTATTGGTAGGTCTTGGGACCTGGGGAGCACCCTGGAATGGGTCCCCAAACAAATACATCCCCCGCAGGCCTTGGAGCAAAGCCTTTCTAGTTGTGGGTCAAATGAGCTATAGGACAGTGCAGTCCTTACTGGCTGATGGGAGCTCTCTAGTCAAACTGGCTGGGATCACAGTTTGCCCTGTTCATTCATTTTGGGCCCATTGGTGTGCGAGGGAGCCATGGTAGAACAGTCACCCAACACAGACTACAACCAATCAAAATGAGCAAACACTTTCTAAGTAAAACTCCTTCCAAAATGATGCATCTCTAAAGGAGCCTCAAAGGAGCCCTATTTAGTATCATACTCAGCCAGTGAATGAGAGAAGCTGGACTGGGCTGGGATACAGTCTGTTCCAATCATGTTAAAAGAAAGAAAGATGCAGCTGGGATAATGTGCATCATATAAAGTTGAGCCCTATGGTATATCTGTACTCTAAATGGAGTAAATGGAATTGGACTGGACACAGTAATAATAGTACTTTCAATGTGTTATCTGATGGTGAGGCTATTTGACCTTTGCTAGTGAATATCATGTTATATAATACAGCAGTCTATCAAAAATATTAAAACATCCACATGGAAAGCTGTTATAACTTCTTTAATTGTATTATTTTAAGAGCTTTGGTGACATTAAATTAAGACATTATAAATAAAATTACTAAATAGTAATATGATGCACCAGCAGCTCTTACAAGCAGCAGAAACAATTAGAAGTTCTCCAACTACATACATCACTGCTGCAGAAGATATAGTGTAAGTCAGTATAAACTGAACTTCCATCCACTTACTATACCTGGTTGGTTTGATGCAGTCAAGTTTATCCTGGAAGCTACAGGTGCAAGGCAATTAGCAGCCCAGGATGGGACCGACCCTTCACAGCACACATGGGCTATTCACATCTACAGGCAATTCAGCAACTCCAATTCTTCTGAGCATGCTTTTGGATTGTGGGGGGAAACCAGAGAGAACCCCACACATACTCCATAGAGTCAGGCAGGGATTCAAAAGCTGGTTCCAGAGATGTGAGGCAATTGGGCTAACCACTGTGCCACCATGCCACCCTATGATACAGCATGACAGGCTTAATGTCCTGAGCCAAAGGAAGTCTTTCCCAATATCTCCACAGCTCTGCTCACCACACAGCATAATGGCTATACAGGTTGAGGTGGAGCAGCATGATCACTCAGTGGTGGAGTTCCACGCATTGTGTAGGCATGAGTTTCAAAACATGTGCCAATCTGACTAATCAGCTTCAAGCTAACAACCAATCAAATGCTCTGCAACACCGTCACAATGTTATGAAAGCATGCAGAGACTGTTATTGTGAGATATTGAAGCAATACTAAAATCTTACAAAGGCTCCATTTCAGCAATATGAGTGAGCAACACATAGCAAACACCTGTGCTTAACCAGAACAATGCAGCAAGAATAACATATACAGATAACCAAATGATGCTTATACTGTAAGTCAAATGTATAATTCCAAGGACAAGCAGTTTGTGACAAATAAAATGGACGGAGGACCCAGACACAGCTGGAGGTCGAGTTACGGGGGATTACTCAGACTAACAGAGACTAACAAACCAAAACAAAAGTACCTCAAGGGCACAAACAGAAAGGAGATCAGAACTAGCAGGGAATGGGATCAGGAACTCAGCAACAGACAGGGAAAACACTCAGTATGTTTACACAGATAGCTAAGTTGAGTTATAGGTCAATTACGCCATTTTATCAGATTTCTGTCCTTGTCGAAGTGTACATGCATAGCAGGGGAATTGATTTATTGACCGAAGTAGGGTTGCAATATGGTACCTTTCAATTGGTTAGTATTGGGTTTTTACCTGCTGATCTATTACGTCTCAGACAGTATATTCATACCAAATTGAGGGCAAGAAAAAGCCTGATCTTAATTTAGCTGACTAAAGAATTGGATATGGACAAAAACCTGCCCTTTGCGGATAAGATTGCCCACCGCCGTAGTACAGCTACTTTTTCGAATTCAGTAAAAGATACCCCGCCTGGCATTGTGATGTCATTTAGCCCCATGACCAGTTTTTACTAGTGGAATACCAACACCTTGAAGTACTGTACTTTTGTTACCTTCCTGAAGCACCAAAAGCACAGTGCCTGGTACAGTGGAAAAGTGCCCTTTAGCTGACTAGTGAATTGGACAGCTTTACAGCACTCCCAATCACATCATCCGGATATCTTTGACTGACTTCTAGAAACTTGATTTAGTATGATTTCAGTCAGACTAACATGTTTACATGTACATTAAAAGTACAGATTTAGTCAGACAAACACAATAGTTTGTGCATGCAAACATACCAACCACAGCATTGAGGAAGACAAACGGCTACTTTATACACAGACTAACGAGGACTTAACAAGTAACAGGTGTGGCTCGTTTGAGGCACGCTGCAGAGGAGGTGGGAGGGCCAGACAGGCATGTGACCGACAAGACGCAACACAGTTTGTACATTATTACCCATTGTTACCAAAGATGCCCCTCATAAATAGGGTGAATGTGCCAAAGGTACACCATGGGGTGCTGTCAGGTCTCGTGACTTGGAAAAACTTTCTAAAACTAGTGGAAAAACTTGACTAAAACTAACTCTGAAGAAAGGAGAAGACCAGGACAGTTGCATGTCTTCAGAATGGTCTCCTAAGAAAGGCAAGGAACAGGATGTGATGGTCTTCATCATCCTAAATCACATACAGACAAGACAGTCTGCAAGATAGCAGACCAATGGACAGTAACGTTTAGGAAAAAAAACTGAATGGGTATTATATATCAACTGCTTACAGCTTAAATATAAGTGTGTATAAGGACGAGTTTTAGTGGAAGGGATGGTCTACTCATACTGAAAACATCCTGCTAGGATTTCCTGCCTGAAATGTGAACTTTGAAGTCAAAAAGTTAAGCATTTTTTAAAAATTGCCAGAAACCACTCCCCATTACTGAAATTGTATCCTGTACTGCCTGAGGGGGGAGCCAGGGCCCCCTTCCCACAAGCGTTAATTAAGTTTGGAAAATTGATAGTTCATTTAATGAATGCATTACTAAGCATATTCACATTCAAATCATTCCCAAATTGCTTGCAACAAGGGGAAACATTTATTATGTTGTGTTCACAATATTGGACATCCATATGCTTTTATTTCCACTCAGCTGTTGACGAACTTACTAAATGACCCAAATGATTAGTTGCAATGGTATGAATGAGCTTAAGCACTTGTGGCTTGTTTGTTTCTGTTGACGTCCTTCAAAAGAATTTAAACAAAACCAGCTTGGGAATTAATATCGATTTCAGCTTTCGAGAATGTATTTTAATGCTTTATTCAGCTCACCACACATGTACCACGAATACCCTGTGGATGTATGCTAATACCGCAAAGTAACTTTTAATTTGCAGCAGTTCTGATTATACAGTAAACCAGCCACTGCATCAGTATCCTTCGGCACAATGAAATGTATTGAAAATGTAGCAATGAAGACATTGCGGAAGTCACAATCATCACAAACTCACCGGAAGCCAGATGATTTTTAAATCATAACCATGACTGAAGTCAGAGGACTTTAAAATCACAAAACCAACACAAAATTTAAAGTCGACGTGCATATGGGCAGAGATAAGTTATTGCTGCCTGTATTGTCACTGGATTTTTGTAGGTACAGCAGAAAGCATCGGGTTCTCTAAAATAGCATTTGCTATTTAATTAAAATAACAAATCACTTAAGCACATAAGCAGTTGATTACCAACATCTACCTCATCAATGTAGCTTTGTAATACCTTTTCAGTAACCATGTTGAGAGATACTGTTTTGCACATGTAGTCACCATGACTTCCAGCCCTGAGAAGTGATGATGAGGACTCTTTAGCACACCTCCTGCAGATACCCACAAACTAAAGTTTTATGGGCAGCACAGCTGGGGGGTTTGATCCCCATCCCTGGCTCAGCATGTTTGGAGCTTGTTTTCCATATGTGTATAAGTGCTTACTCTGGGGACTCCGCAATATCCCCATAGCCTAAAACATGCTGCTAGGTGAATTGTTGTCGAACTTGTGTTTTTTTTATGTATGCATGCATTTATTTAGCAGATACCTTTATCCAAACACAGTTGGGTAAGCAGAGTCAGACAGTCGCTGGAGCCATTGGGGTTAAAGTAACTTGCTCAAAGCTCCAATGGTGAAATCACTCTGCCAAGCATGGGACTGAAACCGACAACCCTCCGATCACAGGTAGAGAGCTACACACTACTCTAGTGTGGCTAGTGTAGCATAGGCTCTAAGATCACTGTGACCCTGTATTGGATAAGGGGGTTATGAAACACAGATGGATGGATGGATGGATGGATAACATCTTTACTTACAAAGCAAACATAGCGAGTGTTATGTTGAATTGCCTCAAGTACATTTTTGACATATATCAAATGCTAATTTAATATAAATGATATAAATTACACAGTCCATCAGTCTTTTTCAAGTCTATTTTCATTTTCTTGAGCTCTGTAGATGTCACTTTCCCAGAATGAAACCCATCCATATCTTATTGCACATATTTTCCATAGTTTCATTTGCTCAAACCATTTCCAAGCTAAAACTGCTGCACGTGCAGAGGAATTAGTGGGTGGCTACACACTATTCCTACTAGGCACAAAGCCAAGAGATTTGCCACAATTCTAACAATATGATTGTTTTTTGGCGAGTGTTTCTCCACTATTTGAAAAAAATATAAACAGGTGTTGGCACGATGAGGCCACATAAGGCTTTAATATTAACCAATATTTACATTAGTGATAATGCTGAAATAGTTTTTATATATATCCTTTAATGCAGGGTATGGCAAACTGCAGCCTGCGAATCAGCTTTACCGGTCATTTAAGCAAAAATTAATCAAACAGTATTCATTTATTTCTTTTATTTCACTTGTTGATATTCTGTTTACTATTACATACCTGTAGTCATCCACCCCACTAGATGGCATACAATGTATTAAATCGATGTTTGTTGATTTGATATGTATTGAGATTTTTTAATCATTTTTCGCAAAAGAGCATTTCATGGGTCTGAATCACAAAGCAAGATTTTTTTGGTTAACTAGATACCTTATCTGATTTAAGGTATCCCAGATTACATGGACTTTATCTTTATCACATTACCTTGAATCTGACTCCTTATCTTGCTAAACTCAAAATTCAGCTTTGTGATACAAGCCACAGGTCAACAGTTAAAGTAATGTGCAAAGGAATAAATTAATACATTCCTGACACAGGCAAAATGTGAATTCACAAGTAGATGTTAAACACAAAAAACATTATGCTAATTGTGGTTGTGAGTTGGTTATAGTGAGTGCAGTAGTGTTGCAAGACCCTCCTAATGGACTTTATCTTTGTTCGCTTACATTTAGCCCAGACAACCGTATTAAGTTATCCAGCTAAGCAATAAATCTGGCTTTCAGCATATAGGCCCTAGGCTTTAAAAAAACACATGAAGTAACACTGTAAGGGGTGTTTATCAGTACAGATACACAACCATACTAGGAAGTAGATAACACAGTTATTAGTTCATCATTGTTGTTATGATACGTCTTATTTTTGAATTTTTATGCATTTAACATATTTGTTTTTAGCGTACCTTGCATATATAGTTGCGTGTTTGTGGTCGTCTGGCCTGTGTTGCAAACGGGCTGGCGGCCAGGGGGAAAACAGGCGAGCTAAGCCAGGAATGCAGGTGAACGGGGTTTATTCAGACAAAACAGGGTTAACAGCAACTAACATCAGCAAACATCAATGACAGATCTGACAAGACTAACTCAGACGCAGACTAAATACACGGGACAAGTCAAAAATAACAAGAAACAGGTGATAACAACCGGGGAGTAACACGAGGTAATTAGGTGGGCGTGGCACACAGGAGGATCGGATGAGCCAGGCGTGACAGCCTGGTTTCTGGATAATTAGTCGTAACTCTGACGGAGAGCTAAAAATCTCTAGCGCAATTGGTAACTGATTTGATTTGTCCTTGTCCATCAGTAAAAGAAGTGTCCCACCTTATAAATAAAAAAAATTATGTGGCCATACATTTATTCTTGTTAATTGCAGATAAAATTAACTATACAGACACAAATGCTTTTTATTTTATTGTATAAACACATACACCACATATACCACATATATTTCTGTTAATCATTTTATAGTCTCTTATTATTAAAATTATTAGTAAATTATTATAATTAAATACCGTATTATAATATCTGTTTTCAGTTGTGAATTTCACTCTTTTTTATTTGGTGTGTTTATAACATATAAATAAATCTTACGACAGCCTGTAGAGTAGAAAATTATGTTTCTGTGGAGACAGAAGTAACGTGCAAAAGAAAACCAATCTGAGAAATGTGGAATGGGGCAGAGAAAAAAAACATTTTTAATAATTATTCAGGTAAATAAAATAAGAATGGCCTTACTGAGCAGTTCACTTGAGGCTCAGTTCTAATTATAGGGCTGGTACTGTGATCTCACATGCTGGTGGGTTTGATACACACACTTGGCTCAGTGTATGTCAAGTTTTCACAGTGCCCCGTGTAGCATCGCACCATCGCAGCACTCCAGACAGCGCTCTACTGGACAGTCAAGAAAATACAGAAGATACATGGGTTATTATTACAGTTGAACATCATTGTCTCTTTTTAAAGAAAGTAATACATAAGTAACCAGTGCTGGGTAGACTGAGTGAAGGTGCTCCTATCATGCTATTGGCCAGCTGGTTATGTTAGTGACAAAGCAGTATCCTTTTGAGAAGTTTCACAAGCGGGGTCCCCTCCGAGGAAGAGTGTAAGGACACAGCATGACAGTCGCTGCTGATGGGAAGGACGTAACCACTGAAGGACATGGCGAACAGATGTAGGTCGACCACTCTGTGTGAATCGTCCCGTAGGTCGTTTACTAATTCCAGATGCTAGGCAGCTGGCTAAACTTTTACTCCTACACCAATAAAAAGTTTTTTTCAAATAAAATCATGGAATTATTTTTTAAAATATAAGAATTATCAAACTGACCAAATGGTGGATAGGGAATACTGCCATAAGACCCCTCTGGTTTTTTACACACGTTTGTAAATAACTAATCCGGAAATGCAACTTGGTACAGGAAATTGGCATACTATAGGAGTCAGGTGCTATGGGAGATGGGCAGTGGCCGAAGGAGGGGACCCTGGCGGTCCGATCCTCGGCTACAGAAGCTAGCTCTTGGGACGTGGAATGTCACCTCTCTGATGGAGAAGGAGCCTGAGCTGGTGCGCGAGGTTGGGATGTTCCAGCTAGACATCCTGACGTATGGCTTGGGCTCTGGAACCAATCTCCTTGAAGGAGGTTGGACCCTCTTCCACTCTGGAGTTGCTCGTGGGGAGAGGCGCCGAGCGGGGGTGGGCATACTTATTGCCCCCTGGCTGGGCGCCTGTACATTGTGGTTTACTGCAGTGGACGAGAGGGTAGCCTGCCTTCGCCTTCAGGTGGGGAGATGGGTTCTGACTGTTGTTTGTGCTTATACGCCAAACAGCAGTTCAGAATACCCACCCTTTTTGGAGTCCCTGGAAGGGGTGTTGGAGAGCGGTCTTCCCGGGAACTCTCTTGTTCTATTGAGGGACTTCAATGCCCACGTGGGCAACGACAGACCTGGAATGGCGTGATTTGGAGGAATGCCCCCACCCCCCCCCCGAGCTGAACCGGAGCGGTGTTTTGTTGTTGGACTTCTGTGCTCGTCACGGATTGTCCATAATGAACACCATGTTCAAG
>JABFDZ020000138.1:25820017-25834799 GCA_019775955.2 Pollimyrus isidori | reverse complement strand
TTTGTTGTTGGACTTCTGTGCTCGTCACGGATTGTCCATAATGAACACCATGTTCAAGCATAAGGGTGTCCATATGTACAGTACACTTTCCGTGCCTCCATTGTGGAGCCGGCTGACCAGAGTTGTGGCCGTAAGGTAGTTGGTGCCTGTCACAGTAGCAATCCCCGAACCCCCTGGTGGACACCAGGGGTGAGGGATGCCATCAAGCTGAATAAGGAGTCCTATCGGGCCTTTTTAGCCTGTGGGACTCCAGAGGCAGCTGACAGGTACAGGCAGGCCAGGCGGGGTGTGGCTTCGGTGGTCGCTGAGGCAAAAACTCGGGTAAGGGAGGAGTTTGGTGAGGTCATAGAAAGCGACTTCCGGACGGCTTTGAGGCGATTCTGGTCCACCATGGGGCGGCTCCGTGTGGGAAAGCGGCGCAACATCAACACTGCTCATGGTGGAGATGGGGTGCTGCTGATCTCAGCTCGGGACGTTTTGGGTTGGTGGGGGGAGTACTTCGAAGACCTCTTCAATCCCACCGACACGCCTTCCGATGAGGAGGCAGAGTCTGGGGACTTGGGGGTGGACTCACCTATCTCTGGGGCAGAGGTTGCTGAAGTGGTTAAAAAGCTCCTCGGTGGCCGGGCCACGGGGGTGGATGAGATCCGCCCGGAGTTCCTTAAGGCTCTGGATGCTGTGGGGCTGTCCTGGTTGACACGCATCTGCAGCATCACGTGGACATAGGGGGCAGTGCCTCTCCAACTATAGGGGGATCACACTCCTCAGCCTCCCTAGTAAGGTCTATTCGGCGGTTCTGGAGAGGAGGGTTGTTAAACCGCCAGATTGTCGAACCTCGGATACAGGAAGAGCAGTGTGGTTTTCGCTCCGGGCGGAACAGTGGACCAGCTCTATACTCTCCGCAGGGTTCTGGAGGGCTCATGGAAGTTTGCTCAACCAGTCTACATGTGTTTTGTGGACTAGTAGATGGCATCCGACCGTGTCCCTCGGGGAGTCCTGTGGGGGGTGCTCCGGGAATATGGGGTGCCGGGCTTCCTTTTAAGGGCGGTTCGGTCCCTATATGACCGGTGCCAGAGCATGGGCTGCATGGGCGGCAATAAGTCAGATTTGTTTCCAGTGAGGGTTGGACTTTGTCAGTGCTGTCCTTTGTCACCGATTCTGTTCATAACTTTTATGGACAGGATTTCTAGGCGCAGTCAGGGCATTGAAGGTGTCCAGTTTGGTGACCTCAGGATTAGGTCTCTGCTGTTTGCAGATGATGTGGTTCTGTTGGCTTCATTCGATCATGACCTTCAGCTTTCGCTGGGACAGTTCACAGCCGAGTGTGTAGCGGCTCGGATGGAAATCAGCACCTCCAAATCTGAGACCATGCTCCTCAGCCGGGAAAGGGTAGAATGCTCTCTCTGGGTTGGGGATGGGGTCCTCCGCCAAGTGGAGGAGTTTAAGTACCTCGATGTCTTGTTCATGAGTGGGGGGATGATGGAACGGGACATTAACAGGCGGATCGGCTGTAAAATGCATAAAAATTCAGGGGAAGACCCAGGACACGCTGGAGGGACAATGCCTCTATGGCTGGCCTGGGAACGCCTCAGGATTCCCCCAGAGGAGCTGGAGGAAGTGGCCGGGTAGAGGGAAGTCTGGGTTTCCCTGCTGAGACTGCTGCCCACGCAACCCAACTTCGGATAAGCGGGAGAAAATGGATGGATGGATGGATGGATAGATGGATGGATGGATGGATGGATCTGAGGTAACACACTTTTACTTGGGAAGGGTAACTGGCACAAGATATGTCACTCCAGGCAGAAAGCTACACAGGGGTGTGACTACTTAACTTCAGAAGATGCTCATGCTGACAAGAGAGTCTTTTTGGCAGTGCCACTGGGTCTACTGTCTGGGTCGACTCCTGACGTTCAAACAAATGACAGCAAGCCGATGACAACAAAGAGATCAGTTCGATTCACTTGCAGAGTCAACATATATACCAGCTAACTGAGGAAGCTATCAGGGAAATGGAATGGAATTGGAATGGAAAATTGGAATAAGGGTTACAGTTTTTCAGATGCTCATGACATGTAACTGTATCACAGAAAACATAATTACAACATGTCTATGATCACAACTTCATTCAGTTCACCTCATCACTCCCTACAGCCCTCTCTATCTTGCCCTTCCCTCTTCCGAGAGGTTCTGTTTACTTGATAAAAAATGAAGCCGCATATAGATGCCTCTGTGTCCTGTACTCATACCTCAACACCCTCTGCACCCTGTCTTCCAGACCAGCATGCCAGCTATTCTATTACAATTTACATTAGTTCTGTAGAATATGGACAAAGATCAGGATAACTAGGAGGATATGGCATTAAACTAGGCACCCTAGGAATTGGGCTGATTATCAGTTACTTGTGTCATTTACCATCTCTTATGCAGAAACTAGTTACTGTTATGATTAGATATACAGTGGTACCTCGGTTTTCAAACTCACTAGAACTCGAATTTCTTGAAAGTCGAACAAAACAGTTTGACCTAGAACTCGATCTGAATACCAGAAAATAAAGACTGAGAAATTGCTTTTCAACTTTTGGGGAAGATGGTGGTGCAGAAGGCAGTGCTATCGTTCAGCAACCAGAGAGTTCGAGCCCTGCTTTCTTCTGACCCCATCAAAGTGTCCTTGAGTAAGATGCTGAACCCCAAATGGCTCCTGGTGTGCAGGTTGGTGCCTTGGATGGCAGCCATCTATGTGTGAATGTATGTGTGTGAGGCATAAATTGTAAAGCGCTTTGAGTACTTGGAAGAGTAGAAAAGCGCTATATAAATGTAGTCCATTTTTTGGACAAATTAAACATCTTAGGCCACCAATAGATTTGTTGTTTTATTTCAGTCTGTTTTTTAATACAGTACAACAAGAAAACACAGGAAATGTGTTTTCTGCATTTACAACAAGAAAAAGACTGAAAATAAAGTACATAATTTACTAACTGTCAGATTATCATGTTATTATCATGCGAATAGCACAATTTGCAAGTGGGAAGGTGATCAGAGCTGCTTCGAGATGCAGACACTTACAGTAAGTCAGTCACTCTTGTTCTTTCTGTTTGTATGACGAGGCTATAAAAATATATTTAATTTCTTCCTATATATATTTGAAAAGTAGACCGTCCAAGGTTTAACAAAAACTCGCAGAGTTATTTAAATGGTACGGCGAAATTTCTGTTTGGTCCCACCAGCGGGACCGCCAACCCCAGGGGGTTAATTACATGGGACTCTCTGCTGTTAGCTGGAGCTAACTAGTTGTTATTACCAGCAGTGATGAACACATGTATGCTAGTGTGTCCGCAGGTGTACATGCAGCAGAGTGTAAAGTAGCAGTGACAATGTAGACTGGATTTTCAGTAATGTTAGCGTTCCCTGTGAACAACTGGAACGGATTGGATAACAAAGCACTGATGCTACCTTAACACTGTACAGTAAAGTGAAAGGAACCAACAGATTTATGATCATATTCAAGTGAATAGTGACAGGTTTATATTATTATTCATTTAAACTCATATTCCCGTGTCTTTATATTGAATTTGTCTGCAATTTTAGTAAAAAAATAAAATAAAAATAGAATAAGTAAAAAAAAAAAAACCACTAAATTATTAAGGGGGGGGCTTAAGAATATTTAAGGGACGCTTCAGCCACCATAAAGTAGGCCTAACGACACCACTGATACAGAGGAATAATGACAACAACCAGAAACAGCTGATCATATGGGGATCCCACACAAGGTTAACACACGGAAGAAGCGGAGGATTGGGGCAGGACAGGGGTAATGTTGGGAAAAGATTTTTGTCGTTTTGTAAACCATTAAGAAAAAAATGCTCTTCTTGTTTTATCTTGTTCACTTTGTGTTTAAATGCTAAAATAACATATTTAGGTGTCATTTTGGGGGGCCGGGAACCAATTAATTAGTTTTCCATTATTTCTTATGGGAAAAATTCGATCAGACGTCACATTTCACTGTGACCCCCCAAGCTTGCTCTCACAGGCATATATGTGTGCATCTCATGGAGACCAATGTGGAGTAAAGCAAAAAGGATTAACAAAGTATCTCTGTCATATTGTGCTATCACCAGCCCCTAATCCAGGCAATTATTATTTCACAACTAAACTACTGCAGCCCTTTCCTGACAATGCTGTCAAATTGTGCTGTTAAACCACTGTTTATGATACTCAATCCACTAAAATGATCTCATGTTACACCCCTTGTCAGGTTAATTGGCCCCCAATAGGTGAAGCAGTTGATGTTGACTTTCAGAGCTATTACTACAGCAGTACCCATCTCCACTGAGTCCCTCATCACCACCTACATCCCACACCACCCTCTTCAGTCAACAAGTCAACATCACCCGTCATCCCTCCAACATGTGAAAACGAGCTCTAGACCACGGGTCACTAACATGGTGCCAAGGACCACATAAAAATAGCATAACTCACCAGAGAGCACCGTCTAAAATTTCATTTTCCTCTTGGTATTCTTCTTTAATTCCAATTGCATTATGGATTTGAAAATGACAATATCTTTAACAAAAAACATTTAAAACATGTTTATTATGCATGAAGTTTAGATAAGTTTAGGTGGGTGTTTAAAACTGGTAGCTCTTTGTATGGCTTAGTACCCATGAAGTAGCTCTCAGTTTCAAAAACGTAGTGGCCCCAGCTCTAGATGTTAAGGTGGCACCTCAATAGTGGGACAAGCTATCCATCCATGTCCAGTCATTATAATCCCTCTCAACATTCAAAAAATGTCTCTTTCTTCCAAAACACTGAAGGTAACTCATCCACCCACAGTGCTGCTCTGTCTTTATCCATTTATTTTGGTCATTGGATGATTTAAATGATCTTGTGCATTTCGCTTATAGTCCTTGAGGTGTGTTTGATTGTGATTGTCATTGCTTCACATATTAATTCGGGGTCCAAGGAAGTAGTGCTGCCATGCTATTGTATTTGCAAGCATTTTTCTTTTTCTTACTATTTCTTTTTCTTCTGGAATAAGATAATGTGGGGAGCAGAGGTGGTAAAGTGTAGAAACATCGTATTTGCTGCTGTGTTGCAGAATTCCCCCCAAGCAAAGCCATACCCATCAGCCTGATGGTGGTGCTATAGTGCAATGTTTTACATTTTGACCTATATCACCAGTACCATGAGTCATAGAAATGAAACTCCTTTCCTCCAGACATTACCTGGCTCACACCAAGGAAAAAATGCAAATGGCACCATGAAACTCCACCTAATTAGATTTTTTTGTTAATTTGCATAAAAATTTGCAAAAACTTGTCCTAGATGGTTCATCTGATTCACGCAAAATTTGAACTGCAGCATCTTGAGACCAAGCAGACGAGAAGTTCTCCCTCAGGCAAATTCCTCAGATGCTCGAGACCAATGGATTTCTTAGGCAGTGCCTTTTTACACTTAATGACCAATCTCCCATCAACAGAACATTTTATGCTCACTATACTTGCTATGTGTAGTTGGTACGACATTCTGAAGCCACTCCCCAAATTTTGCAAAAATCATGTAATAGGTTACACTGCGAAAACACTGGATACAGAAAGATGACATTTTGCATACTTGTTCATGGCCAGATGTCCTAACCATTTAATAAAAGTTAATCTACTGTATAAATCAAACATGGCTGACAACAGGAAATCCAATTTCAGTAGGCTGTGTTTAACCTTGTATATGACTAAGAATCATGATATTTGGCATCATGGTGCAACAATCTCTCTACTGTTCAGGACTGTAAAGAGACACTGGTCACCCAAATGGTGGCCTTATAGTGCCACCATTACGTTTTGGCCCATATTTTTGAACAGCAGGTCATAGAAAGTAAATTTGCAAAACTTATCCTAAACTGTTCATCCAATTCACACAAAATTTGAACTGCAACATCTTGAGACCATTTAGACAAAAAAAAAATATGTAGGATTTTCAACAGAGTAACTATTCCAATGCCTATTTCTCATCAACAAAACATCCAATTCTTACCAAATGTGCTATATCCAGTTGGTATGACATTCCAAGGCAACACTCCAACTTTCATAAAAATTGTCTAATGGATGCACCATAACTCAAAATAGCTTGGAATAACTTGGAAATCATTGCAAAGAAAATGTGGGCAGAAGTTCCAACTACTCACATAATGAACATTTATGTACTCATCAAATATGGCTGACAGCAGCCGATCAAATGTCAGCAGGCTATAATTGCCCTTGTATATGACTGAGAAATTTGGTGTCATGGTGCAATATTCCTTCTGCTATTCAGGCCAGGAAAAAGACACAGGTTGGACTTATGGTGGTGCTACAGTGTCTACAGGCCCTTATACAGTAAGGTAGATATTATAAAGCCATACATACACAAAATGCTTCCATACTCAATACACATTCATCTACAGACGTTCTTATGGAACATTTGATGTTAAACTTATGTTCCAGCCATAGTGTTTAGACCCCGTAAATGGCCACCTGCAGCTATATTTATTTATTTACTTTATTGCCAAAAGTGTGGCACTTTTCTCTTGCTACAGTTTTTCACCTAGAAGCTCTGTTTCACCTCTCAAATGTTCCACCCATTAAGAAGAAGTGTGTTTGTATTTTTTTATATATTCCACCCGCATCCTTATTTTTCTTCCCTCTTTCCGTCCCCAGACTTGTATCAGGATTTTTTTCAAACTGCCCCAGTTCAATCAATCTTCATCATAAAACTTCAAAGCTTGCCGAAGACATCCGGTCCGCAACTCAAAGTATTCAACCAACTTTTATCCATTTAACCATACTTCATTCCCTTCTTTTTCATCCCCCAGTTTTCCTCCTGTTGACTTTAATTCGTTTTACTTCTAGTTTTTCACCTAGAAACTCTGTTCCACCTTTCAAATGTTGCACCCATGAAGAAGTGTCCTTGTATTTTTCTTTTTGACATTCAATCCGCATCCCTCGTTTTCTTCCCACTTTCTGTAAAATAAAAAAAAAAAAATCTGAAAATAGAGGGTTTAAGGGGAATTAACCAGATGAAAGTTGAATTCTTTTAAGCCTTTATGTGCACATCAATCACACATTTTCTTCAGGAAAGGCCCTTCCTAGTTTGAATTGCTCTTCTCTTTGGCTTTTGCAGTGGTTTGTAATGTATTATACAGCTTCTAGTTGCTCCACTACTAATATGCTTCTCATTCATTGGAAACCCAGCTGCAGCTATATCCACTTGGCTCCTTCACAGCTTTGTGTCTGTGGGGCATTATCAACCACGCTTATGCATCACTCTGAAGAACAGCGTCTGCTAAACAAATGAATGTAAATGTAAATGTGTACGAACCATGTTCATGAACATTTCGCCAGAGCATGGAAAAGATCAGTCAGTATCATTAAAACAATTTGTCACTATGGGTTCTTTGGGGGATCCATTCTTAAAATTATGTTTAATAGGTATTATTATGTATTATATAAGTATGTTTTATCACTGATGATTTTAGTTACACTAAGAGCCAATTTCGTCTCACAAAGGGAAAAATGTAATTACATTTTAATTACAACTTTCACTACAACTTAAGAGTTATATGCAACATGTATAACTTTTCCACATGCATGTGCTACATTTTCCAGTTTTGGTTTAGTTAGATGTTTTTACTGCAAAGTCACTTGCTTCTAGAATAACTTCAGTTCTTACAGTTTGATCAGCAGCATGTTCTCCTTTTTCTCTTGTTTTGTGGTACTTTGCCAAAATGCTCATTTCTGCTTCCTGCTTGTGAGAGGAAGTGGAAACAACCTAAAAGGAACAAAACAAGGGTATTTAAAGTGTTAACTCTGGCAGGTAGTAGGGAGCGTTCATGGAACTAAACATCTATCTATACCTAGTCAAATACTGTTTGCTTAGAACCCTTTGAAAAGGAAACCACATTTTTGCAGTTGCGAAAATGCAGTACAGACGTGCCGGCCAGCGATCAAAAGGCTTTCGATGGGTACCGTGCTGCTTTAGCACAGACTCCGTAAAATCACTGGCCATGCAGCCAATACTGCGCAGAGAAAGAGCAGGGTGTGGCCATGGCGATGGGAGCAAGACCACGGCAAAGTCAGCAAAGCACATGGGCTGCAGGTGGCCTGGTAGCTAAGGCCCACAGCTGGTGGAAGTGTGTTTTCAGTTGCTGCATTTATGCTGAAAAATAAATTCGATTATGTTTTCCTGCTATTTTTCCCTGTTTTTTTAAATAGAATATAAATCTTTGCAGATTTGCCATAACATCTCCTATTCGTTGGTCATAAGTCTTGAATTGTCCTGCAAATACGTAAATCGGTGAAAATGATCTGAGCAAACAGGCTTTCAAAGCCATAGAGTGCGGGATCTTTGCTTGTCATCATTCACCAGCTGCTATTCTGCATATTCTACCCTAAAGGCCTAATATTGTGGAGCCCCTAGAGTTGGTTGGGGAGGGAAGAATGTTGCATGAGCTGCTCAACATTAAGCACAAAACTACACACCCCCTACAAAACCTACTGGCTGGACAATTGAGTGTTTTCAGTCAGAGTCTCTTTCTGTTCCACTGCAATAAGAATCATTACAGGAGGCCATTCCTGCCCATAGCAGCAACCATCTACATCCTCTTGTGCTGGAAGAAGTGCCTCCTCCGCTGAGGCGATACACAATGCATGTTTACATTTAATTAGCGCAATAAAGGTATACCTCAGTTGTGAAGTGTCTTACACCTGTTAAAGTAGCTTTTGTATATTTGTACATATATAGTACTGTGCAAAGGTTTTTGGCAACCAAAGAAAATGTAATGCAAATTACCTTCATGTCGGTGTAAAGCTACGCCATTATGCCTGTCAAAGTGTGTTAGCTTAGTCATTTCAAAACATCTGCTAAAATTACCCCCATATTTGTAGCAACTATCCATTACACTAATGTATTTTTTGACGCAATCATTAGCACGCCTCTAACTAATCAATATTTCATTAATTTTTTTAACCAATTAAATTAAATAATTAGGTGAACCAGTGGTGACATTTTAATAAGTATATGGAGTTGCCGTGTTGCCCCCAAGGAATGGTTTGGGAAGTGGTGAAGTGGTGTTTATTTAGCCATCCAGCAAGATATCAGGAGAACAGGAAAAAATCTACTAAAAAAGTCTACTTAGTGTCTGTGTGTTTCTGTCATTTATGTAAATTGCTTTTTCAACACAAAAATTCCCCTTGGAGATAAATTAAGTAATTTAAATCTGAAAACGGTACGTACCACACTAACCCTACCTGCATCTACTACCTAATCCCCATTACTAACTGCACATACTACCCTAACCCTAACTGCACATACTCCCCTAACCCTAGCTGCACATACTACTCTAACCCCTAAATGCATGTACTACCCTTAATCCGAACTGCACAATCTACCCCAACCCTAACTATATGTACATTACGTACACCTATCCCTAACTGCACGTATTACCCAAACTCTAACTGAACATACTACACTAACTCTAACTGCACATACTAGCCTATCCCTAATTGCATGTACTGCCCGGTATCTTCTTGCAAGCCAACCTGAAAATTGTGTGTTTGGCTGTACTCAAAGTGGCAGGCCACCCAAAGTGAGTAATGCTGACGTGTGATTATTTTTTGTATGATGAGAGCCTTACTGGGAGCACAGATTCTCTCTACAAGACCAGGATATGGATAAGAAGATCTTATCGCAGCATGTTACACGAGGGGGGGCATAAAAGGGGCCTCGAGACATATCTGTAGGTCTCGGAAGAGCACAGCTGGACCTTCCCAACTATAGACGGCATTTCTGTTCCAGTCTGTCCTGCCTGGAGCCTTCTTAGAAGTCAGAACCCTTTTCCAGCATATGATATGGGGCCAGAGCTGCAGGGGAGAGGAAAACAGCGGAAGATGAAGCAAGGAACAGCGTTGGGTATGCGAGACTGCTGTGTACCACCTGTGACCCAAAGTGTAAGACATGTGTGCAGAGTCTCCCAGGAGGTGTGGCTCCTCACCTGATATGTTGGCAGGGATGAAGGTTACACCTGGCTTTGCAGATGTTGCCAAGGCTGGAGGCAGAGCTGGGCATCTGTTGCATTAACCATAAAAACGATACATGTTATAGCTCTGCAGGGACACACCTAGAAATTCCGGCCCCCTGACACAATTACCAATTACCTTGGGGTCGCTGTCCATTGTTACATCTAATTTTACATATTCAAGAGCCCCTGTCAAATGCTGGCCCCCCTAATCCTACCAGGGTACCTGTGCCCCTCCAATGCCCCGCAGGTTGGGCGCATAAGGTCTGTCCCTGTGCCCTTGCTTCAATGCACCATTTGTCACTGAAAAACTTGTCAGTGTCTATTTACTCTCTGCTTATTTTGTCATTATATAAGTAGACAGTCCACCTGCATCAAAACTCATGTGTAAAAGTGCTCTAAGGAAGGAGGCCAACTTAGAGTTTATTGGGCTAATGCATCCATCACAATACTGCACTGTACTGTACTGCTACCATAATTCACCTCAAAAAATCTGTTTAAATGTTTAATTGAAGAAAAAATCTGGTTCTCTTCACAGCTCTGTATTGTGTTGGAAAAGGTTGTGTCCCTCATGTGCTTCAAGAGGATTGAAATGAGTCACGAGGATAGTGAGAAGCACCAGCCGCCCACCAGCACGGGCATAACGAGACACAGGGTCACCGGGATAGCGCCCTCTAGTGTGAGGAGGACCATCGTCCTACCAGCACGGGCATAACGAGACACAGGGTCACCGGGATAGCGCCCTCTAGTGTGAGGAGGACCAGTTTCCTTCCAGCACAGGCAAAATGAGATACAGGGTCTCTGAGATAGCGCCCTCTAGGCTGAGGAGGACCATCGTCCTACCAGCACGGGCATAAAGAGACACATGGTCACTGTGCCAAACCTGTGGCTCACTATTACAGAAAATTCCACATATTTTGGCAATTTATTTAATGCCATCACATATTTCTGCAGGCTATACCCTAATTCATTTTCACAACATCAGTTAAAAGCACTGAAACACTGAAATTTTCACAGAAATTCAGATGTTAGTCATTAACTACAGACTTCCCAAGTCCTAAACCAAATCTTTCCATCTGAGTATCGCTCAAATACTGAATCATAGACCTTTTACACATGATGGCTTAAATGTTTTTTTTAAAACTGAAACTGGAAACTGTGTGTCAGGCCATGGGATTGCACTGCACTGATTTCTTCCATCCATCCATCCATTTTCTGACCCGCTTGACATATTCAGAGTTGTGGGGGGTCCAGAATCTACAGGCGCAAGGCACGTATTGATTTCTAATTTTTTGCAAATTGTCTAAAGGTTATTTATTCTAGAGCTTTGAGATGCTTTCTGGGTCAGTGTTTGACCACCATCATCTTTCGATGTGTTATTGCAGCATAAATCTACTCTAATTACTCTATTTAAAATAAGTTACTTCTCTCATTCTCTATATAGACCAGTGAACAAATTGAGAAAATAGATACAATTACTAAATATTATTTTGTACAAATTTCAGTATAAATAAGCAAATTAATAACAATGTTTAACTACATACCATGTCAATTTGCAGTGGCAGTGACTGGTAACAACACGTACTGTAGATGTCGACTAATACCTTTGATTTTGATTTTGTCGGTACACTGCTCCCCCTTGTGGTTTTAATCGTTCTAGCAACTTCGAAATGCACATTTTCTATGCCTCGTCGCAGGAAGTGAACAAGAATATGCTAATTTCGCCCTCCCGCACGTTGCCTTGGATTTTTTTCTCTTTTAACATTTGAAAGCGTTAATCAAAGGCAATAATAAGCATATTATTATATCATATTAATGCAAAGCTCTGCTGCTAAATTCAAAGATCAAATAATATCACAAAATTTGTGACCTTTTAATCACTAATTCAGACAAAAGAACAGAAAATGTACATGCAGATTTATTGTTGGCTTTTTGAATTGAGCTATCAGCATTACATTTTAAATGACAACAACCACCTGCAGTGTAAAAGGTGCTTTCCCGCAGTAACACCTGTTTGACATGTTTTTACGTGTGGCAGTGATGGTGGTGTCCTGCATCAACTCACCCTAAGCTGAGCTGCATGGCACCATCTGCTTTTCCTGACATTTTCATTACTTCTTCATACATTTACATACATGTGATGGCAAAACTTGGGGAAAACTGGATGGCATGCAGTGGTGACTCCCTCCACCAAAAAAAAAGTAGTATAAAGAACAGTATCTGCCAAGGGGACAGAAGCTCCTGCATACTATCAGTTTTAAAAATAGAGTTTAAAAGTATTCTGCCAATAAAGAAAATAACTGAACACAAATAGACTGCCACAGTTTCTTTCACCTGAAAATGTCTGGCCGCTCGTCATCCATCCTCTTACACATGTCAGAATTGTCAGATCCTTCAAAAGCCCTTGAACGTAACCCAGCCAGACTTGCTGAGTTGAGAGCTGACAAAAGCATGCAGCACTACCTCAGTTCTAACACCTTCTAATACAGAATTTCCAAATCCGGTCCTCTGGGACCCCCAGAAAGTCCAAATTTTTACTCCCTCTCCATTCCCAGTCAAGCAATATACATTATTCTCCAGGTAGGGAGCTGGGAGGGAGCAAAAATGTGGACTGTCTGGGGGTCCCCAAGGACTGGGTTGGGAAACACCGCTTTAACACTTCATAATTAAAGTCAGCTCTCCCTTACAGCTTATAAGTGGTTGTAAAGACAAGCTACCGCTAGAACTTTGCCGTCCAGAGATCACTTCCGAAAGGTTGTTGCGTTTGGAGTCACTGAGCAGGGTGACGTTGGTCTAAGGTGCAGCTGTGGGTAGACAGGAACACTAAAAATAACATACTGTGCAAAGCTGAACAGAGATCACTTCCACCCATAATAATCTTTGCTAAAGAGCATGCTTCCTTAGGGAGATGGTACTGGTTCCGGAGCTGTTGGCCAGCACAGGCCCACCCAAGCTGTGGAGCTTGCTGGTTTTCATTATTTTGCAAGTTTGAAAGTCACCCCTCAGTACTTTCCCATCAGTCAGATGTAACAATGAAGCCTATTCTGTGAAACCTTTAAGGCTAATTCTTTTAAAACAGCAGACCTCTCTGTTCAATGAATATGCACTCACTGGCCACTTTATTTGGTACACCGGTTAAACTGCCTGTTGAAGGAAATGACTTATCAGCCAATCATATATCAGCAGCACAGTGTATAAAATCATAGAAATAGGTCACAAGCTTCAGTTAATGCTCACATCAGATACCAGAATGGGGAAAAAAGTTTAAGTGACTTTGAACATGGCATGGTTGTTGGTGTATGACAGGCTAGTATTTCAGAAACTGCCAGTTTACTGGGATTTTTACGCACCACCCTCTCTAGGGTTTAGAAAGCATTAAAATAAAAAGAAAAAACATCCAGTGAGCAGCGGTTCTCTGGTTGAAAATGCCTTTTTAATGGCAGAGGTCAGAGAAGAATGGCCCGACTAGTTCAACTGATGGAAAGGCAACATCAACTCAAATAATCATTCACTGCAACCAAGGTATGCAGGTCAGCATCTCTGAACACACAACACATCACCCTGCAAGCAGATGGGCTACAGCAGCAGAGGTTCACGCTGAGTGCCAATCTTGTACCTGTAAGACAAGAAACTGAGTCTACAGTAGACATGGGCTCACTAAAAGTAGACAATAGAAGATTGGAAAAACGTCGCCTGGTCAAATTCTCAGTCTAAAATTCTGCTGTGACATTCAAATGGTAGAGTTGGAATTTGCCGTAAAGAATAAGCATGGATCCATCCTGCCTCATATGAATAATCCCGGCTGGTCATGGTGGTGTAACGGTTTGGGGGATATTTTCTTGGCACAATTTGAACATTGTTTAAATGCCGCAGCCCACATGAATGTAGTTGTTTGCTGACCATGTCCATTCCTTTATTACCATAGTGTGCCCAGATTCTAATGACTACTTCCTCCAGAAAAACACACCATGTCACAAAGCTTGAGCATGAGATCACTGTACTCAAACGGCCACCAGTCAATCCAGTCGAGCACCTATAGGATGTGGGGGAACAGGAGATTTGCATCATGAAGGTGCACACAACAAATCTACAGAAACTGCATTACATTTACAGCATTTGGCAGATGCCCTTGGCCAGAGCCACTTACATAAGTGCTTTAATACTCTACAATGAATTTTCCCGATACTAGCTCGATAAACCAAGTCTATGAATACCAATCAAACTCTTTGGAAAGTGCAGGGTTTTTTATTTTAAATAAAGGAAGGAAAAAGAGCTTGCGGTATAATACCAGAGGTGCTATTTCAGGTATTTCTATAAAAGATGTGTTTTAAGTCATCGTTTGAATACATTCAGTGACTCAGCTGTTCGAACATCTAGGGGAAGTTCATTCCACCAACTTGGTGTCAGAACATAGAAGAGCCGAGAGGTGTGTTTTCGTTCTGCCTTGAGGGGTGGTGGGACCAGTCGAGCAGTGCTGGAGGATCGGAGAGATCGTGGAGCAGTGCGGGGTGTGATGAGGTCTTTTAAGTAGGATGGTGCCAGAGCATTTTTGTCTTTGTATGCGAGCATCAGTGTTTTGAATCTGATGCGGGCAGCCAGGAGAAGCCAGTGTAGGGAGCGCAGCAAAGGAGCGGTGTGGGACAACTCGGGAAGGTTGAACACAAGCCGAGCAGCTGCATTCTGAATCAGTTGGAGGGGACGAATGGCACTCAGTGGTAGACCCGCTAGGAGCGAGTT
>JABFDZ020000138.1:25794422-25804939 GCA_019775955.2 Pollimyrus isidori | reverse complement strand
GCCCGTTGCTTCCGGGATAGGCTCCGGACCCCCCGCGACCCAGTAAGGATAAGCGGTTTGGATAATGGATGGATGGACGTGCACACTCAATATGTATTTTTATTTTTCGAACGTGCATGTTATTATTAAACACAGGTGGCTATTCTTCATTTCTATCCATCATGTATTTTTTCCATTCAGTTATCTGGAAGTTCTCAGTGCGAAACACGCAATAAAGTACGGTTCCTCATTCGATCCTGCATGCTCCCTCTGAGTTGTAATTTTTGACAAGTGAAAAGATATTCTTGTGTACTATGCTTGCTTGTGTCACTCAGGCTTAACAGAATGGGGGTTTTCCACAAAGTGGCATTTCTTCATTAGCTAGATAACTTAAGACAAATGTAAGGATTGTCCAATAGGAACAACCTGCCTTCCTATTGGTCCGTTTTCATTCAAAGGCCACTGAATGACGGGGGCCAAAAAAAAATATTGCATTGGCCTGCGTTGGGCCCCAATGATATGTTGTCATGGAACCAAGAATCTTTGGCAGTACTCTGTGGTGATTATCTGGAGAGTGTTTTGAAATACAAACAAAGCTAACCTGCAGTAAATAAATCAGTAGCACTTTACTTCAGGGGGTGATCTCCAGATGAGGATATAGCACAGGGCCAGACTGTGTCTCTGAAGCAGAGCCTATTTGAACAGTAATATAATTACTCTGTCAGCCATGGGGTTCAAACTCACAACATGCTCGACACAGATAACTAAAAGATAGAGATACACTCCATAAAGGATAGATAAAAGTTTTTTTGAATCCTTCAGTTTTAGAAGTATTATAACCTACATGACTAACTTGCATTCTTGTCCTGGTACATAATTTAGCATTAAATAAGGCCATGCTTGTTAATTTCATACGGAGAATGTAAGTACATTTTTTGAAGATATCTCATGAGACATAAGCGTTCCTTTTTATGTTAAACATAGGGACAATGAGCAACCACATGTAATGTTGTTTCAGATACAGTAAATCTGCTACTAGGAAAGTCTTACCTAATGTGTTACTGGAAAATCGTTCTTCCTGAGCACAGTTGTCATCGACAAAAAATAATTACCTTGTGTCAAGCTCAGAGACTTTGGTAAGGAGTTCAATGTTTGTTTGACTTTTTCATCCTCAGGCCATGTATCTAGAACCCTCAAGAATTTCTATCCTGGACACCATACCCTGTCTGGATCCTGTTCTCTGACAGCCCTAGACCGCACATCCTGCAGAGCCTCATCTGGTGGATGACATTCTGGGAATGGTAAGCAGTGATCCATCACCTTATCTACAAACTTTTCTGCAGTAGTTTCCAAGAAGTGCCAGAAAGAATGAGAAAGTCCAGCACATTGAGGTTGCCAATGAAAAATTGCAACAGGGCTGAACTGAGCACATCTCAAAGTCTTCCTCCCTGATATGACATTTGTCTGAGAAAATGCACTCTCTCAAAAACCTGCTTCTTTGGAGGTGAAGGTCATTTGGGCCTGGGATTTCACACCTCCGCTTCAACATGGGGGAAACTTGTCATGATGCATCATAGTCGGTCCCTGATTTATGAGTGTCCTCAAGAACATCCAGATCTTCAGTGGCATTTTAACGATTTATTTGATCCTCCAAACATCTGCACTGTTTACAAGAAAAGCTCCCCAGCTGAATAGCAACAGTTTTGTGCTATGTTTCTCAAGACCATTTTAATATCACTTTGTGACGGTCCGGGTGTGCGTGCAGGACAAACAAATCGAAACCAAGCAGGATCACAGGAACGAGGGGTTTTAATCCACACACGGACAAGGAAACATCAATGCCGAATCTGCCGGGAAGACGCTGGCGCAGACTTAAATACATAAAACAAGACACCGGACTGGCGAGCGGCATCGCCACACAGGTGGAAACAATAGGTAGGTACAAGAGGTAACAAGGTGGGTGTGGCGACACACAGGGCTTGAACGGGATAGACGACGCGGTACGTAACACACATTTACCTGTATCTAATTTAGAGAATTCTTGAGTTTTTAAAAACCATTGTTACAAAATGTAAGATTTTCCTTTTACATTCACCAAGAGAGGTAGCAGTATCACCACCTGAAGCCACTCAAAGTTTGGTTAAGGAAGACACTAATTTCTGCAACTCATGTTCAAGTTCTTGTGAAGAAAAGTATTTTTCAGTCTTCCTACAATACCTCTGACTTGTTGCACTATTATCTTTTTTTTACATTCAGCTGGTACGTTTTGGTAACTCCTTTGTACTCCAAGTCACAATGGTGACAATTTTCCATCTTTGAATTCAGTGTGGCCTAGGCCAGTGTGCTGTGTGTAGCAGACATTTTTTTCAGTTCCTCCAGGATAGCTTATGAAATCTTATATGCACAAAAGCTCTCCGTCCCCATGGCTGCAGCCTCTCTAAGCCATGCTGTCAAGCTGTTCCTTGAACTCACTGAAAATGCCATGGACAATAACTATTTCTTGAGGAATGATTTTCACCTCAGGCGTCACAGCAAGGTGAGGACTTGCTTCTGACATCTGAGGCATGTGGTTCTTTTCCCCATTTTAAGTCAACTCTACAAGATTCTAAGACTGAATGGCAAGTTCCTGTTATGTTATTCTTCTCCGCTATCTCCATGCAAAAGCCCTACATGATCATGGAGATTATTTTAGTTTCAGAGAGGCTCACTTCTCCCAGCCACAATTCCTCTGTCAGATCAGAGAAGCAAGAGTGTTGAGTGAATGGTGAGTCCACCTCAAATCTTAAATCTTCAACTGCTGTCTTATCCAGCCCTTTGGTCATAGTGTTCCTCTCCGCTGGATGCAAAGCAGAGTGTCTCACTCGGAACAGCAGGAGTTTGGAGAAAGTTTAGTCTAGATGGTGCATTCACCTGGTCAGCAGTAGACTTTAATTCCTCCAGTGTGTTTTCCAAGTGTTCATTTGATAATGGATAAGCTTTGGACAAGCTTATAAGCTGGGGCAATTCTAGGATTTTACCCCCGCCCCCATAAAATTGCAGAGTAACACAAGTACACCAGTGCACAAGTATAAATGGCCACAATGGCGTAGACCACTTGTGTAGGTCAAGGCATAGGTTCAACGCAGAAGTATAATTCATGCTAAAGGAAGCAGTGCCTGTGCTCATATCTTGTTGGTTTGGTCTTTAAACTGCTGAGAGAGATGCTAAGCTTTACTACTTAGTTTGTACTACAATGAGATTGATTCCAAACTTAGTGAACTTCCACAAGTCCTGGATCTTGTAATGACCTTGGACATGGTTCTTACAGAAGGTCCTGGGTGGTTGCATAGCTAATGAATTAACACTTACATCTGTGATAGACTGCAGCCTCTTCCAAATGCCCCCTGGGCATCATTTATCCATCATTTATCTATGTTGATGATAATGGAGTCTCAACCACAGGGCATTCCCAGCCTGAGGTCGCCGTATTGTCATTCGCTCATTCCATTATACCACATTATATGGTATTTAAACAGTATTTTAAAAAGCCACACAATTGCAGTATTTCCTGTTAAAATTTGCAGAGCAGAAGAGGGGTTCCTGTAATACTGGCCAAGCCCAGCCAGACTTTAACCAATACATCGACATTAATTGTATGTTGTTTACAAATGTACGGCACATGATTTTTAATCAATTTGTAACAAGAAAATGGTGCAGAAAATGATCGAACTATTACAACTACCAAGGCAGCTCTTGCGTTATTGGAGGACAGAGCTTATGGAAGAATTGGAAGAGCCCATTCTCAGGCTCGGGTGGAGGTAGAGCGCACTGTAGAGCAGCTTAAAAGGCTGTGGGTGCTGCCTGGTAAAGACCGGTGGGGTGCTGCTATACAATCCGCAGAAAATGTGTCGCATTGTACGCGCATGTACTGTGTTGCATAATATGGCATAAAATCATGGCTTCCCAGTTTCTGAAGAGCTTAGGCAAGATGACCCTTACCCTGACCCACCAAATTTTCAGCCAAACAGAACATTGTTGCAACTTCAATATCACACAGCGTATCATTTAGATGTTTTAACTCATTGGCAACATCTCACAGCATTCACGATTTCTTTTTGTGGCTGCAGCACAGCTTCAGTCAGCACACGGCCGGATGGTCGCCCCCCCCGGTTTCTGAGGCACGGTAACGTGTGCAGCAAGCACCCAAAGATGTGCTCGGCACAGCAGCACCATCACCGTTTCGTCCTCGGCACTGGGGGCACCTCTTGTACTATTGTCTGTAAGAATAAACAGACAGAATAAACAAAAGTAACACAGCATCTGCGCTCCTACTTGTTATTTATACACATGGTTCTGATACCTCAGAACTCGAACTTAATCCGTTCCGGACTCCGGATCGAATCCTAAGAAATTAAAGTTTTGATCAAATTTTTTCCATAAGAAACAATGGAAAACCAATGAATTGGTTCCCGACCCCAAAAAATTACACCGAAATATAATTTAAACACAAAATGAACCGGACAAAACAAGAAGAGTATATACTGTACTAAACACATATAAGCACATTTATCAAAACAGTAGTTTATAAAGTAAGAATATAAATGTATCCAAACAATGTATAAAGTTAAAAAGACAATGTGTCCTGCCCCTATCGTCTGCTCATTCCGTGTGCCACACCCCCTCATTAACCCCATATGTAATTCCTGTGTGATCGGTTGTTTCTGGTTGTTGTCATTAGCCTTCTGTATTTCGTCCGCGTTTCAGGTTGTTTCTCTGGTCATAGTATTGTAATTAAACCCCGTATTCCCTGATACCCTGACGTCTGTGCCTTTTTAAATATATTTTTTTATACAATAACAATTACTCTTTCTGTATCATTGTCTAAATGTATTTTTACTGTCTAAATATATGTATTCAGTTAGTGTAAACATGCACGATGCTATCACAGCAAATGCGAAGCTGAGACTGAAGCGTTACCCGTTGTTTTCGCTGAGAGACATGCTGGGTGACTCATTTTCCCGCACATACAAGTTATCTTAAGTCGGCACTCACAGTTTGACTTCTAAGATTCAGATCGAGCTCTAGGTAATTTTTTTTTAACTGGTTGGTTTGACTTTTAAGAAATTTGAGTTCTAATAAGTTTGAGAACTGAGGTACCATGGAACTTGCGAGTGTACTTTAGATAAATCTGGTGGATTCCACCAGATGGCGTTATGAGAAAATTACCTCGGCAAAATAACAATGTCCAGTTTCACTCATTTGAGGGAAGAATATGTTGATAAAAAGATTTTTGTACTCTAATGCTGTTGTGAATTTACAAAAAGACAGCAACAGCGATATGTTGATAACTTCAGCCCTATAAATTACGATCCTGACATCACATACCAAACACAGCGCCACTCCAATTTTTGTTGGTACTGCAACATGCGCACATGTCACATTAATTTCCGGAGATGTGTTCAGAGAAACATGCTTCCCACCGAATTGTGCTACACTGAAATTAATGTCACGCCAATTCATAATATTCATTTTGGTGACATTTTTTCTTTTGCAAGAATTTAATGTAGTATTTTATCTCTATAGTACATGTTGATGCACGGACATGAACAAGAGCGCAACCACTAAATTATAGAGGGTTCACAGTGAGAAAATGAAATAGATAAGCACATCAATAATGAATTTAAAATGATTTTTAAAATGTGAAATTGAAAAATAATTAATTACTTAAATGTATCAAACCCAGTGGGCGGGACTGACACTTTTCTAGCCTGAACCATGTCAAGGTTGCATCTGATGAAGCTTGTTTGTTTCTGGATAATTTCATTTAAATGGGGGAGGAAATTTATATTTTTAACTCAGAAAAATGCAGGTAAATAACTTGCAATATTACTTCAGGTTTTTCCAAATTCAAACAAAATGTGTAGGTGTTGCGTACGCCTATAGTGCAAGGCAGCAAGGGAGGGAGTCCAGGCCAGAATACGGGAAAGCGAGGGTTTATTGTCAAGCACACCAACATAAGACAACGTTAATGCCGAGTCTGCCGGAAGAGACGCAGACGCAGACCTAAATACACATGACAGGTACAAGACAGGCGTGCGGCAACGCCACACAGGTGAAAACAATTGGCGATCACAAGAGGTAACGAGGTGGGCGTGGCACACAGGAGGAGCGGATGGAGCTTGGACGCAACAGTAGGGATAAAAAACAACAGTATTAATTACTTAACAGAACAATCAGCAACCTGGCACACTCTTGCTTTATCTATATTTGTCATTTTAACTTAAAAATGATACTAACATACTGTACATTCACAGACTGTGCCATGTGTCCTGTGAATGAACATTAATGTTTCCCTAGACTGGATCATCCTTTGGACGACAACTGATGACAGGCTATCTGTCTGCAAAGGGGATTAAAGCCTTTGAGGGCAAAGTGGGAAAAGTGCTGAGAAGTATTCATTAGCCCTATCACAATGCAAGACAGTGGGTGAGAATATTATATTGCATGATTTTTTCTTTTTTAAAAAAGACATGTATTGACAATATAATCATTTAAATGCCACATTGAGTCATATTTTTATATCATAGGGTGCCCAAAATTTAAACCATATACAATACAAGGCTGAATACATGGGTCACAAGATCCATCTAGATCAAAAAGAGAAGCTTGTTATTTTTGGGGTGATGCATGTTATGGCTGTTGATGGATTCAGCAAGAAGCTTGTTGGTGACACAACAATGCCTGTAAAGAACAAAATTGTCATTTATGAGGAGGTGTTCAGGTAAAATTACAGTTTTAAAATGGAACCAAAATTGGTCAGTAGGACTGACAAAAATATTTTCTAGGATCTATGATTTCTAAAACTACTGTTTATTATTTTTTTCCTCAGGCCTGCTGTGCTTTCCCATGGACTATGGGACCAGGTCACAGTTGAATGTGGGACAGAATTTTATCTGACATGTTTCATCCAGGAAAAGCTGGCAGGACACAAACACAATGGTCAAAGGTAGCCTTACGTTCAGACGCCATCTACAAGGGTAAGATTAATGCATGGTTAAAACTGAATTCTTTTTTTTGTAATAATGGCCTATTTCTAATGATGTTTCACGGTCCTAAAACACGCAGAACCATGTCATAGAGAGGATGTGGCTGGAGGTGAATACAAGAGTCGACTACCCTTTGAAGACAGCATTGGTACAGTTGGTAGATCAGAAAGAGCTGAACATGGAGGACAGCATATCTATGTACTGTGTGCCTATATTGGCAATTTGGCATCACAAATGTTGTATGGATTGCGCACAGGATCCCAGGTATGACTTCACCGATTGTTATAAGCATGACATGTTAAGCAGATAAAACAGGTTGACATTCCACATCAGATTTAATCTTAACTACATCCACTTTTAATCCATATCCAGTGCTAAAGTCTACACTGGGGGATTCTTTTTGTAACATTTATACTTGGTTTCAATGTGCATATGGATGCTAATACACATTGCTTGCTTATAAATTCAGTGACTTGAAAGACAACTAAAGCAAATTAACTTAAGTCTTGACCTGTTATTTTCTACATAAAATACATGTAATCTTGGAAATCTCTACTGATTTTTGCCATTTTCAGGAAAAGTAATTCCTAATGAATTGGCTAAGGATGGCTGTGCAGCAAAAGTTGCTGAAGACGATGTGCCTCTTGGTGACGTGGCGGCTGACCTGTATATGCAAGAACTGGGATCAACGTTGAAAAGGGAATCAATTTTTGGAGTGGATCTGTTCCCCCCCACCCCCCCCAAGGATGCGCGACAGCAGACTGAAAGTGCATTTGGTTCTCACTTTGATTTGGTATCATTATACCAAAATGTAATTCACCAATACTATGACCCTTTTAAAAATGCAGTTAAATATGTTGATTTCACCAGAACATCTGTGTGACTTCTTACAATGTCCTGCAATGTAATGAAGTAAGAGTATTCATAGAAAAAGAATTTATTAAACACAACTGTTTTGTTTTGAACTATTTGAGTGCATTACATCTCTCCATAATAAAGAAATGGCTTTTAAAATATCATAAGTATCAAATTACCAACTATTTCAGCTTTTCCAAAAATGCTTACAGAGCTTGACTTTCTAAAGAAGAAATGCATTTAACAGCTACTGCCCCAAATATTTAAACAGGTTGAATTTCAAACAGGGCATGACCAATTGTACAAATTTCAAATATAATTTATCCAAAGAAAGCATGAATTTTGCAAACCATGGTGCCTAAACTTTCTTAGAAACCTGCAGAGGATGTAAATTCCCCTGTTAAGTCATTTTCACTTTATTTTACAGTTATTCCACTGTTTGTATATCCTTGAGTATAGACAAGGTAGCAGAGAAACCTTTGAGACGATGCGTTTTGGAGTGAAAATCTTCCGCTCTGCATTTCAGACAGTGGTGCTGCATTTTTCAGCCACTCTTCCACACAGATTTGGCATCCAACAAGAGACTAAGAGCATGTGGAGAACACAGGCTCTCCCATTAAATCTGGAGGATTTAAATTAAAATGGCTTTTTTAATAAGTTGTTCTGTAACGGTACATATTGAAACAAATATTATACATAGCGTTACAAACAACACAGGTAAAGGCCTCCTTTATAAGGGGCAGGCATGTAGCTGGCATTGCTTCAGAGCTTATGCTCTTTGCCAGCTCAGAAAGCTGGTTTATTGCTGAAGAAATATCTTGCAGGCTGTCAGCAGCTTTCTTTAGCTGTTGAATGTTGCCAGTTATTTCTTGTATGGTTGTACCATCTTCTGCTCGGCGGCAGAATAAAAGGACAGAAGATAAAGGATTCTTAAAACTTATAAGCTAAACGAAAGCTAAAATTAACATTTCATCTCTTTTATAAAAGTATAAGTGTGTGCTTAGCTTTTATGCAAATACTACATTAATAAGAACTATAAACACCTTGTTCCAAACTGAAATTATTTTCTTAGCTTTACCACTTACCACAGTTCAGTATGTTAATTTCAACCAAAACAGTAAGTCAAAATAACCTTTAAAAGTCAAATAGTTTCATTCAAAGTTTACCTTAATTGCTTTGTCCTCCTCTCAGGTATGGCATGTAATGTCATGGTATGGCAGTAATTGGAACCTTAGAATGACAATATTACTTTAAGGACTATACTTAAGACCCATATCATCCAGATCTGCAGAATGCACAAATGAGAAGTGAGGTCTTGGTCATATAACTTACTTCTTGTCCCCTCAGAGTCTACTATTTAATTTCCTTGGCTGTCTGTAAGGATATGACTGTCACTGCTGCTTAAGGCATCCATCACCTTTGCAGTTACCCCATCAATTGTAGCATCGGCTTCCAAAAAGCGAATAACCACAGTTCTTGCAGTACTGAGCTTGCCATTCACAATATCAGTGTGGCTCTTCAGCACCAGAGCTTGGTTATCGAGGGAGGAGCTGGAGGGAGATGGCAGCGAGGGGCTGGAGGGAGATGGCAACGAGGAGAAGCGAGCTGGTGGGCAAAGGGGTGTCAGGCAGTATTCGCGGTCGTCGTCCGAGGGGCGAAGGTCAATGCCAGGAAGGTCCGTCCGACGAGAAGGCACTGTACTAGAACACATGAGGAGGGGCGAACGGGAGGAGCCGGGTTCAGCAGGACAGGTGGGTTAAAGATGGGAACTGGACTGAGGAGGGAAGGTAAAACCAATCGGTCATTTAGAGACAGGCATGCATTCTACGGCAGGGATGCCTTTTTCGGCATAACACCTGTAATCCTGCCATCTCTGTTTGTGCTGTTAAGACGCTGATGGGTACAAACAATTTCTTTTTAATTTCGGGCACCATGCAAATTTCCGAATCAGCATTTTTAACTGACTCTGCCAAGCTGTGCCACTCTGTCAACTTTCGTTTATTGCTGATGCCACTACTTAAACCACCAAATAATATTACTTTTCTTTTCTCAGTTTCTGTTAACATGACTTCCACTTCGCACTCGCTGAAATACTTTCCCCACATGGTTTATTCATTGTTAAGAAAAACATAGAACAAAACAGGTATTTATGCAGAATTACATATGCCAATATACAGTGGTACCTCGGTTTTCAAACTCACTAGAACTCGAATAAAACAGTTTTACCTAGAACTCGATGTGAATATCAGAAGTTGAACCGTGAATTCTTGAATTCACGTGAATTCATATGTCATTTATTTATACTTTATTTTTCCAGGTAAATTAACTGAAAACCAGTTCTCACTGCATTACGTGATATCCGGGAGAAATAGCAGATTACGCATCGGAACTGCCTGGGATACAAACGTCATGCATGCAACTAAACTCTTCAGCCAATAAGGTGTGTCGTCACGGAGGCGGTTCCAGTTTGTGCAGCTGGGTGAGAGTTTGTAATGCATTTAACTGACAGGATCAGAATGCGTTGCTTTAAGCCAGCGCTGTAAGCAAGTCGAATGCACCCAATGCGACAAACTGAAATGCGGACTTAATACAGAGGACTAATGACAACAACCAGAAACAGCTGATCACATGAGGATCCCACACAAGATTAACGAGGGG
>JABFDZ020000138.1:25713005-25741492 GCA_019775955.2 Pollimyrus isidori | reverse complement strand
AAAGTTACCTTTCCCACCCACATATGCAGGACCAAACCGTTGCTCACCTGTAAGGACAACAGGCCCATTTCTAAATGGGCAATTGGAAGTGTGTTCCCTGTGGCCCTGGGGTGCTACTTGGATGGAAGAGTTGGTGGGACAAAAAAAAAAAAAAAAAAAAAAAAAAAAAAACCGCTCAAACTAAAGAAAGGCATAACAAAAATGCTTCACAGAGGTGCAGGAATTCATATGCTTCACATCTGCAGAAAAACAGGCCCTAAGCGCTGCACTAACACCATCAACATGAAATTGGAGCAACGGGGGAAATCTGATTAGTGTACAAACAAAGTTTATATTCAGAGATGAGTTGCATAGTTTCAGGGCCGCTATGGATATTTAAAGACACTCTATTTATACGTGAACTTGCACGTTTTGGTGATATAGTGACTGTCCTGACAGAAACGAGCGAACAGCAGCTTATCACTTATGTAACTGCTGTCCCTGCGTGGGGTTTGCGTGGCAGGCTAATGACTTCCCAGGCTGGCTGAACTTGATTTGCCCGAGCGCTGACCACTGGTTTATGTAGGTGAACAGGGTCCTTGAAGGCCAGGTACAGCATGGGGCAGCTCTCGTCACAAACAGGCAATTACAGCGGTTGCTATATTAGAGGTCATTCATTAGGCAACCTAATTACCACAAAATAAGCCACAATTTGGAGGTGAAACCATGAGCCCCTAGTCTGCACGCTTCAGCATACAGCGCATGGCGACGAAGTAGCCAGCTCCTCCTCCTCCAGGCTCCCAGGGACAAACGCAGCGGTGATCCCTGGACTTCAGTCCCATGGCTGCCAGATAAACATTCTGTGAGCAGAAAGCCAAGCCCCATGGCAGCAGGAGGTGGTGTGGGAGGAGGTCCACCTGCAGGGTAACATTCTAACCTAAACACAGGATTCACTCTCCCCCAAAATGCTACTACATATTAGGAGGCTCCCCAAAGCCAGCACAACTGCAAACAAAAGTAACCAAATTAACAGGAGACAGAACAACTTCAATGAAGCTAGAGCCTCATTGTGCTTCAGGCTAGGAACTCCAGCTTTAAAGTCCATGACAACGAAATATCCAGCAAGTAAAGAAGAGCCACCCTTCGTCATGCAGCCTGGCAAAAACACAGCTGGAACTCACACGCCCGGCACAGAGGCATGCCGCCATATGCCGGATGATGCCTTTGTGTGAAATCGTGACTTCTGGCTGCAAAGCGCCAAGAGCCGTCAAGGGCATTGATCGCAATTCTCTGTCGCATTTACTGAGTAGGCGAGTGCTTGTTCAGCATGGAGCAGCGAAAATTAATTTAGTTTCAACTCAGGCACAGAGCCCTGGTTTTCATGTTATTCAAGTGCAGTTTGCCATCGAACCCACCATGCCATAACAGCTTACAACTAGCACAATCTATGGTTAAATCCTAGAGTTCAAAAGCGTAAAGGCTGAAATGCAAAGGGGCCATAGAAGGTGCCAATACCACAGGATTTGACCAAATGTGATCCATCAAGGCAAAAGAAAAAAAAACAAAAAAAACTGCTAAACATTTACTGATCAGTACAGGCAGTACCCAAATTCAAAGAATGGCATGAAGTGTCAACTTCTTAGCCAAAACTCCTCACCACAAACTAGTCAGTCAAGCCCGTCTATGGTCCAATCACAAGAAAATGGCTGCCCTATTAAAACAAAAAAAAGCAAGGCAAATCAACTACCCTTGTGGCTGGCAGGACTGGGTCAATCTCAGTCATGCACAGACGGGAGGTTGATTCTCTCATGAGCAGAATACACGACAGGGGTACTCTAACGCCACTAAATTTCACCACCATGACACTTCCCTGTGAACCTGGCATAGCCAGTGCTGTAATGTGACAAACCCACACTATCCCCCTGCACTGTGAATGCGGCTGAATGTTATTTATTCACACGCTCAAAGATAAGAATGATGAAAGTGCAGCTTTAATATACCAAACAACTCCACTGCCACCCACCGCCTTCTCAGACAGAGGACACCACCAATTACACCCCCTGCTGGGTTATACGACCATCCTCAGTTGGGCTCATTGGTTTAAACTTTTCATGACTCAAGGAGAAGGGGAAATAAAGAATGAAATCACAGTGTAAAAATCAGCAAGCGCTTGGTCAGTATGGTTGTTACTTTTTTTTTAAAAAAAAGCTAAAAGCCAGCGAACATACACACGTCATATACATGTCATTAAGAAGCAATGTTTATATGGGACTCTTCCATCTCAGGGATCAATATTTTATTTCATAAAGGCCACCGGCTTTCAATTGAGCTTTTCCAGGAGAAAAAAAAACAGCACCTTGCTTGACATCATTTGACAAAATGCAGTACAAACATTCAATATATGTGTGGATTTCCCTGGATCAAAGTCCCCAAGGAGTAAATTTACAAATAAGTGAGCATCATTTAATTGTCAGATAATTATTTTGAAACTTAACCTAGTGTTCAGAGGTTTGGAAAATGAACTCGCTTACTAAATGATGCATTAAAATTTTCTACAACAAATCACTGAAGCACTTTACACTCAATTAGGCAAAGGATCTGTGATTTTATTATTTTTTTAATCATAATGTGTAAAAGAATAACCAGAAAAATACTTTTATTCATGCAAGTCTTTTTCTCCAGTTACATTACGGTGATATTTGTAAAAAGCCACAAAAAATTAAGAAAGTGATACGCAAGAAAAGTGAAATTGATTTGATTAAATGTATACAATGAAACGTGTGCCACTCAAACAGTGAAGCAGTTTAAGCACTTTAAAGGTACTAGAATGACTGTGTCCAAAATATCAAATACCAAACTTACTGGCTGATTTTATACAGTTAAAATTCTGTTTCGCATTTTAACATCCAGCAGTACATTAATCAAAAACAAGGACTTCAAGCACCAAAGCACTGGGACAGTCCTACAAATTGGCCCTCAGGTGAGACCAAAGACAACTGAAATCAAATCACTGCCTCTTAGTACAAGGGGAAAAAAAAAACACCCTTACACATAAACCAAAAGGTCACCAGGATTGAGGAACATACTTGTTTTTCCTGGGGAGTCAAACACAGACATCCTTTTTGACTGATTTGTACATCTACACACACACACACACACACACACACACACACACAGTACCAGCAACATGCAAAATGTAGTACACTAGTTATTAGATTTTGATCATTAGTGTGTCATGCTGATTTTTGTTAAAGAGCACCAGTTTTTTTCCCCACACGTTCAACACAATACTTCCTATTGCAAACATACGTGCTGGTAGGTTGGTAGTTCAGTCAGCAGCACTTCTGCCTCCCACCTTATGGGTCAAGGGTTCAAATCCTACCTCTGGTTTGTTGGTATGCACGCTCTCACACTATAAGGGGCATTTTCACCAGGTACTCCTTGTGCAGCACACACACACACACACACACACACACACACAAGGAGTTAGGTTAACTGGCATGCCTAAATTGCCTGTTGCATGAGCACATTCGGGCATGCGCTCTGCGATGGCCTGGCATCCCATCCAGGGGGTACCTCTGCCTAGCATAGGCTCTGGAGCCTCATGCCCAGAATAATCAGTTGGAACACTGATAGATAAATTGAATTTTAGCCATTTGTGTTAAGTGCTCTTCTGGGTAAAATGGCATGAACTTCAACCTCCAGCTTTGCATCACGATTCTGAGTTCTTGATGGCCAGCTTGACATGGCATCAGGGGCCGATTGCAAATAAGCGATGTTCAATGAGAGAGAAAACAACACAAAGTCCCAATTCAGAAGCTATATCTATCTCAGATGCCACATTGTAAGCCTGATTTGCATATGGTTCTCAACTTTACATTTGCTACACTTTTTAAGTGCTAGACGCACTGGGATTGTACCGCATTGTCAAAACAGCAAACAGAATTGCAGTTACAACCTGTTACACATACGACCAAAACTGATGTATGCAGTTTTAACAAACTGACAATCACGGGAAATCTCATTAACAACAAATTTGATCCACAGCTTAATGTTGGTTTACACAAAACGCTTGGAGATCTTACACTAACAGTGCAAGCTGGGTAGGAGGGTCAATAAACAGAAGCATCGAAAATTGAACCAGCACGTCATATCATCATCCAGAATATCTTCAACTGTGGGTTTGTGACACCAAACCTCACACTCATTTAGAGAGTACAGACTGTTGATGGCTTGGGGAGGGGGGGGGGGGGCAACCTTTGTCATCATTCCAAGCAAAGTGGACATGCTACCTGTTTAGACACCCAGAACAAAAACAGCCTGGAAGGGGCTGACAGGCCGTAAAGCGGGGTTGGGGGTGGGAAAATTACACTCTGCCGATACATCGATATGATACATCAGGAAGGCATCAAAATACAGCACAAAATCGATGTGACAGTGTGATCAGATTTAAAAGGGAGGGAGTTTCTCTTACAAACGACATGACAATCAAAGTGCCTGTGATATAACAAACCTGCCACAAATAGGTGACTTGCAGATAAGACCCCACTCACCCACTTCTATCCACTCAAAAACACTGACAACATAGACTGGAGTGCCTGTATTAACAAAGGTGACCCATCAAGTGCCTCAGCATAAAATAAATCAAATTTTAGCTATATAACTTCTGCCATTATTTATAATATTCAACATGGCGCTACTGGCTTACAGAGACCGACTCCTATGTCAGTTTGCCTTGCTATGAGCAGACTAGCTTTGAGGGAAGAGAAAAACACATACATGTTTCTGCCTGTTCTGTGGAAAAAGGCCGGCTCATTGGAGATTGCAGGTGGACACAGGCATCGATGAAGATGCTGGGGGGAATTGCAAGAGGTATCAGGACAATTTCATGCGAGGAGGAATAGAGAAAGGTGTAGGCATTTTGGCCATGACACACCACGCACTCAGCACAACGCCTCGGTATGCCCCGGTTAACAGATGCAGCCCAAGGCATTTTCCTGTGTGATCCAGGAGCAGGGATTAAGAGAAGCACAGAAATTAAATTTGAATGTATGGATTTGCCCTAGAAAGGCAAATTAATGCTCGTCATTTAAAGTTGCAAACAGGACTGTTAATGCATATGCACACAAATCCAGACAAATGTTTCACCCATCTAAAACAGCCACCTAAAACCCTTGTGATTATTGCACGTGTCATACAATTGTGATCTGATATCTTGCAGCCCTGCACACAATCATAGAAAATAGACAAAAGATACAAAAGTAACATCCCAAGGAACCTCCAGGGGCCTGTACCCTACTGTCCTGAGTATTCTACCCAGCAAATAAGACTGAGAAACAATGTGCTTTCAGCATAGGTGTACTTTGTTATATGCCCCAGTCACTAAAACAGCATGAAAATTCCTAGACACACCACCAAATCAATGTCCTAAAATACTGGACAAATACTCAAAACGAAATTTCTTGGTGAATCACTGGTCATAGTAAATGTTTAAAAGCAATAGGAATGCGTGTTGCGGCCACATTCAGCAAGACACAAATGTACAAATTAAGGATGGGCAGTAGCCCTGAGCCACTAAAGTGCCATAAATATCAAAGAGCGAGGACCCCACATCAGCCACACTGCCCCAGAACTAAAACATTACAAGGAGACCAACAAGATTCCAGAAGTAGGTAGAATGTGCAGGCAGTATACAGATTACAACAAGCCATGGTCAAACCCCTGAAAGGTCAACCTCTGCTGAAGACTAAAGTAACTGGTCCAGGCACTGCCAGTTTTACCCCTGAATACAGCACCGTTGGCAGTTAGCGCTGCCAAACAACAAATTTCACCCCGATCACAAAACCTTTGCACCAAGCTGCCAGAAATTGCACATACCTCTTTAAAATACATTGGTCATTCCATATAGCTGCTGCCATTCTTCCATCACAAATAAACTGATATACAATTTTGTTAAAAATGCATTAAGTTCGTTACCACCATTATTGTTCTCATTTTCTATAAACATGTGCTTATAGCAATACTTCGATATAATGCAGCAATAAGGGCTCATACTACCTAAGAACCACCCTAAAACTAATGTCCCGTCCCTGAAGTATATTTCATGACAAGTCAACTTTCAATGCATCATTTACAAAGACAGTCATCAAAAGTAAAAATAATTTTGATGATAATTGCGAAACCAAACAAAGGTCCCAGGCCAATATTAAACTTTAGCTGCACACCTAGGGGTCTGAATTACTCTCTGTATGTGTGAAGTTTCCTGCAGGCGCTCTGGCTTCCTCTTGCAATCCAAAAACATGTAATTAGGTTAATCAAAAACTCTAAATTGATGGTAATACTTGCATGCACGTGCCCATTAACAAACTGGCACCCCTTGCAGGGAATACCCCAGCACCATACCTTGTATTGCCAGGTCCAACCATTACCCTGACCAGGATAAGTGCATGAAAGATGGATTGTTACACACCAGTAAATTCACCAGAAGTAATCAATTTAGCATTAATGTAGGACACTCTATGAGTATTGTATATCACAGTGTATTTCTACTAAAACAGCAACTTCAGAAAAAAGACAAATGCCTGCATTCATTATTGCAATTAAATGACAAAGACCCGGCAAGCAATAAAATATCACATTCAAACATTTCAAATAAATATTTGTTACTACTATGTACAAGGAAGAAAAAAAAATTAAGGCCCAAGAATTTGCAAAAACACTCAAATCGAATGATGTGTGGTATAAAGAGGTCTGTGCATCTGTGGTCACATTTGAAGTATTAAAAATATTCGTTATGATAGAATTGCATGCCCCTTTGCCTATCCCTCGTCAATAAATGACACCGATTCTAGAATTACTCTGCCACTGAAGCATTTATTCTCACCGCGATTTAACTTTAATTAACGATTTGTCTGTTTATTTCTGATATGTTCACAGAGTAAACGCACGCGAGCTAATCGCGGATCGTTGCTGCATTACATCAGATGCAGTTATAAATGGCCAGAAGCGGAGGATGGCGAGCCAATCAGCTTTCAGCTAGCATGTCAACCTAAGACCAACTGTCTCCTGCCTTTGACAGGAGCATTTTACCTCCATAATTCAAATCCCAAAGCAAAGCTATCTGCACACACTCAAATCGAGAGCCAATGTTTACCGGCAGCGACAGCGAGGTTCCACGGGATCGGGGGACACAGGAATCAAATCACAGATCTCTGTTCCAACACACGGCTGCCGGGATTAACTGAAAAAGGCACGATTCGCTATTTGTGTGATAAAAACTAGTTGCACGGACAAACTTGGAATTAAAGTGAGCACATTTGAAAGTCTACAGAGATCCTTCACACTTGAATAGGCCTTGCAAACCTCCCTGGAACTCCCCCCCCCCCCACACACAAATAATGTAAATGGGCAATTAAATTAAAAACAAACCTGTCAACGCGTAATCTCAGACTGTACGATCTTCTCGTGATTAAAACTTAACTAGTGGTTGACTAGCGTGTTGGCCAGTGAAAAAAAGAATAATTTTGTTCAGATAAGACGTTTTAATGCGCCCGCGCCCGCAGATCTACGAATTACACCGCGGTATTATTTTATACTTATTTTTTTAAAAAAAGTACAGGCGGCTGCACCCCTAACCACCCACCGCTCTCACGGCTACAGTAGCCCTAGAAAACACAGCTCACTGGAAAAGAAACAAAAGATATTTTACTCGATAAATGCAGTTAAAACGAAGAGGTACGGGTTAAAAAAACACACACACGGGCAGCCATTTTAGAGAGTCTGGGATAGACAATGGCTGGTCTGCTGCAATGTTACACTTCGTTACGGGGACTCGGTGTGCAAAATGCACGGAAAGTTCCGCGGGTTCGAGGTGTAGATGAAAGTTTACCTGGTTTCTGCTTAAGGGCTGCCCGGTGCTTCCCGGGCTTACGGGCGGCGGGTGATGGCTCCTTTGTTGCCAGCTCTGGTGGCCCCCGCCGTACTGGCCCCCGCTGCCCATGTCTCCCGGTCCCTTGCTCGCCCCTTCCTGTTTGCTGTAGTCGCCACTGGAGTAGTTCGGGTAGCCCCGGTTGGAGCTAGGAGAGGTCAGCAGCTGGATGAGGGTCGGAGTGGCGTTGTATCGCTGAGTGTTGTACGAAGCGGCCATGGCTGTAGTTCCTCCCGCTGGCTGTTGCTTGGCTGGCTGCCCCCCAGCCGCCGGAGGCTGGCCGTGTCGCGGCGAGTTCATGGCGTAGCCCGGGCCCGGGTACGGAGTCCGGTTTGGAAACGGGCTGTAGTTGTTGAACTGGTGGTTGGTGAAGGCGTGCTCCTGTGAGTTGGGCTGATACGACTCCATCATGCCACCCGGCTGCACGGCCGACCCCGCTGCCATGCCAGGGCTTTGTTGTCCGCCATGTTGATGAAAAGGGAGCCGGCCGTAATGCTGACTGTAACCGTAAGAAGGTGGAGGAAACGCCGACGAGTGCTGATGTGCCATCCCCGGGTGGTTATTCCCGTCCGTTGCTCCTGAATCATTCTGATTATTGTTGTTATTCACCCTGGACGGATTCCCGTTGCCGTTCTTCATCTCAGGATCCCCTCCTCCCCCCGCATTTCCAGCATCGGCCCCGTCCTGCAGGTCCTTCTGACCCGGGGATCCGCTCTCGGATCCCGGTTCCTTATTTTCCTGTTGCTTCTCCCCCGGTACCGGCTCCTCCTGCGGGTCCCGATCCGGTTTTTTCAGCTCGGAAGGCGGACTGGTGTTGAGAGTGGCGGCGCTAGCGACCTGAGCGGCCATGATATCCCCCTCTCTCTCTCTTTCACGGCGACTCAGTCACAATCACACACTGAATAGCATTGAATATAAATACAATTTTATAACAATTTACCCGCTTCTCGGCTCATTCCCCCAAGAACCGGACAGAATCCGGTTCCCACTCTCCTTTCCGCGTGAAATTGTTGGCTACGGAAAAATATAAATACAATCCCGGGGACGATTTCCACCGACACGGAATTTGAAGGGGGTTCTGTTACAGCGCGAGACTGAGAGCGAGGAACTGATCAAACCAGCACGAGGCTCCGTGAGATACAGCCATTTTACCGAGGCGCGTGGTGAGACGCAAAACCCGGTGCGTACGCCGGGAGGGCAGGGAGCCGGACTGCGGGAGCGCTCCAAAGGCACCAGTGACTTTTATCGCTTGTGAAAGCAGCGACGGTGCCTTTTTCAGACTGATCAGGAAGTCTTTAAATAAATACACCTCGTGACTTCTATTAAATAAATATAATAAGATGAAAAAAGGCAATTGGAAATGTCTCGTAATCATATATATATAAATTCATATACATATATATATATTAAAAATTGTATAATGTATCCTAGCATTTATATTATTTAATTGTTATTTTTTTCAACTATTTCTAATAACTTCGTGCATTTGCAGGGGGATTTGTGAACCATTCATCAACACATGTGGGAGGGAAACCGTCTCTGGGCGGCAGCGCATTTCCATGCTTGTGCTGTGAGGAAATGAAAGGCATGAGCGTGTCAGCAGAAGGCTAGAAGCTGGAGAGGGCGAAAAAGAATGGAATTACAGGCAGAGCGAGCGAGGAAAAGAGAGAAAAGGGAAGGGGGTGGACTTAACCAGTCAGCAAGCAGGAAGTGAGAACGAAAAAAGACAGAAGGAAGGAGAGGGGAAAAAATTAACCGAATAAGCTATAGAGACAGCTAGAATTAACAACGCAAATTCTGCTGAGGACGGTCTAAAATGTTCTAATTGTGATTTTAATGCGAGACCAGAACACTTTAAGTCATTTTATGAAACTGTAAAAGAAATAAGTACACCAGAATAAACCACCTTCAGCGCTCCTCCCACCCTCGCTCCCTCCCATCTCGCGTTCCTCTCTTCCCATCCCCCTCTACTCATTCTCGCCGCTCGCCCGCCCCGCTCTAACAGCAGCTTCACCGGTTGCAGAAGCACCACAACTTCTGAGCGTGGGGGATGGGCAACGCCAGAGCAGCCTGCTCACAATGCAGGGCGACGCTAGCCGGCCCGACCTTGCCTGGTGCGAGAAAGGGGATCCCCCTTTAGCTTAACTGTACGCCGAGTACATGCTCATAGGGGTACCGTGAAAAGACTCAAAATAGGGATTGTTTCTGTTCAAAAGGGTTGTAGCTGCTGCTCTGTAGTGCATGTGTAGTGTGCTATTTAAGCAGAATGAGGGAGTTGCATTCGCTATCAGCACAAGTGTTCCTGTTCTTTTTGTATTACCTCCATTAATGATAATTATAACAATAAATAATTCCTCAGATTTTGGCTGCTTAGCTATCTTTGTCATATTGCATTTTATACAATCAGTACATTTTAAGAGTGATTAGGTGCAGATATTTTAGTGAATTTGACAGGAAAAAACACACAGGAAATGATCATGAAAGCAATCGGAAAATTATTGGGCAGAAATAATAAATATTTTATTGAGTCATTTTCATATTAAAAACATGAATTTTGTGGAGTATAGCACCTCATGGCACTGCAATCTGCAACCTCCAGGGATGTGGGTTGGGCGTCTGTCTTTGGTCTGTATGTGTTTGGAGTTTACATGTTCTCACCATGTCTGTCTGGGTTTCGTGGTGCCCTGTCTTCTTCCCACTGTCCAAAAACACGCAGCTTAAGTGAATTGTGAGGTGTCTCTGGCCTGCCTGGAGTATGTGGCTTGTAGCCCACACCTCTTGGGATAGCCTCAGCAATCTTCCACCAGATTAGTGGTTAGGCCTGTGGAAAATCAATGGATGGGAAGGTTTATATTTTCACCTTACAAATATGGCAGTCAGCTGTTTATCAAACTTTTCATTCAAGTGAGATTAATTTGCATGGATTTGATTTGGGTCAGGTGACTGTCAGTCTTGTGACGGCAATTACAGGGTGCTTAGCTCGCTTGCTACGGCCCGCCTCCTCATGCATCGGCGGTGATGCAGAACCTTGGCTTGAAAGTTGATTGCGCCACAGTTTCCATGGTGGCAGCCCTGAAACATTACCAAAAAATAAAACAATAGATACTTTCCGATACAAACACTAAACATTTTCTGAAAGCAATTTCAGCACTTCTGCGATGGCAAGCATTATTAAACAGTCTAATAACTCATGAACACCCAACCAAAATCTCAAACTCAAATTGTAAAATGGGAAAAATAACATATAAACCCATGTTTTTGAAAAATCTCAACTACAGATATGATAAATAAGGGGAGTTCCCAAACCATTCATAATACTTGATGCTTCTTTGAAAAGTTCACAGATTTTAATATTTTTTTTTTCATTCACAACCTTAATAAAAGGGCACTTACTTTGAGCACTGAGTCACCTTCAAGGTACAGATCATTTCTTCTTCATAGCTTTCATTGAAAAAAAACAGCAGAGAAATGCAACAAAAGGTAAATTAATCTTAATTTATTTGATGTTTGGCCTACACTTGGGTGGAAATTCTTGAGATGCACCCTTTAGCCTATTTATGTGGAGAGTGGGGGGTGGTCCCAGTAATATCTGAACATTGATAATAAGCAGGAGAACCAGAACCATAAAGTGATAGGATGCTAGATAATGTGGAGTTAATCCTCCTTGTCAAGGGCATAGGCTGGGTTTCAACAGCCCCAATGCCCTCATTGGTTAGGACATGTCCCTACTGTCCATACCCAAATTTACACCCTTGTCTCCTGTTAGTGTTCACAGAGTGGTATGTTAAACTAGCGCCACTCTATATCATATTTTGGCCTCAAATTAATGGAAGCCTCTAGCAATAATTTTTGTTTACCTGGCTTGTCCAGTCAAAAAAACGTTGTTTGCTTCTACTGAGCTCTACTACAGTCCTCCAAAAGTGATTGTAGCACTTGAATTTTATTTTATGTTTGATTTGTATTTGATTTTTTACATATTGCTGCAGAAAAAAATAAGGCCTCCGGAAATTATTTCCCCAGTAAAAAACATCCTACAATAATGTGTGCTTTATAAACCCAGGAGAACATAATGGAGTGTAAACACGAAAGCATTGCAGAATGCATGGAGATGCGAGGAAGCTTTTTCCTTAAGTCAAAGCAGCAGTTTAATGTGGGGCGACCTAAAGGATCAATCTTGGGCAAACTTCAAGACGTTTGAAAATTGGCTTGTGAAGTCAAGCTTTTGCTGCAGTTCCGACAAGGATGCTGGTGGTCCTTTGTCACTGGTGCCTTTTATTGGCATTCAGATGAAGGAAAGGACACATAAGGTACGTTGTATTTTTTTAAATCCTTCTTTTTCCATTTTCAGTTCTAAGATTCACAGGACATCAATGAATTGTAAAGGCACTTTCATTAATCATTGACACAAAATGCTGGGCTATATGTGAAATGTGATTTTGTACACAGCATATAATATCACTTATACCTGAAACATTTTATTAGTCACAAGCTTCACAAAAATAGTTAAAACACAACATAGGGAGCTGAACAGACGTGCTTTGAAATTAACCAGGACTGTAATTATAATTTCAAAGAAGTAACTAATGCATAGATAATCCATTCATGCTGGCAGCTTCAATCAACTGTTTGTTTTCATGCAGAGCCTGTGGATTCAGGAGGTAGGGGGGAAGCTGGGTGTTTGAGGCTGATCGGCGGTCACACCAGGTGTCAATAGTAAAATCAGCACCACCTAGTCAGAACGAGTCTGAAAAACTTTGAAATACGATTCTCCCACGTATAAGTGTAAAAATAACTGAAAATGCCCTTGAGTGCTGGTCAATATATAACAAACAATGCTTGGTCAGTCTGACATTTGGGGGACAGGCTGGTCCCCCTCTGCTGTAATTTACATTTTTGGACACTCCCTCTCTGTCAGCCTAACCACACTTACATTCTTCACCATGTTCATACAAAAACAAATTCAACAATCAGAATTTGGAGCACAGTAGTCTCATTACCTCAGTAAAATTAAAGCAGTACTATGGAGTTTTCTCCTCTGAAGAAAAGATAGATTTTTTTTTAGAAATGTTAATTACAATGTTAATTATTTACATGTTAAAATTATGAGTAATTAAAAATATATAAAGAGAAAATGATCTTAAATCTCGTAGCCACCTTTAGAATAATCCAACCTATTTGGCAGAAAGTTAATTATCTATTCGAATGATCCATTATTAAGTCCGAGAAGGAACACGTTTGATGCTAAAAGAGCCAGGGATGGGGATCTGCCCAAAGAGGTGAATCGCTAATTGATAGCCTTACTGATAGCCTTGTCTTCACATACAAGCACAGACACACAACCAGAGGCACTGTAAAGGGGGAGGGAGAGAGTTAGGAAGATTCCCAGGGCTTCTGAGTGCCAGGGGCCCTAAAAATTCATCCATCCATTTTTTGTAACCGCTTATCCTAGTCGGGGTTGTGAGGGTCTGGAGCCTGTCCTCAGGCAGGGAACGATCCAGGACAGGGTTCCAGCGCACTCTCACGCACCATTCACTCACAAAATCCCACCAATGGACAATCTGGTAAGTCCAATTAACCTCATCATGTTTTGGGCAGTGGGGGAATGACCAGGGTACCTGGAGAAAACCCTATGACGACATGGGGAGAACATGTAAACTCAACATATGGAACCATGGTGGAGACTGGAACCTTGGTACCAAAGACGTGAGACGACAATCCAGAATATAATTTGATTGGTCTTTTTTGGGGGCCCAATATAATATGCTGTCATTGGACCAAAAATCTCCAGCAGCAACCCTGCACTCAACAAGCGTATTCAAAGGGACACACGGGCTCGGATCAGTCCTTCTATGTACAACATCTTGACAGCCAGCTCTGGAGCACATGTGTACGTGCGCACACACACACACACACACACACACACACACACACACACACACACACACACACACACAGCATTTATAGGATCAAAATCCTAATCCAAAAAATGACAAACTCACAGATTTTTTATGGAACTGAAATTCTCTTTGTGGTGACCGAAAAACGGTCCCTACAACATCAGAATTGCAAGTTCTTATCACATCGTCGGGAAATTGATCCCGAAAATGTATACCTGGACCACACCCTGATCTCAGCATTGACAACCTTAACCCCTACTAAGACCAAAACTTAACTATAAGAAACAAAATACAAGTATTTTGGAATTCTTAGGTTTTTTATTTCTCTCTCTCTCTCTCTCTCTCTCTCACACACACACACACACACACACACACACACACACACACACACACGCACAGAGGAAGTAGTGCTCTGGGCACTCTAATGAAAGTCCCACCAGTCAAAACCGATAATAAAACAATGTATAAAAAATATCAGCATCTGCATTATATTGGAAAATAATAGTTTGTGGCAATCACCCAGTGTTTCCCAAGACAAGGAACACTTACGAAAAGGACCATTCTGTGGCCTGGGTGATGTGGCCCTGAAGTGGCTGATAAGTGTGGCCTGGCAACAGATACTAACAAAGGTTTTTAATGCACAGCCTTTGTTACTCTGACAAGCAGGGCCTTGAGGTGTGAGTACTTTGAGGTATAAAACACTGCAGAGGTAACATAGCCAGTGCAGCCAAAAGCTGGATCAACATTCGCTTCATGTGTAAGCATATATTTCTTTCCACTAGCATACTGAGTAAGATCCAGGCCATAGGTAGCTGGTTACTACCTTTGCTTGTATGTTGAGAAGAAGTGAACTGTTATGTATTCAGCCATATGTGTGATTTGCAGAATTTGTCCTGGTGAAACTGACAGCTATGTCTGGATTAGGAATACTTTGTCTGAACTACACACCTGAGTCAGAAGTGACCGCTTATTCATGGGTGAGACAAAGCCAGACATAACCGTGACTCCTTCCTTTATTTTCATTGGTTATGGAGACACAACGATGAATAGTTTGTGAACGCAATCTTTGAGCAAACAGCGCAGCAAGACTGAGCGTCACAGACGAGTCAAGTTGGTCACGCACTTTCAGACTGAGCCGCAGAGACACTGGGACACAGCTCTGACGAGAGAGAGGGAGATCGAGAGAGAGAGGTGGAGAGAGAGAGAGGTGGAGAGAGAGAGAGAGAGGTGGAGAGAGAGAGGGAGATCGAGAGAGAGAGGTGGAGAGAGAGAGAGGGAGATCGAGAGAGAGAGGTGGAGAGAGAGAGAGATACTTACTACCTCGGAGAAGCTGCTTGCCGTTCCCATGAATAGTTCCTGTCGGCAGGATACATGGGGTCACTGAGTACTTTGTTCCTCTGTTGACAGACATTTCAACCTGAAAGAGGAGGAAAAAAATGACAGGGGCTGCTGCTGTTGCCAGATTTCACAGTGTGGGGCAGGGCCGAGGTGGAAACGCCAAATCGACAGAGGAGGTCAAGGCCAAATCCACTTCCGTATTATAACCACGATGAAGCACACAGATTAGGTAGCTGGACCCAAACTCTTCACATTTACTTATTTCTCACCACCTATGACCAGCCAAAACCTTAAAGTCGTAAAGGACATGAAATGCTATTGGTGTTCATATTCTTATCAGATACATTTTATCCAAAAATGCCCATTCGTAACATTTTTGCCCAGTTATGCGGCTGTATACTTACTGAGGTAACGTGGGAACTGAGCCCTTCTCAGCAATTTCATAGCTAAAAACTGCAGTATTTTGCTCCAATAACTGCTGCCCTATAAAGTACCTCTGAATAGCACCAAGCCCATCACACTCTCCATGGCTTACAAAAGCCACGAAAACGTTCCTCCTCATTACAGTCTACTAGTGTGCTGAAAGATTAAAGATGCACTTTTTATTAAAGACACTCCCAGCCATGCGAGAACGTCCTCCCCATCTTTGTTATCACCTTGTAATCAATAGTTGTGATCGGACAGATCAGCTTCTTGGTGGACTGGCTGGCGAGTGTGGTGGTGAGGGAGAGGTCCCGGCCGCATGCTTATCGAGACCACACTCCATCTGTGATTGAGCTGACGCCTTCAGGGACCAACCCTCATGTATCATTCTGTGCCACATCAGCCCATAGCCATTGGGTAGATCTGGCCAGACAGGATGACAGTGATAGGTGGGTCTATCACACTGGGAGCGACCATAGGAGGAAAAATGGCAAGGTCGTGTGACGGATTCCCGTGCACACTTGGGTCAGCGTCGAAAAGCTAAGAGGCTGTGATAACACTTTCGTTTTTATTTAGAGTTTTAACTTTTAAAGAGCCAGTGGTTTTAAGCTTAATATAAGCGTCTGTGTCGGCTGAAAGACAGCTTTTTGCATCCTCTTCGTTCTGGGTGTGCATGTTTGCACAGTTCAGCCAGTGACAAAGCCATGCATGCTGTGAAAGAGCAGCTAGGCAGGTCGGGCCCTCTAGGAATGCTCCTTATTCAACCAGAATCAGTTATTCGCAGCTGCAAGGGGACGTGAGTAAGCCTGAGAGGATTCGGCAGGGGATGTGCACACTCTGGCCATGCAGACGAATGAGCCTGGAACGGTCTACTGCCACCGGCCTGTTCCCATAAAGTAGAACGGAGCTGGTGCACGAGCGTGTGACCACATAAGGTCGTGTGTGTGTGCGTGTGCATGAACCCCAGTGGGGGAGGCTGCGATTCAAGCCAGGCACATAAACTGATGGTGTAGTGGTGGCCAAAAGACAGCTGGTTCATATCCCAAAGGGGGAACCGACTGAAACATTCATTAAATAGATTTTGAAGAGTGTGAAAAAGTTTAGGCTTGGGAATAAACAGTAGTATAGGCTCCAAGACTCCATGGAACCCTGGGATGAATGTTTAAAAAAAGGATGGATGAATGGATGGATAAACTGAATTATATGAATAAAGGTGCAGATCAGCATATGTGCGTGACTGTCAGCCAGACGAAGGACAGTGCAGCAGGTAGCCACCTCTCGCCCTACGCTCTGCCCTGCACCTCTGCCTGACGTAGGCTGTCCTGGAACGTGCTCCATGGCAAGACTGCACACTTTGGGGTGGGAAACCTCTACAAAGCCCCCCACCCCACGGCTCCTTCCCCCACCTCCCAGCAGCTGACTGCAAAAACAAACCTGGGGTTTAGCATTGTGATACCTCTCTTGGGGGGGGGCGGATGGGGGGGGTCTGTGCTGGGGGGCGTGTACGGAGCTCAGTGTTGTTGGAATCTGGGTCTATTGTCCCGCATTGCCCGAAGCAGATTACTGGACAAGAGGTTTACAAGGTCTGGGGGCCACTTTTGAAGACGGCTTTCAAATATGTTCCATTAAAGTAGCAGAGAAAGAAATTGGCGCTGGCCTCTTGACAGTAAGTAGCGGTGCCACCCAGGACCCGCAGCCTTTGCAAAGCACCAGCTTTAGGCTGTGATATCGTCACTCTTTAGCCGCTGACCTTTGTTAGCCATTCAAGGGGACTTCAGCCAAACACGAAGGACCTTCCCACTCTGTAAGCACTCCCACAGGGGCTAAGCTGCAGCTCATACTGCAGGTAAATAAAAGGGCCGTTGAAGTCAAACTTAAAGTGTAAATGTCCTGTGGGTATTTCTTTTTGGATTTTGTTGTATTTATGGAAGCATCATCCATGCTTGATTGCTTGTGAATAGTTGGTTGCTTTGCCTTGTGATTCTTTATTGTGGTAAACACAACAAAGACAACTACCTGCCAGCTTCTAGATAAAATGGCATTAATGTCCAATGTTTAAGGTTTAGTTTGTCGGTTTAGATGGCAAATAATTCCCGCCTTTGGTGCTTGTGCACAGTAAAACTCTTGCCAGCTGGGAAGTTTGTTTCTGGGATCTGTGGATACCACCGCACAGATTTCCGCTGTTCTACTGTAACATTCGCCATGTGACCCTGCTGTAAACCTCACTTGTGATGATCAGCTCCAAGCTGTTTCTGTTTAGTGGAGCCCTACAGCAGGAAAACCTCTCCGTATATTGAGGTGTAATGGTGCCCTTGCATGCCTGACAACCCACTGGGTGTTTGCATCTTGTGCGGGTGACCCCTGTGCTGGGAATGCTGCTCTGCTTCATCACCCATGACGCCACCGCCGCCGCTGGCATAGCTTTGTCAGGGTGGACGCGCTTGCTTTTTCAGCAGGACGGCGTTCAGTCCCTGGCATTCGAGTGCATGGCGATTAATGCTGCGGGCAGTCAGCACCAGCAGCGTAGCCAGTCTGGTCCAACCCTGGCGCTGAGAAAAGAGAGCTTGGCACGGACCCCACAGCCCCAAACCGGGCGGGGGGCCACCAGCAGACAGCGTGTGGCCAGGGCTTCCCCATCCACTCGAGATTTCCCAGAATCCTTCTTGAAAGAGGCATGAGCATAAGCCTAGGAGGTGCGGGGGCCTCCATGTGTTCCTGGGTGTGGCGAGCACTGGGTGCGTTTCCATCCTCCGATGTCAGCGTGACACACAGAGAAAAGAAGCTGGAATACTGCTGTGGAGAACGCTTATACCTTAGAATGTTCCCCAGGGAGTTATAATTAAAAAACAAATTTCCCTTTTCTGAATCAATGTCTCATAAAACTATGCTTTTTATAGCCTGATAATATTAAGAATATTAGGAATGACCTAAAAGGATTTGAGAACAAACCGTGAGCTGTTACAGCACGGCGTGAACATTAACAAGTAACATTATATACACCGACCCATAAGTTACTATGAAGAAAAGCTTATATTAAATAAATGAATACATGATTATTTATATAGCAATTATACCAATTCAGCAGGATCATAGCTGCAGAAATGAGCAATTTCTAGCCATTTCTAGTTCATGTTGTGTTTGGTAATAGGAACACAATAATAAGCTTTCTAAGTGAAATTTCTTAATTTTATGATGGGGGGAGAGAGAGAGAGAGAGACTCGGGATGCCTGTATAAGGTGCTTCCACTGACAGAGAGGGAGAAGGAGAGAGCGGGAGGGAGAGCAACAGACAGGGAGAGAGAGAGCAAGAGAGGCCCAGCAGCCTAGAAAACACAGGAGGCCAGTTATGCAGAAACAGAATTAATGCAAGGCTTGGCTCCCTCTCCCTGCCTCCACACATTTTCCAGTGGAGTCAGAGAGAAAAGCTGGTGTGGATCAGGCAGAGAACGGAATGGAAAGTGGCTACTTTTCACTCTCATCCCTCACCACTGTCCCTGAGCTGGGGAAGGGCGAATACACACAGTTTGCTCCTACTTGTTTGAGTCTCTGGGACCTATTTGTCCTTTGAAATCAAATTACTTTGCGTTGAATCACATGAAAAATGATTATCTTATATATTATGGAAATTTATGTATATATGTTTCTTTGTGTATATCTCTTTAGGGTTATACATTTTGAATATTAATCACATACTATAATGGCAAGCTAGAAAAAATATATAAATACATATATACATATGTTTATACATATATATTTATACATCTGTATAAATATATAAAAATATACATATATAAACACATTGTTGTCTTTTTAGTGGTACATGACTCTACATTTAAACTTAAATATGGACATAACCCAATAACATATAGCATACCGAAAAAAATTGTCGATTTAAAAAAAAATTCAATTAAAGTTAAAAACGATTTGTGAAGGTTATTGCTATATCTTCATCATAATAAGTTGGTGTGTTAGATAGATACACATCGTGCAACCAGGCTCTGCAAAAAATAAACAGCTATATAAGAAATTAAGAGGGGTGCAGATGCAATATTCATAGTCATATAAAATTTACTAAAGCCCATTTGTGGGATTCTTCTGCTTGGAAGTCGGTTACATAAGAACGCTGCTGTTTGTCAAAGGCATCAGCAGCACTCTGAGCGCCCTGGCGGGGATCCCTGCTTGATAAAAGTGGGTGTTGTTCACATGCGTAGTGTGCTAACGAAGTCCCTTCTCATGCATGGGGCTTTTAAAGAGCAGGGAAATCTTGGTCTGCCGGCAAAGAATACCAGGCTACTCCAACTATCTCACTCAGGAGAACAGGACACATGACACTCAACCCAATTCCAGCTGTAAAATGACAAAATAAGCCTTTTGCTCTGGGTAAAATTGCGGGCTAGTATGTAAACAAAATAGTTCCATAAGGTCAGTCTGGTGAGAGGTAAGTGGCCATTAAGGACAGCAGAAATGTGTGTGGTGCAGGGAGTAACTAAGGGGCCTTCACTTGTGTGAAAAGGCTTGTTATTCCACCAACAAAACAGCATCGTCATCGGGTCCACGTGCCCACAAACGAGTTACACACGGCACGCATGAGCCAGCAGAAAGCATCTCCCCACTGTGGTGTACTTGGTGTTCACAAAACAACGGTGCGCAGTGTTAGTTGGCAAGAGCTGGGGAGCATAGTAGTTTGGGTAAGACAATGGAGATGAAGGGGATGAGAAGAGATGAAAGAGAGATCAAACAAAACAAAAGGATAGGAGGAAGTTAACATGAACAAATAAGCGGCAGTGGAAGAGGTGGCCGTTCATAATACAAAATAAAGGTTTGTATACTTCTGTGAATATTATGTTGCTATACTATTATATATTATCCAAGAATGTTATTGCTACAGATAACTTCAGCTGTGCCACGGTGGCTCCCCTGCCTTCTGGGCTGGGGGTTTGACACTTGCCTCTGTTATGGATGTGTATAGTCTCTATGTTCTCCCTGTGTCATGTGGATTTCCACCAGATATTCCGTTTTCCTCCCTCAGTCCAATGCCATGCAGTTAGGCTGATCGGTGACTCTAAATAGCCTGCAGTGTGTGTATATATGATGCAGCTTGAGCCTTACCAGGATAAGAGGTGAAAGTTTGAAAAACGCATTTAAGAACATGCAGATACATATTACCAAAATATAAAGATACCTCTAAAACTTTCTTTCTTGGATTTTCCACATTCACAAGGAGGTCTTTGGAACTGGAGAGAATCAAAAAATCCAGTTTGTGCCCTACTGACACAGACTACATAAACTGGGTGGTGAATGGGCCTGATCATTGCCAAGTGCAGTAAGGAGCAGCGAGGGAATTAAAGTCGGGTTTGTGGCTTTGGCCATCTTTAATGTGGCTGATTCCTCCCGCCTGCTTGTGAATGAAAACCTAGTGCTGAAGCCTTGACCAGACGCTCGATCTACACCACAATCAGTGACATGCCCATAAACCTGTCCTCCATTATATAACCACAAACAGCTGGGATCTTCCAGACTGCAGGTGACGTACTGATAAAGAAACTAGACTGGAGATCAATACTTACCTTAATTTTTTAAATTAAAAACTCTGATGTGGCAACAACATAGGAATCACAATAACAAGGTATTCCATAAAATATATAGTTGCGCAAATTGTTAATGTTGATGGCTCATTTTTGGAAATGATCTTGAAAACTGACATGGTATTGTTTAGTCACCTCACCACTACTGTCCCTGTGGTGCCCTGTGGTGTATCGAAACCCACTTCATAAAAACTGTTGTAGCGGCATGATAGCGAGGAATGATCACAGGCTTCTTTGAGAACTGAAAGGTCAGACATGAAGGTCCCATGATTCCTACTCTTCATATCCCTTCAGTGTGAAGGCGGGGGCCATCTAAGGACTGCACCCTCCTCCCCACCATTTCAAATTGCCCCACTGGAGCTGGGATGAGTACAATACAGTCCTCATATTTTCCACAGTAATCATTCTTGCATTATACGCAATCCATCGATCCATCATTTTGTTAGACAGTAAGGGTGATTATGCATATTCAACGTACAAAACAATGGGGTATTCATTAAGTAACTGATCAGCTCAGCGCAACCCACATATATTTGTAGGATTGCTTAAAATTACATTTAAGTAATAATACAGTGTATGAGGGCATGACAGTGAGTATACATCCAAAACACAAGTAACAGGCGATAGTTAATAGAAAAACACTATTATTGGAAGCAAATCATTAAGGGATAAACTTTTAAAACACCTTATCGATTTACAGAGTTGAGATACCCTCCTCAGAATTTAACATACTATGCTACCTGTATACCATCTGCCCATGTGAATCATACTTTACATTCTATGTGTTGTTATATATTGTGCAAGGTACCTGCATATTCAAAATCCCTGGCATGCATTAATTAGATTTTATAAGACCAATAACTGGCAGATCATCCCATAATGTTCTTTAGGTTGTGAGATATATAAAGTTTATTTTATGTATATAAAGCGTTATTAGTGATTTTCGCACACATCAAGATAACTGGCTTCCTGGGACATAACTGGGCAATGTAGCATGATACAGTGAGACAGTCATGCCATTAAAACCAATTTAAAACATTGAGTAAAACCACAGACTTATTAGCATGCGAGCAGGAGGATTTTATGGCTGGTACATTTTAAGGGGATGACAGGACTGGCGGTATGCAGTCTATTTTTTGTTTAGGATTTGGACTTGCTGAGGAATAGACAGGATGCTCTGTGGGCTGCCAGATACGGTAGTATGGGATTACAGTAATCCAGCCTTGAAGAGACAAAAGCAGCATTGAAATTTTTTGGCACTCTTGCTGAAGAAAAAGCATTGTAATTCAGAAATATTTTGGAAGAGATGCCAGCTCAAGAGATATTTATTGTACATTGGAAGACAACAGTGCCAAGACATACACAAAGATCTGGAAGCTTGAATTTGATATTTACCCTGCTTGGTTTGTTCTGTGAAGTAATCTATATTAAGAAGAAATTATGTTCAACAAACTGTTTTGCAACTATAGTCTTTTATCCTGATGAACAGAAAACTGGCTGTCTTCCTACTCCAAAAATCTTGGCATGAGTGCATAACAATAATAAAAAGCAGAAAAAGAAGTATGTAAATAGAAATGCTGTGGAAAAAAAATACAATTCTACTGACAGTAAGAATTTATATTACTTTAAATTGTCAGGAGGACCTCAAAGCTGTCGTCTTTGATCCCCCTGTGCGATATGAGAATCTTGTAGTTTGACAGAGCTTTGCATATAGTGGCTCTTCACAGTTATGACAAAGCGTTTGAACCTCTCTACAGGTGGCTGAAAATCACTAAGGATGGACAGATCAATTGTATTTGAGGAAAAAAAACAGGTAAAACCTTGTGAGAGTGCAGAGAGAATATGAGTCGACTGCTTGTCCTGAACATGTGTTCCAAATGAAGTTCCAGAAAGAAAGAAAAAAAAATTAAATATGAAATATTGATACAGAAACATTTATGCAAGAATCTTACCTGGTGAATAACGGAGACGATGACTCAACTGATTATGTTTAGAGAACATCTTCTAGGTTTGCTCTACAGGTTCATTTATACTTTTCAATAAAGTTCAAAAACTGGTTCCAGTTTCCAGTGTGGAATGCTAGCAAAGCTGTACAGTTTCACCACTGGCTGCATGCCTTGCAACATGATTTGAGACTGACATGCAAGAAGAGAAGGTTAGGAAAAGAAATCAAAAGACAAACGGACAATGGTGTACAACAGAGCAGTTGTCTGCAAAGCGCAAAACACATTTCAAAGACCATCCTTAATCACTCATTGAGCCAAATCTCCACACCAACTTCCTAACTGGTATCTCCCTTAAAGTGGGAAAAGGGCCACTACATATTTTACTCTGCAAACTCTAAGGGGTATTTCACATGTGTCAAATCATCTCAAATTTAAACATACTTGCAGAAAAACCGCAAGATGCCCCAGCATTTGATTAACCCCTGGTTCTACATTTATTGTTAGCAACCATTCATATTCTTTCCTGCACCGCAGGCTAAAAATGGCAGACCTCCACTCATTTTCCCGGTAGCTATTAAAAGTGGAATGGCCGAAGAAATTCCACAATTTGGGTTGCCAGAGAAAAGAATCCTAGGGGCTTGTACTGGTAGCACAGCGGAAACTGCGCCAAGCTCGTGGGAAGGCGACCGTCTGCAAGCTATCAGGGCTATTCGCCTCAAGGTGGTCCAAGATGCCAAGAGCAACCTGCTAACTGTAACCATGCAAAGGAAGATTAATTAACCTGGGAAGACACCAAAAACGCTGTTGGCTGTCTGTTCAAAAAGGATACATCTCATAGCTTCTGATCACCTTCTGCCACATATGTACTTAATAAATTATTGCTGAATTTTGAAAAGACAGAAAAGGCTTGTGGCAAAGCTTACTGTATATAACAAATGCCTACCTTCAGATTATGTCTTTGGTGGTATGTCTTCAGGGAATACCAGTGATTGTTGCAACCTGTCCTGTTTTGTGTGTGCAATTTCCTAAAATTAATCTACCTATCATGTACCACCTCTTCTGACAAGAGGTACAAGAGGGAGGAATAAAATGTCAAAACTTTTGTGATAGGTGGGGCGTCATGGCTGATGTTCGATATGACAGCTCAATTGTCTCTAGTGTACTGAGCAGGGGCTTAGTTTTTCAGACAGGAAGAGATGAGATAAAGCAGGAGACGACATGGTGTGGTGATTCTCCATCAAAAACCCAGACTGGGTTAACAGGAAAAAAAACCTTGAGACCACAACAGGAGCGAGGTACTCTGATGTGAATCTACCGAACATTCTAAAGATAGCCTAGACCAAAAATACCCTCAGAAATCTCCTGTTCATATATTTCTACCTGACTACAGGTAGGAATTCATGAACTCTACAAAATTTCTATAAAATATATAGAGTGTAGATGCTGAGAAAGTGACCTGCATGCCCCATCGCTGTAGTTTACCAGCCAAACATTGCAGTAAAACGCCGCATCTTGTCATAAAACTTTACTTATACCGACTGAGTTGAAACGTTTTGAGTATTAAAACGCTGCAAACTGTTAATAATACAGTTAAGTATAGCATGTCGGTAGTGGTGTTTGAAACGTTTTTTTTTAAAATTATTATTACTATTTTACTCGTAAATATAAAACTCTGGTCCGGGTTTTGGTGGCGGCCGGCGCTCCAATATTCTCGCTGTGTTTTCACAGACGCAGCACAAATGCACAACCTCACTTATTCATCCACAGTAGTGCGCGCGCGCGCGTGTGTGTGTGTGTGAATGCGAATTAAGTCCTTTCTGTACGAATCTGCGGCCCAGCTTTACACTATAACCGGCGCCTCGAAACGCCGAGAAGCCCACGGGCGCCGGCGCGGCTCCCCTGCCCGGTTAAGCTAAAGGGCGCCTGCGCACTAGTTTGCGCGGCCGCGCAGCCTTTTCTCTCGGCGTACAATGCATTCCTGTGTCGCTCCGCGTGTGATGGGGCCGCTGCGCTCGCTGTTCCTGGAAACTCCCGCCTGCCTGTGCCCGAACCAACTTAAAGGCAGAGAGAAAGGCGCATTAAAATCCAACTTCCACTTTAAATCCCCACAGCCACTTTTCCAAAGAATGCCAAACCTTAACGGCGTATAAGAATATATGGGTCTGTCCGACCAGTTCTACATAATAGAACCTACATACTATCTTGACCTTCAATGTTAAAAAAACCCTGCCCTTGTGGAAATTACACTAGAATTTTGAAATTGTTTTTGGCCTGTTAGACTGAACTGCGTAACCACTTTATCTCCTGGTGTTGATTAGAAATAGAAGCTTTACTACTGCTAAGAATAATCATATTTTTAAAAATGCAATAGATAGAATAAAAATCAAATAACCACAACTTTCATGAAATACATTTAAAAAGAAGCTGAATTTACCCATTTTGTCTTAGATGAAGGTCGTTGACCTTCTCTTCTAACTCAAAATAACCTTTAAAAGTCTGTCACATGAATTTTTGGCGCCTCTGTCACCTAGTCATATAGGGCTAGAAATCACAGTTTGAATGTTTTTCACATGACCAAAAGTTTGTAGAATATTAAAAATAAATAGCTGTGAAGTCAATAGCCAGGTAGGTTTTGTCTTTCTAGTACAATTCTGGAAACTGTATCTGTAGATATTTTGGGGGGTGATGCATGCTTTGTTCTTGCATTGTTTATAGTGCTTAATATATGACTGGAGCAATTTATAATGAGTACCACAATCAAAACTATTGAGACCAGCATCTTGACAATTACAGATCAATGTGTTTTATGTAACACCACGTGCCCTATATGTACCTGTATAAATTCTCTCAGTAAGGTTACATTTAGTTAAAGAAACATCCCAGCATTAATGTTAAATAATATGGCAGATATTTATGCTCGTTACAACAGCAAGGGCCTTGCTGTTTTAAGGTTTGTCCAGTAAATAACCCACAGACTTTTGTTAATAAGTGGCCCATGTGTTTCAGTATTAGTGCATAGAGTCTCTAAAAATATGTATCCTCTTTTGTATTTTAAAATGGGGGCTCCTAAGCATAATAATATAAGCTGTTAATTTATTTTTGTGGAAATGTTGTTTTGCATGAAGGAGAGGGGTGCCTGCAGACAGACACATTTATCTGGCAGGAATGATTTACCCACAGGCTCCAGAAAACAAGATCCTGCTACCCTTAAGTGACAGTTTATGGTCTCTGATTTGGTTTGGGGAGTGGCACGCCTCTGTTGCCTGGCAACAAAAGTATGCCAAGCCAGAATAAAATAGCCATCTGTTGTAAGGTACTGTAAAACTGAATTATTTTGAGATAATCCTGGAATTCCACAGTAAATAGCATTTAAGAGGTGAAAACAACTGCAGCAGCCTTTCCTAAATGCTCCATGTCCCACCAGCTTCTTTTAAATTCTACTTACATTTCTTTTGTCCTTAATTTCTTTTTATAGTCTGCCTGAATGCTGATCACAGACACAGATCATGAGTTGTAGGTGTGCACGTGCTCATGTGCGCATCTGGTTGCCCCCATTCAATCAAATTTAAAAGATTTCCGGACATTTATACCTGCGGAAGGGACCAGGGGCCCAGGTAGTGGGCGGCATGGTAAAACTTGGGTGAAAAATGCTGCCCCTGGAGACGCTGTCCCCTCACCACTACTTGCGTCAAACCCGTGGAGAGCACAGCGCCAACAATTGAGTGGGCCCATCAATCTGCATGGTAATGAGGTCTGCGGCACAACAATGCCTCATTGCCGGTTCTGTCGCGTGGATCACGACACCAACAAATGGCCGATGCCGTGCGACGGCTCACGTTTGGGGATGATCTGGGACCCGCTGACATTGTAGCCCCAGTCAACATGCGTCACTATTTGTGGAGTTTGATAGAGTCTCTTTGGTGACCCTTGCGATGGGGGAGAAAGTCAGGTCTTAAATAGTCAGAAAGTGGTGGTGTGTGTTGTTGTTGATCTACTAGTTAAGAACATTTGAAAACCAGGACACATAAGACAGAGATTCCCGTTATAGAACAAGGAAGATTTAATAGACTTACTCACATACTTGAAATACTCCCTTATATAGCCTTTATATAAACTGTCTCATGATATTGGACTTGCACTGTATTTCCTGTATGGACTCTCCAGCCTGATGTCCTGTTGCTGGCTTTCCCTTCCTCAGCCCACTGCACAGACAGACATTCCCACTTTGCAGTGATTTCCACCTGCTTGGCACTTGAGATGCAGTGACCTTTGACGTGGTCAGCTGTACAGTGCTGCCATCTGCCTGTTCACTAAGGTAACAGTCTGGGAACCCTGAGAAGGAACATTGTAACTAATTAATTGGTTGCTGCACTGATAAATAGAGACTTACTGTGAATGGAAACTTTTACATCAGTTGCCTGTTTTGATAATTTCATTTGACATTAACCAAAAGACTAAGACAGTGTATTCACATTCTGAGTGCATTCGCCATGTGTGCTTGAAAACATTATATTGCATCAACCAAAATTTGCAAAGTCAGCATTCGGCGAAGGAAATGTATTTTCAATATCCTTACATTTCAGGGTATTAACTTCCATTGAATGTCAGGTGTACTTGAAACCAGTGCTGATTTCCCCCCAAATAATTCATTGATAAAGTTATATATCACCAAGAATTGTGAAAATGTTTAAAATGAGATGAGACCACCATTCAGAATGAAAATACCATTGAAGATCCGTTTAAATTTTATTTTTTTCCTCTGTATATGTATATTCTGTGCAGACTTGATGGAAATGAACTTGGGGGTGAAATGTATTTTTGTTTTGTTTCACTGGATTTCATTTAACTGGCAGGGAAATATCGTTATATATGACACCAAAAACAGCAAATGTGTTCCAACCAGACATTTTTTCCCTCAGTGTCGCTTAATTAAGAATTATTGCATACGTAATAAAATGTGTCTCTGTACTGCCATCTCGTGGCTTAAATGTGGAAGGGCAACTGAGTCACGTGATTGACCATGGGAAAACTGAAAATTCCCACTTTTTGCGAAATGTTTTCATGAATTAGCAGCAAGCAAATCAACAAATCACAAAAAAAAACTTTAAAAATAATATGTTTGTGTATATCAAAACTCTCACTTTAAGATTGGAACCAAGGAAAGCACAGTTTGCTAAGGGAAATGAAAAATAAGGTAATTTTAGTACCAGAAAAGTGAAGTAGTGCAAGTGGCAGGGTTAGCCTAGCTAAGCGCTCGGGTCATCGCAAGTTCGCTGTCTCAGGGTAAATAATAATAATAATAATAATAATAATAATAATAATAATAATAACAAGCAGTGACGGAAGGGTCCAAAGCGTCAGAAGCATAAGACAACTAATAGAGGCATAAGCGG